>JAJOZX010006507.1:0-150000 GCA_023014485.1 Bathynomus jamesi | reverse complement strand
TAAGTATCCCCATAAAAAAAAGTCTAGTGGTGTGAGGTCTGGTGAGCGCGGAGGGTATTCTACGATACCCCTTCGTCCAATCCACATCCACATCGTGCCAAGTACCACTCGCAATACTCCACTCTTCGGTCCGGATCATCTTCATTAATAGCATGGACTAATCTTGGAATGTAACTTTTCCATTGACAGCGCTTCAAAATGCGTTGGACAGACGATTCTGAAATTCCTACCTCACGACTCGCTTGCCGCACAGATTTTCTTGGACTTTGGTGATACGCTTCCAGTACTCTTTCTTGCTTTGTGGGGCTTGTCGATGTCCGTGGTCTTCCGGAACGCTTCTTGTGGACATTCTGAACAGTTCCATCGGCTTCAAACTTATCTCTAATTCGAGTGATGGTAAGTCGCGTTGGTGGATCTGTTTGAAACTCCCTCCTAAACTGTCTTTGCACTTCAACTGCGTTTTCACACTTCCAGTAGCATTTAGAATGAATTTCCTTTGTTCAAAGCTTAGTCTGACTGCCATTATTAATTCTAATGGGTTTAACTTGGAAAGAAAGAAACATCAATTGAGCTATCAGCTGTTAAAGTGTGTATACATTTTTTGGGACGCCCTGTATAATATATATATATATAAAAGTGTATATATATATATATATATATATATATATATATATATATTAAAGTGTATATATATATATAAAAGTGTATATATATATATATATATATATATATATATATATATATATATATATATATATATATATATATATATATATGAAAATTATTTCACGAAAGTAACATGTGAAAAATATTTATGATGAATAAAACCACGAAGGAAAGGAAACACAAAATGGTGCTCAAGCGCTTTCGTCTAATGACATCCTCAGGAACACTGAAGTACATAAAAAGGTTAAGCCTATATATAGGTTACAGAAAGAAAAAAAGAAAAAATAAATAACATACACACACACACATATATATATAATATATATATATATGTATATATATCTATATACAAATACATACATACATACATATATATACAATAAACAGAGAAGTAAAAATAAAAAATTAAAAAATTAAAAATTAAAACCTTAAAGGATTACCAGTGAGGCGTACAGATTTGTAAGGAAAAATATCGATTTTTAGCACAAGATCAAATGGATTATAAAAATACAAATTTATACTGGAACTCTGCCCAGGTTTTAACACACTGCTGCCTATGGTCAGGTTTCGATATATATAAAAAAATAAAATGCAAATTAAAAGTTAATAAAGTAGAAGACAAGTTTACCAAAGATTTAATGTTTTACCCTTCTTATCTAAATCTGTTTTAAAGGAATTCAAAATAACAGGATCGAGTTGAAAAAGACCTTTGCTTATGTTGAAGTTATTTGAAAGTTGGATAATGGCAGACTCAAGAATATTTCTATTAACAATGTTGCTTGAATGGAATAAAACTGAAGCATTATTCCAATCAATACAGTGGGCTAACTCTGACAAATGGACAAAAAGGGCACTGGACAACTGTCCTGTTCTAACGGAATATTGATGCTGTTTTATACGTGTGTGCAAATCCTTTCCCGTCTGACCTATGTAAAAAGAATCACATTGTTTACAACCAATTTTATAGATAATGCCTGAATTATTGGTAGGGCTATTTTTTACTATGATATTTTTCACAATATTGTTATATGAAAATACTACATTAATATCCAAAAGTTTAAGTACATTAGCAATGCCTAAAAAGCCCGGGAAAAATGGAAGTACTAAAATATTTTTTGACAAAGTACGAGTGTTAATATTGACACGATAGAAAGTTCGTTTTGCCTTGTTGAGACAAGATTCCATAAACGCAGATGGATAACACAAATCACTTCCAATACCGTTGATTTTTTCCAATTCGGCATCGATGTATTCCGGACTGGCGATCCTAAGGGCGCGGAGAAACATTGATGAAAATATGGCCTTCTTAGTGGGGGTATCATGTCCCGAGTAAAAGTGTACGTAGGACAAATTGTTTGTCGTTTTCCGATAGATACAACTTAAAACCTGGGCTTTCCCTATGTACACGCACATCCAAAAATGGGATTGAATTGTCTTGCTCAACTTCTAAAGTAAACTTAATGGAGGGGACTTGATCATTTAACTGAATAGCTTCCTCCTTCAGTTAAATGATCAAGTCCCCTCCATTAAGTTTACTTTAGAAGTTGAGCAAGACAATTCAATCCCATTTTTGGATGTGCGTGTACATAGGGAAAGCCCAGGTTTTAAGTTTAGTATCTATCGGAAAGCGACAAACAATTTGTCCTACGTACACTTTTACTCGGGACATGATACCCCCACTAAGGCGGCCATATTTTCATCAATGTTTCTCCGCGCCCTTAGGATCGCCAGTCCGGAATACATCGATGCCGAATTGGAAAAAATCAACGGTATTGGAAGTGATTTGTGTTATCCATCTGCGTTTATGGAATCTTGTCTCAACAAGGCAAAACGAACTTTCTATCGTGTCAATATTAACACTCGTACTTTGTCAAAAAATATTTTAGTACTTCCATTTTTCCCGGGCTTTTTAGGCATTGCTAATGTACTTAAACTTTTGGATATTAATGTAGTATTTTCATATAACAATATTGTGAAAAATATCATAGTAAAAAATAGCCCTACCAATAATTCAGGCATTATCTATAAAATTGGTTGTAAACAATGTGATTCCTTTTACATAGGTCAGACGGGAAAGGATTTGCACACACGTATAAAACAGCATCAATATTCCGTTAGAACAGGACAGTTGTCCAGTGCCCTTTTTGTCCATTTGTCAGACTTAGCCCACTGTATTGATTGGAATAATGCTTCAGTTTTATTCCATTCAAGCAACATTGTTAATAGAAATATTCTTGAGTCTGCCATTATCCAACTTTCAAATAACTTCAACATAAGCAAAGGTCTTTTTCAACTCGATCCTGTTATTTTGAATTCCTTTAAAACAGATTTAGATAAGAAGGGTAAAACCTTAAATCTTTGGTAAACTTGTCTTCTACTTTATTAACTTTTAATTTGCATTTTATTTTTTTATATATATCGAAACCTGACCATAGGCAGCAGTGTGTTAAAACCCGGGCAGAGTTCCAGTATAAATTTGTATTTTTATAATCCATTTGATCTTGTGCTAAAAATCGATATTTTTCCTTACAAATCTGTACACCTCACTGGTAATCCTTTAAGGTTTTAATTTTTAATTTTTTAATTTTTTATTTTTACTTCTCTGTTTATTGTATATATATGTATGTATGTATGTATTTGTATATATAGATATGTATATATATATATATATATTATATATGTATGTGTGTATGTATGTTATTTATTTTTTCTTTTTTTCTTTCTGTAACCTATATATAGGCTTAACCTTTTTATGTACTTCAGTGTTCCTGAGGATGTCATTAGACGAAAGCGCTTGAGCACCATTTTGTGTTTCCTTTCCTTCGTGGTTTTATTCATCATATATATATAGTGTTCCCAAATTAAAAGCACGACAAGGGACCTCCTCAACCCTGAAGGAAAATAGCTTGGTTGTCAGGGGGCCAAGACTTTTCAACCAGCTTCCTAAGGACCTCAGAAATGTAACGGGGGTCAAAGTTGAAGTCTTCAAGAAAAGACTGGATGCCTGGCTCAGGACAGTACCAGATGAGCCGGGCGTGCCTGGCTATGTACGGTGGAGAGCACAAGAAAGTAATTCGCTCCTCCACCAGGCCAGACCTAGAGGCGGGGCCACCAGCTTGACCTCCGTGTGAAGAGAGACCAACACACGAAACAACATAAGGTAAGGTATATATATTAGGGTCTCTCTTATTTTCAAAGTGTTGATTTTTTTAGGTTGCGCCCCCTCAACCAGTTCCATTGGTTGAAAAAACATCACATATAAAATGTTTTTGGGATTGAACAATTTTTAGAGGTCGCCCCCGCTTATTAAAATTCATAAAATAAGCTATTATTTATGCAATTAATATTTGAAATTACTAGCAGTTGTCAAGTATACTAAACATATGTTTTTAATTAATTAATCATCATATTTATGATGAATTCAATTAAATGAATATATTAGAGATAATTGTCAAGTTTGTAGCTGAAAATATTGCTTGATAAGACAAGATCAACCTGTTTAAACATGTTTCATCAAGAATGCTCCAGATTATGTTGCAATTGTTTATTTGTCATCATTCAGTGTTCTGCTGTCATAAGTAAAAGGTGTGTAACTGTGTATCACTATACTTCTTTTTTGCTATTATCAGATAATAAACTATGTTATTTATATTTTTCACAATTATTTATACTGATTTTGTTATTAGTGTTTGAAAAAAATTTAATGAATTTAATGAAAAAATTAGAATTTATGCTCTTATACATATTATGAAGTTTTAAACAATGTTGCTATTTGTCACAAAGAATTTAATTTAGTTCAATGGAAATTTTACCTGACATGTGTTTCATGATCTGTGTTTCTATCAGTGGCGTCACTAGGGGGTGCGGGGGGTTTTTGTGCAGTGTTTGAGCAGAAATTTATTATTTTTTATAAAAATATCCCTGTAGTTAGTTATAACAACAAAAACATTTTTCGTAAGCCCAGCTTACATGTATCAATATACCTACAAGGCTAAAACTCTATGCTAATTTACTTTTTGAACCTTCTAATGCGCTCCGGTCAGAGCTGTCATTATTACCCAATTACAATGACGCTTCGAATCACGTGGTTTCGTCTGCACGCTCTACAAGCACGCGCTGTTGTTTTCGTTGCTGCTGGTGTTTTTATAGTCGCTGATTTTGTCAAATTTTCTGTTGTTTTAGCTACAATATTGTGGTAATTAGTATTTGTGAACCTATATCAATAACTTTTTTGAGAATGAAGTAGTAATTAAAGGAAAAGAAGGAGAAAAATAAAAAAAGGCTTCCGCTCAGTTGTTGCAGCCTCAAATTTATGAGTATATTTCCATATGCATTTGTCTACAACTTCTACATTATTTGGGCCGTTATTGATTATGCAAACCTAATCCATTAATGTATCTCATGTAACGGTAAAGTTTAACGTTAAAATGAACATAATTTTGATGTAGTTCTTAAACGTTTTTACTTCGAATTCTATTGTTTTCTTACCGAATTTTCACTTTAACCACATGAAACTATGTAAATGTAAATACATTTAGGCTGTGCGTATGATATTGTAATTTAAAGGAGTAATTTTAATTTTGCTAGTTGTTTATGTCACTACTATTGCCATTACATTCAGTGATATACGGGAATTACGATTTACGAGTAACATTAGTACAAAAAACATTACTAAGGATTCTGTATGGTCTGGTACGGGAGGAGGTCCATGGGGGGTGGGTGACACCATGAGTTACCGCACTGGGTGACACCAACCCTAGTGACGCCACTGTTTCTATTTCCAATAAAATAGCAAAATATAAATTTCTACTACAAAAATATTTATTCCTTGTTTCTTAGATTAAAAAATAATAGGAATAATAATTGAGAAAAATACGTTAGATTTATAAAATAGACCAAATTAACTTTGTCTACCAAATTTTTTTTTTTTTGTAATTTAAAAAAGTCAAAACAGTGATTTAGCCCTGCTCTACAAAACCATAACACTACATTAATATTTTGTTTTCTTATTTTGCAGATGAATACAAGAAGACCATTCTATTTGCTCGGATCTACAGTAGATGATATTAAAGGCTCAAAGCTGCCCCCATATAGGCAAGCTTTTGGTTATTTTATGCACCTCCACAGAGAGAAAAACATGACAATCCGCGATGCTCTGCGTCAATCTATTCGAGCCACAATAGTTATCTGGGATAAGGCCAATATTCCTACTCAGCAGGAACCTCGTGCCATGAAGAAGTTAGAGAATTTCTTTAACGAATGGACTTGCTTAAAGAAGCATGCTTCCAGAACAAGCCAGAGCCATAAAACCAAGGAGGCTGATTTTGTAGAGCGATTGGAAGATCTCTTTGACATCGCCCATGGAGACGCTGAGAAGCTGATCAAGAATCGTGAGGACTGGGAGTTCCTTCAACTGCAAAGACAAAAAGGTCGTCCTGGCTCAATCGGTGGTGTGGACACTGTACATCTTCACCGCACAAAAAATGCAGTCAAACGGTTGGAAGCTGAGGCAGAGAGAAAAAGAAAGTCAGAATCTTTGATGGAGGCGTCTACTAGTCAAGTTGTACTGGCTTCTTCCACATCTTCCAGCAACACTGATGAAAGTGAGAATGAGGAGGAGGAGCCCAAAGGAGCTTGTGCTTTACCAAAATCTAAGAAAAAACGAGGCATGAAAAACATCATGACTATTCAGATGTCTGCTGCCCTGGATCGTACACAAATTTCCTCTAGAAAGGCAACATTTATCCTCGCAGAGGCAGCTAAAAGCTTTGGTTTGGACGCTTCAGATTACAACATAAACCAACATTCTATCCATCGCCTTCGAAATAAGAACCGAGCTCGTCATGCTAAAGAACTTAAGGAGCATTTCCATGGAGAATGTTCTATGACAGTCCACTGGGATGGCAAGATGATGGAGGACCTCACCTCGCACAAGCACATTGATCGTCTCCCAGTACTTGTGTCAGGACCTGGTGTTGAACAGCTGCTTGGTGTCCCCAAAATCCCAAACTCAACTGGAGAAGCACAAGCTGAAGCCGTCTTTAACTGCCTGAATGAATGGGGAATTACAGAGAGAGTAAAAGCAATTTGTTTCGATACAACAGCTTCAAACACGGGTCAATATAGTGGAGCCTGTGCTCTCATCGAAGCAAAATTGGGACATGATGTTTTGTACTTGCCTTGTAGACACCATGTTTTAGATTTATTGTTGGGAGCTGCATTTGAAGCAACATTGGGATCTACATCAACTGGTCCAGAGATATTGATCTTTAAGCGTTTTCGTGACAATTGGACTTCTGTTGATCAAAGCCAGTTCCAAACAGGTGAGACAGACACGATTACTAAAGAAGCAATTATCCAGTCTAAAACTGAACTAATTCAGTTTGCTAGATCCCAGGCACCTATGCTACGGGATGACTATCAAGAACTTTTGGATCTGTCCATCATCTTTCTTGGAGGTGTCCCCAATAAAGGCATCAAGTTTCGTGCACCAGGTGCCATGCATCGAGCTCGCTGGATGTCCAAAGCGCTCTATTCTATCAAGATGTGGCTTTTTCGAAACCAGTTCAAGATGACTAAGACTGAAGAACGAGGAATTCGAGATCTTTCCCTTTTTTCTGTTCTCATCTATATGAAGGCTTGGACAACATCCTCACTCCCTATTGAAACCCCATTTAATGACTGGCTCCTTATGAGGTCATTGATTAATTATCCTAACAAAAAGATTTCTGATGCAACTAAAAAAAAGCTCTCTAACCACTTATGGTACCTGTCTGAAGAAGCAGTTGGTCTTGCTTTCTTTGATGAGCGAATTACTACAGATGTAAAGAAACGCATGGTAAAGGCATTAGAAGATGAGTCCACTGATAGACCACCCAAGCGTCCTCGGATTCCTGAATCGACCTTCTGCTCTGGTGAAGGACTACACCAACTTGTTACAAGAAATACTAGAGAATTCTTTACTAAGCTGAATTTGCCAGAAGGATTTCTGAACAAGGCACCCAGCACTTGGACAGCCAACTGTGAATATTTAAGGGCCAGAGCTATTGTTGCAGCTCTATCTGTTGTAAATGACTGGGCAGAACGTGCAGTAGCTTTAGTTCAAGAGCTGAATAAGAAATTGACAGTGGGGGAAGAGCAGCTCCAGTTCCTGCTCCAAATTGTTGCAAAACACCGCCAGAGTCACCCAGTTCCATCAAAAACTGTTCTTCTCAAAAAATAACCATCAATGAGGTCGCACCTTAAAATACACCATATTGTACAGTGCCCGCGAAAAGTATCCGATCACTCAAGAAAATACAATATTTTCCCTTGATATTCAGAGACACGTAATTCACTTTCTATTTGTTCTAGCGACATCTGGTAACTTTGAGGTTGCTCGCTGATATGAGAGCTATCCAACGCATTCTCAAATTAGTGTTCTGGTAGCCTTCGTTGCGGGTGGCTGTGTCTCAAATTTGTCAGATTTCACTGTTTGTGTAAATTTCTTGATTTTTTTTTTTTTTTTACAGAAAGTGGTGTAAATAAAATTTATATATAATGTGTGCTAAAAAACAACTTAAGAGTGATTGTCGAGGTGCTATTGTTGCTTTGCATGCATGTGGGAAATCACAGAGACAGATAGCTAAGGAATTAAACATATCCCAAAGTACCGTTAATTTGTGGGTTTCACGGGCTAAGAACAATGGTGGCCTAACCACGCCAGTCCCTAAAAAACGATCTGGCAGACCGAGAAAAACAAATTCGCGAACAGACAAACTTATGAAACGTTTAGTATTGAAAAACCCACAATAACTGCGAAAGAAATAAAATTTAATATGAATAATTTGTTATCTGGTGTTTCTGAACGAACTATCCAGGAGCGGCTCCAAAAGAACTCGGATTACCATCTCGCCATGCTGCTAAGAAACTGTTCATTAATGAAAAAATGCGTAAAAAACGTGTCGCATTTTGTAAAAAATACATTCATTGGACTGTTGATGACTGGAAGAAGGTTTTATTTAGCGATGAGTCGACATTTTTGACATTCAGAAGTTGTCCAAAAAAGGTTCGCCGGCCTATTGGCTCAAATAGGATGGACCCTAAATACACCCTAAAGACAATGAAACACCCTCCAAGTGTGATGGTTTGGGGTTGTTTCGGTTACTATGGGCGTGGAAACTTATATTTTCTTCCGAAGAACACAACTATGAATGGTGCACGGTATTTAGCAATGCTACAGGATAAACTTCCAATGGCAATGGCAATCCAAAGGACAAAACATACATGCATGATGGTGCACCATGTCACAGGGCCAAAATAGTGACAAAATGGATTACTGACAATAAATTTGATATTTTGGATTGGCCTGGTAATAGTCCAGATCTCAATCCGATAGAAAATCTGTGGCTAATAATAAAAAATAAGGTTGAATGCCACGACACTGGCTCAGTCGAAAAATTACAAGAGGCTATCAAAAAGGTATGGTGCAAGGAAATATCAGTGGAAGTTTGTCAAAACTTGATTAAATCCATGCCAAAACATCTAGAACAAGTCATCCAAACCAAAGGACAGATGACAAAATACTAATATAAGGTTAGTATACATTTAAACATTGTTTTTTATGTAAAAAATACAAATTTCAAGGGTGATCGGATACTTTTCGCGGGCACTGTATAATCATTGTATATTAAATAAATGTTGTATAAGGAAATAATGCTAATTAAAGTATGTAAATAGCACTGGCATTTTGAATTTATCTCTATATAATAAACTAATGTTTTTTTTTGTAGCAATGCTTCATTGCTGATTGTATATAAAAAAAGAGCCAGGAAAGATTTTGGATAGGAGAAAAAGGATTGGGATAAAGAAGGATTGAGGACCAAAGGATGGATTATAACAACATCAAGGATAGGTTAGAAAAGGATCAATGATAAATAAGAAGGCCTATACTTATAAAAATGAATCAAACTAAAAAAAGAAGGAAGGAATTATGTGTATAATGAGCATAATCATATGTCAGGAGCTATGATGCCATGGTCACCATTTTTATTAGCCGGGGGGCGACCCCTAAATATGAGCCAATTTGTGTCAAACTTTCAAGTTTTAGTTTTTATGCTAAATGGAACTATTTTAGGGGCGCAGATAAAATAATTCAACATTTCAATTTTTGACTACCCAATAAGAGACACCCTAATATATATATAAAAGTATATATATATATATATAAGTATATATATGACAAAGCTGGATCCTGTCTGCTTTGCAGATAGCTGGTGAGGGAAGCTATATTTATGGGACCTCTTTGCGAGAGACCCGTTGCCCACATCGGGCTTGCATCATGAAAAAGAAAAACTATGGTATTTGTTATTTACCATTACTTATTCGGACTATAGTGGATTTAATTATCCCAGAAGAGTTCCTTGTTCCATGCACAGTCTGTGTGTATCATATATATATATATATATATATATATATATATATATACAGTGGTGTAGTGCTGAATAAAAAGAGGGAACGCATTTTGAAAGTGTTACTCAGATGTGGGGGGGACAATGGCGAGCACGGTGAGCCCATACAGCTGGGGGTCCGGGGGCACTGGAAGCCCCCCGGGAAATCTTTTGAAATCTGACCAATTTCAGGGATATTTTGAGGTCATATGCACTGGATATTAGGATATATTCCAAGGTTGAAGATGCAGTATTTCCAGTGTCATTAGATATACGACATCCAGTACGATCAATAAAAATAGCTAACAACTGGAATGATTAACTAAAAAAAAAGTTAACAACTGGTACGCCGTGGTGACTGTTTCACCAGATCTTTATAGGCTAGCATTGCCTCAGTCGAAGCTAAAAGAAATGAAGCAGTTAATGATTCTTTCTCATATTTCTTCTAGGGGTGGGAATTAAAATTTCATGATGTTAGAGATTTGTAAGTTTGGATTTATTTGAAATAGTGAGGGAACGCCATTCTGTCTACCAAAAAAAGTAAGAGAACGCTGTTCCCACAGCACTACACCACTGTATATATATATAGTGTGTGTATATATATATATATATATATATATATATATATATATATATATATATATATATATATATATATGATACACACAGACATTGCATGGAACAAGGAACTCTTCTGGATAATTAAATCCACTATAGTCCGAATAAGTAATGGTAAATGACAAATACCATAGTTTTTCTTTTTCATGATGCTAGCCCGACGTGGGCAACAGGTCACTCGCAAAGAGGTCCCATAAATATAGCTTCCCTCACCAGCTATCTGCAAAGCAGACAGGATCCAAAGCTGGATCCTGTCTGCTTTGCAGATAGCTGGTGAGGGAAGCTATATTTATGGGACCTCTTTGCGAGTGACCCGTTGCCCACGTCAGGCTAGCATCATGAAAAAAAAAACTATGGTATTTGTCATTTACCATTACTTATTCGGACTATAGTGGATTTAATTATCCCAGAAGAGTTCCTTGTTCCATGCACTGTCTGTGTGTATCATAAAAAACTCAGGGGACCATTCTGAGTTCATTCCTATATATATATATATATATATATATACACACAAACTCAGAATGGTCCCCTGAGAAATTTATATGTTAAACACAGACCGTGCATGGAACAAGGAACTCTTCTGGGAAAATCCACTATAGTCCGAATAAGTAATGGTAAATGACAAATACCATAGTTTTTCTTTTTCATGATGCTAGCCCGACGTGGGCAACGGGTCTCTCGCAAAGAGATCCCATAAATATAGCTTCCCTCAACAGCTATCTGCAAAGCAGACAGGATCCAGCTTTGGGACATGGACCTAGGGTTTAAAGCAAGCCTAGTCCCTACATTCAGAACCTCTATATAAGTAAAAGACTCGTTGCATTCACGTCGGATTGAATAAACAAAGAAAAAGGGGTAACTATTGTATTTTTAGCCAAAAAAACCAAAACTTAAACCTCAACCGGGACATTGAGCGTCCACTTTTCAAGGCACGTAACACGTCCGTTTAATATACACAAACTCAGAATGGTCCCCTGAGAAATTTATATGTTAAACTATAGTGGATTTTCCCAGAAGAGTTCCTTGTTCCATGCACGGTCTGTGTTTAACATATAAATTTCTCAGGGGACCATTCGGAGTTTGTGTATATTAAACGGACGTGTTACGTACCTTGAAAAGTGGACGCTCAATGTCCCGGTTGAGGTTTAAGTTTTGGTTTTTTTGGCTAAAAATACAATAGTTACCCCTTTTTCTTTGTTTATTCAATCCAACGTGAATGCAACAAGTCTTTTACTTATACAGTGCCCGCGAAAAGTATCCGATCACCCTTGAAATTTGTATTTTTTACATAAAAAACAATGTTTAAATGTATACTAACCTTATATTAGTATTTTGTCATCTGTCCTTTGGTTTGGATGACTTGTTCTAGACGTTTTGGCATGGATTTAATCAAGTTTTGACAAACTTCCACTGATATTTCCTTGCACCATACCTTTTTGATGGCCTCTTGTAATTTTTCGAATGAGCCAGTGTCGTGGCATTCAACCTTATTTTTTATTATTAGCCACAGATTTTCTATCGGATTGAGATCTGGACTATTACCAGGCCAATCCAAAATATCAAATTTATTGTCAGTAATCCATTTTGTCACTATTTTGGCCCTGTGACATGGTGCACCATCATACATGTATGTTTTTGTCCTTTGGATTGCCATTGCCATTAGAAGTTTATCCTGTAGCATTGCTAAATACCGTGCACCATTCATAGTTGTGTTCTTCGGAAGAAAATATAAGTTTCCACGCCCATAGTAACCGAAACAACCCCAAACCATCACACTTGGAGGGTGTTTCATTGTCTTTAGGGTGTATTTAGGGTCCATCCTATTTGAGCCAATAGGCCGGCGAACCTTTTTTGGACAACTTCTGAATGTCAAAAATGTCGACTCATCGCTAAATAAAACCTTCTTCCAGTCATCAACAGTCCAATGAATGTATTTTTTACAAAATGCGACACGTTTTTTACGCATTTTTTCATTAATGAACGGTTTCTTAGCAGCATGGCGAGATGGTAATCCGAGTTCTTTTTGGAGCCGCTCCTGGATAGTTCGTTCAGAAACACCAGATAACAAATTATTCATATTAAATTTTATTTCTTTCGCAGTTATTGTTGGGTTTTTCAATACTAAACGTTTCATAAGTTTGTCTGTTCGCGAATTTGTTTTTCTCGGTCTGCCAGATCGTTTTTTAGGGACTGGCGTGGTTAGGCCACCATTGTTCTTAGCCCGTGAAACCCACAAATTAACGGTACTTTGGGATATGTTTAATTCCTTAGCTATCTGTCTCTGTGATTTCCCACATGCATGCAAAGCAACAATAGCACCTCGACAATCACTCTTAAGTTGTTTTTTAGCACACATTATATATAAATTTTATTTACACCACTTTCTGTAAAAAAAAAAAAAAATCAAGAAATTTACACAAACAGTGAAATCTGACAAATTTGAGACACAGCCACCCGCAACGAAGGCTACCAGAACACTAATTTGAGAATGCGTTGGATAGCTCTCATATCAGCGAGCAACCTCAAAGTTACCAGATGTCGCTAGAACAAATAGAAAGTGAATTACGTGTCTCTGAATATTAAGGGAAAATATTGTATTTTCTTGAGTGATCGGATACTTTTCGCGGGCACTGTATAGAGGTTCTGAATGTAGGGACTAGGCTTGCTTTAAACCCTAGGTCCATGTCCCAAAGCTGGATCCTCTCTGCTTTGCAGATAGCTGGTGAGGGAAGCTATATTTATGGGATCTCTTTGCGAGAGACCCGTTGCCCACGTCGGGCTAGCATCATGAAAAAGAAAAACTATGGTATTTGTCATTTACCATTACTTATTCAGACTATAGTGGATTTTCCCAGAAGAGTTCCTTGTTCCATGCACGGTCTGTGTTTAACATATATATATATATATATAGGCATATCTATACATATGCACCTATGAAATCAAAGCACATAAATAATAAATAACCAACATAAAAAATAACTATAAACATTGACAATTATGGCAAACCTATCTCACATGAGTTAATCACCCTATAATTAGTGTCCAACAAGCATGGGCAAAAACCTAACTCTGGAATAATGTGACTGGTGACCTATAATAATGATAATCGGTTCTCTAGCTAGTTACATAACAGGGTGGCAAACCTATCTATACTTAGTCACAGTTTCAACAACCTATATATACAGGGGTTAGACAAAATAATATGAACACCCGCCGATTTCACCGGTTATCTTTACGGACTGCTCAGACACAAAGTAAATGGTCAAATGACTGGCAAACCTATTTAAATGCGTAACAGAGAGTGTATACGTCATGTTATAACCCTCACGTTGTTTTTACAGATCTGAGTGAATTATGAATTAGCAGTTATGAAAGACCTGTCAGACTTCCAAAGAGGGCAAATTGTCGGAGCGCGAATGGCTGGTGCATCGGTGACGAAAACCGCTCAGATGTTCAATGTATCCAGAGGAACTGTCTCTATGGTCATGTCTGCATACCAAAACCATGGAAAGACAAGCACCAACAAATGCAATAGTGGCCGCAAGAAGAAGCTGTGTGATCGAGACCGCCGGGTGCTAAAGCGCATTGTGACAAAGAACCATAAGACCACAGCTCCAAAAGTGACTGCAGAGTTTAACCAGCATCTTGCAAGCCCGGTATCGACCAGAACTGTACGTCGCGAGCTCCATGGAGCTGGATACCATGGGAGGGCTGCAATTGCCAAACCCTTCCTTTCGCACATCAACATTGAGCGGCGCAGAAAATGGTGTAATGACCATAAGAATTGGTCAATGGACCGGTGGAAGAATGTAGTCTACTCCGACGAATCCTCCTTTACGCTATTTCCATGTTCCGGTTGAGTTTACGTCTGGAGACAGCCTAAAGATGCTTATGACCCCGACTGCCTGACCCCAACCGTTAAGCATGGAGGCGGATCTGTGATGGTTTGGGCAGCAATATCGTGGAATACTCTTGGCCCAGCCGTAGTACTGCATGGTAGGGTTAACCAGGTCCATCCCATGGTCCAAACGCTGTTTCCCAATGGCGGCGCCGTCTTCCAGGATGATAATGCACCAATCCACACCGCTGGGGTCGTTAAAAACTGGTTTGAAGAGCATGTTAGTGAAGTAGAACGCTTGGATTGGCCTCCACAATCCCCGGATCTTAACATTATCGAGCATCTGTGGTGTCAGTTGGAGCAGCAGGTCAGAAGCCGATTCCCACCGCCGGCGTCTTTGGAGGAACTGGAGCAGTGTTTGCTCGAAGAATGGCTCAGGATTCCTCTAGCCACTGTCCAAAAGCTGTATGAATCAATTCCCCGACGCATTGCAGATGTTATTGCCGCTAAAGGAGGACCAACTCCATAGTAAGAATAAAAACCGCCATTTATCAACGTGTTCATATTATTTTGTCCAACCCCTGTATGTCTACTTTTAATAATAATAATTAATAATAAGTTTTTATTCCTATTGTACACTGGCCAAGGATTACAAGCTAGAGCACTTAACATCATACCTTTAAAGGCTTTCCAAACTCCCTTGGCTTCCAACCTTCTATTCCGGTTTCATAGCCTTTCCACTCCCAGATCAAATAGTCTGGACATTACCATCTAGGGTTTTATCAGGTCATCCCATAAGTAATGTCGTTTTTTACGATAGATTAAGTTTAAACTAGTTGTACTCGGTTTAAGCATAAATTTTCTGAAGGTTATATCTAAGAGGAGATCTATCGTGTTTTGCTACATACTTTACAGACCTTGACCAGTGAAGACGTGTGTTTTGCTTTATGTGAACCCCTCATAAACATGTCGGTATCAGAAGAGCATATCAGGCATATAATGCTTTACGAGTTCAAAAAAGGGAATAGTGCTACTGTAGCACCGCAAAACATTCAGGACATTTATGGCAATGATATTCTGCATGTGAGGAAATGTCAAAGATGGTTTCAAAAGTTTAGGAATGGTGACTGCTGTTTGACAGATGCAGCACGCTCTGGATGCCCTGCTGAGTTTGATGATGACCTGCTGTTAGCCGCACTTGAAGAAGACTGTTCAACAACTGTCGAAGAATTGGCAAAGAAACTCAATTCATCCCCATCCACCATCCATCGACATTTGCAACAACTCGGGAAAGTGCCTAAGTTAGGAAAATGGGTGCCACATGAATAGTTGGTCAACAATCTGAGGGTGCAGGTAAACATTAGCACAGCTCTTCATTCCTGTGAACTCCAAGATCCGTTTTTGCACCGTTTAGTGACGTGATGAAAAGTGGATACTGGATACTGTACCAGAATGTTAAGCGCCATCGACAGTGGGTTTGTGCTGGAGAACCAGTGACACCACAGCCAAAACCAAATCTTCACCCTCGGAAGGTGTTGCTTAGTGTTTGGTGGGATAAAGGTGGTGTAATACACTTTGAAACCTTACCACACAACCAAACAATCACCGCTCAAGTCTACTGTCAATAACTGGATCGATTGAACACTGCACTGAAAGAAAAGAAACCACCTTTGGTTAATCGGAAAGGAATCGTGTTCCACCACAACAACGCACATCCTCATACCACTTGGATCACTTCTGCAAAAATTGAGGAGCTTGGGTGGGAAAAACTTCCACATCCTCCATATTCTCCAGACCTTGTGCCTTCAGATTATCATCTCTTCAGGAGTCGGCAAAACTATCTTGATGAGAAACAGTATACTTCTTTAGATGACCTGCACACCAGTCTTTGTATGTTTTTTGCCTCAAAACCACCTGAATTTTATAAACATGGCATTGAAAAGCTTGTAGGATGTTATGTTGGCAGAGTGTCATTGATTCCAATAGAAAATATATACTAGATTAAAAAGTTTTAGTTGAGTTTTTTTTGTCCTTCAAATTCTGATCAAAAAAATGACATTACTTATGGGATGACCTGATACAACTTAACAGGCTTACTAACTAGACTCCTGTGGGGAGAGAAGAACTTGAGAAGAACCAGATAGGACTTGAAAATTAGGGTGAGGTTTTTGTGAAAAGCTCAACCTCAAAAGGGGGATTTGAAAATCAAGGAGGGTTGTGAGACACTTCACAACCCCCACATTGTCATCATCATGAACTTCTCTGAAAAAATAGCTTAAATTGGATAGGTGCCATTATATTTATTGCACATTTTGAAAGTGTTTGTAATTTGTAGTCATTGGACAATTTTTTGTTTAAAATTTGAGATATTATTTTAGCAGTTTAAGCAGATTTGTTAGTCAACTTTTTCATTTCTTAAGTGTGAAGTTTAAGGATCAGTGTATGTATTGTGTATTCTGAAAGCTTTATTACATTACTGTAATTGTAATTTGTGTGTTCATTTGGTGAGCTTGTTTTGATGGCCTTGTTAATGTTTGTTGCTTTATTTAAAATTGTTAAAACTAACTTCTGCCTGTCTGTCAACAAAGGTTACCAGACAGTAAGACTAATAAAATGAAAAACTTGAACTGTCCAGTAACTTTTGGCAACCCCTGTATAGTTCAGTAGGCCTCCTGATTATTGCATACCCTAATAAAAGTGGGACATCACCCTGTTAGTAAATTGTCTATCTGAAAGTCACTGATACTGTATATACTCTATTAGTGGTCCATAGGCATCCTTATATTATGAATTTAATGTCATTTAAACCTCTCTGACAGTGATGCGAGTCAAGAGACAAAAAGTTATAATAGCTTCTAAGGTGTTTCAACTCTCTTGACCATAGCTGTATATGATGATATGATGCTTGGTTTGGATTCCACATTAAGCTGTAGGTCCTCTTTTATCATTGCAACCTGGTTGTTAATACAGAGGCTAAGTCAAACTTTTAACAGCATGGCAGGATTGATTCCCAAGCTTGAAACAATTGAAAAAATTAATATGCAGCAATGCTAATGAAATTTACTTTAAGGGAGGTAACAAAGATTTAAAAAGAAAGTACATCTTTGTGTTTCTTTCAGAAGTGACACATTCAGAGGTGGTCATGGCAGTAGAGGAAGCTTCCATGGAATGAAGTGAGTTGATTGATTGTTAGTGTTTTGAGGGGATGACTTTTAAATAGGTTGTGGCAATTTAAAAGTCATAGTATGTGACATATTTAAATGTCATATTATAGTACAGGAATATTTTCTCAGACACGTTTGTGTCTTTTTTTGGCAGTCGTATAATGGAGGAGAATGGAGATGATACCTTCAAAAAATCCTGTACATTATAATATATTAGAACAACTTGCTGCAGATGTGTAAACCTGTGAGCACTTCATACTCAGGAACTGCAACAGCTCTTGAGTCAAAATGAAGTTCATTTGTGGGTGGCACTCATCACAGATGAAGTGCCACCACCACCACCACCACCACCACCCATTACAAGTTTTGCATGTGAAGCTCCAACTATTTTTAAGTTGATACAAAATGTGCTTAAATCTTTTAAATTAAATGAATTATTTAATTTTGTTTCAGTGGGCCTGAGAGAGGAGGTTGGGGTAGAGTCAGTTACAGGGGAGAAGGGGGATTGAGATGGGGGAGAGGGAGAGATAGAGGTAGAGGTGGATATGAAAGAGGTAGAGGTGGATATGAAAGAGGTAGAGGTGGATATGAAGGAGGTAGAGGTGGATATGAAGGAGGTAGAGGTGGATATGAAGAAGGTAGAGGTGGATACGAAGGAGGTAGAGGTGGGTACGAAGGAGGTAGAGGTGGGTATGGAGGAGGAAGAAGTGGGTATATAGGAGGGACAGGTGGATATGAAGGAGGGAGGGGTGGGTATGAAGGAGGGAGGGGTGGGTATGAAGGAGGGAGGGGTGGGTATGAAGGAGGGAGAAGTGAGTATGAAGGAGGGAGAAGTGAGTATGAAGGAGGGAGAAGTGAGTATGAAGGAGGGAGAAGTGCGTATGAAGGAGGGAGAAGTGCGTATGAAGGAGGGAGAAGTGAGTATGAAGGAGGGAGAAGTGAGTATGAAGGAGGGAGAAGTGAGTATGAAGGAGGGAGAAGTGAGTATGAAGGAGGGAGAAGTGAGTATGAAGGAGGGAGAAGTGAGTATGAAGGGGAGAGAAGTGGATTTGAAATGAGCAGAAGTGTTAGAGGAGGCTATGAAAGCAGGAGAGGAGGGTATGAAGGAAGACAACAACCTTATGATGAGGAAGAATATGAAGGAAGGAGAGGAGGTTATGAGAGCAGAAAGGAATGTGATGGGTATTCCTCAAGACTGCTTCCATACGAAGAAGGGAGGAGCTCTTACAGAGGAAGAGGAGGCACCCCAGCTGGCCATACTTCAGGAAGAGAATATGACCAAAGATTCAGAAGAGAGTAAGTAATCAATGGCCATCATTTGAGTTCTGTTTGGTCTTACAAATGAAATATTTTGCTTCTAGATTCATTTTATCTAGTTTTCACATCCAACCATGGACTGTCCTAAGCCAGTCTAAGAAATGGGGAGGGGAGTATACTGATGAACTTGCTGCATGTAAACTCTCCTTTTAAAGGAAACTGATTTTTTCCCAATTGGTGGCATTACTGCCCATCTCAGTGCCCTAGGTTGGTCAGTGGATGTAAAATAGATAAACCAAGTAGTTCTGTACTTTGTCTTCTATATTTGATGCATTATTGTTTAGTGTTATCTTAGGAATGAGAATCTTGTCCACTCAGTGCTAACACTTACATTAAACACTTTAATCTATTTGTAAGCACTGAATTATCTTTTTTGTAGTTCATAATGAGTCATTATACTGTAGTACATATTCTAATTTATGAAGTGACTTATTATAGTAAAGTAATGCACCAATAAGACTGGTAGATTAAATTATAAAGACTGGTAGATTTTATAATTAATAGGACTTAACTATAAAAGCTTTGAGCGGTGAAAAAAATTGAACATGGATCATTGTAATGTGAATATATGTAAATAAATTAAACCCCTTTCATAAGAGTTTCCCTCATAAATTACCATTGTTTAGCTCTCTATTGATGCAAACCTAATGATTTCCCTTTTCCACTCACTCTCTCTCTCCTTACTAAGGTCAGTGCGTGGCTCGTATGGAGGATCCCTTATCAAAAGGCTTCGGATAAAGTATGACAACTTAGGCACTTCAAGGTTAATACAATTGAGTTTGGGTTACTGGCAGCAGATGTCATTGCTAATTTGATGTATCAGAACTTCACACGTTATTTTGAATTTTTTTTTTAGTTTTAATCTTTAAGTTTTCGGTAATTCAGATGATTAAATGTCCTAATGCTGCGTACGTAGTTTCTAATGCATCATGTTTATCAAGTTTTGTTAAGGGAAGTATCACTAGATATGCAGGAATTAAGATAACTTTTTATTTTTCACATTGTTTTAAAATTTTTGGTTTTTAATTTTTTTTTCATATTTTTTTTTATTTTCTCATCCATTTTTTTAAAAAAAATCATGGAATTGAGCTGTATTTTTGACTTAAGCAATAACTTTCTTCAAATGTGATATTTGTTCCAGTGCTGAATATGACTCTGGCTATTCATCAAACTCCTATAACAGAACAGAGTGCTTCAAAGGCAGAGGAGGTGGAGGTGAATCCTGTGAGAGTGAGCCATCCTACAATTATAAATCCTCAGGTAAGACCTCCTTTTGAATACAAGTAAATGTGGTCTATCTAGTTGTTGTTGTTGTTAGGGCATGTCTTTGTGTGGGTATGAGAGTCATTTCTCCATCACTTCCTTTTAAAAATTAAGTATTTTTACAATTTAGTGAAAGTGATCTCAGTCCTGAGTAACTTGTGAATCATGACATTATGTTTGATAACAGTATGAATTCACTCATGTTGGTGAAATAAGAGACCTAAAAACTGAGAAATGTCATAATGCATATTAGGCTGGGTCAAAATTTTTTATTTCTTACGTACATAGTGTGAGGTGGTTCAATCAATCATCGTAGCACCCTAGTAAAATATTTTTGAATTCTGAGGCCCCCCCCTACCAGTTTCAGTTTTTTCAGAAAATTCGTAAAATTTGAGATAATTTGTGATTTACCAAAATTTTTTATTATTATAAAAGTTCGCTTATAAAACACTGTTATATTTATTTTTTAATTCTAAGTCTTCTTCATAATCTAAGTCCTCTCTGTCTTGAAAATTGACATCTTCATTTTCATTATCATCTATCACTTCTGATGATACAAATTCCCTTGCTTCTCTTAATTTTTCTTTTGATTTCTTTTCCCTTTCCTGTGCTTTTTGGATTTTGCCCAACTTTCTCAAATTACTTGTAGTAGGTTTTTTTATCAATTTTTCCTAACTGGTTTTTTCTTTCTTTTTGACCAATAAAAGCTTCCCATTCTATAATAGGTATTTTATGTTCACACCTACAAAGTTTTCTATCCCTTTATGCCTTTATCATAACAGTGGCATGGAGATATGTCAAATATCTCGTCATATTTCTTTAATTTTTCATAATATTTTTAATTTCTTTTTATCATAGGGCATTTAGTTAACTTATCAACATCTTCTATAAGTCTAGTAACTCTAACATAAATTCCCTTTGTATCAATTATTGGGAAAGAAAATTTTTGCCAAATTTCTTTTATATCTTGAACAATTACGTTATAGCAATAATTTTTACTTATTTTACCCTGTGCTTTAGATTCTTCCTCTCTAACAATAAAATGGAAGTGCCTTACAACATCAGCTTTTGATGGCATCATGGCAGATGAAAATTTTGCTGGATTGGATATCCGAAGGCTGCATTGTGGCTTCTTTTTCTAGTTGCCATAATTTAATTTAATAAGATTTTAACTATATTTTATTTATTACTGATATTTTAAAATTAAATAGCGTATTTTAATACAAACTTTTAACATTCTAGGTACCTAAATAGGAATCTGGAAAGAAAAAACAAAAATAATGTAATATTGGGTCTTATATCCGGTGCTATGAGTCATCTGGTGCTATGAGTCAGCACCGGATTTAAGACCCTACCCCCTACCCCCCAATCTAAAAAAAAGTTGGTGAGTGGTCTATTCTGATGTAATTCGTGCCAGGGAATCCTATTTTGGCCATCTGAAAGCAAAAAAAATAATATTTATGGTCGATTTTTAAGATTTTCGATTTTTGACCTATTTCCTATACAAATTTGTATGGAAAAAAAGTGAGTATCGGTAGGGGGGGGGGGGTAGCGAAGATCCTACAGCCTTGGTTTTTGGTGTGGATACTACTATTACAAAATTATCAACCACAATATGTACCTAAACAAAATCTTGACCTTGACCCCTTTTCGACCCGGCCTAATGCATATGCTGCTCTCATAGGTTAATGTTTCCATTTAGTTCTGATTTCATGTTGATTAAACCTTTGTGGCAAATCTTCAGTGATAGTTTGTAGGTTTTCTAGATGCTAACTACTTTGAATTGATTCAAAAGGATGGATATATTTCTTTAGAAAAATGTTCACTTCTGAAGATTTAAAAAATTTTGAACTATCCATTTTGCAGATGATTTTGTATTGTCACATTTGATAGGGGCTATCACTTGAGTCATAACTCCATTGAATTTTCATCAAATCACTTTCTGATAATAATTTAAAACCGAAAATTCTTTTTGGTGTTGTGATAGCCTTCTGTTTCAGATTGAGAATACAAGAGCAACATTGCTTAAATTTGTTTAAAAATATTATCATCAGTTTAAGTCAGTTTTATTTTGCTTTTGTTCACTGAGCAAAGGTTAAAGTGTGAATTACCTAACCTAACTTAACGTTTTCATTTTCATTGTTATAAACCTCTTAAGAAAATACTGTACTTCAAATTGGAAAGGTACCATTCTAATTATTGCACATTTTGAAAGATTTTCCATTGTATAGTTAGCATGCAAACATTTTCAAAAGAAGATAAAGATACGCTTCAATTCAATTGAAGTAAATTTAGTAAAAAAAAATTTTCCCATTAAAAAACTGAGAATGTGTATTATGTATTTTGAAAGTTTTATTACACCGTAGGCCCTAATTGTAGTGTGCGTGCGTGCGTGCGTGCGTGCGCGCGCGTCACTAGTGAAAATGTCAATAATGAAATATGGGAACTACTCCAAAGCCAAGTTAGATGAAATAAGTTGTAAGGAATGGGAGTAATGAAGGAAGCCATTAAGAAACATTTAAGTATTCTTGGTTCTATACCACTGAGGGAAATGACACATTTCCTCAAACTGATATAACTAGCATTGTCAAATCACTCAAATGTACAACATAATTGAAAGACTTGTCACTAAAAAAATTACTGATTTGTACTTTGTTGAAATAAATTAAACCAGTACCCAATTTCAAGAAGGGGAGGATAGCTTTACTATCTGAGGCACTAACTATTTTGTTTGCTTGGTCTATTAATTATGCAGAGGTACGATACCAGATGAATGGAAAAAAAAAAATGTAGTACCCATTTATAAAAAAGGTAGTAAATTATAGGCTTGTTAGTTTAACATTTTTGGTAGGAAAGATACTAGAAAGAATTATAAAGAATAATAAAGATCATCATTTGGAAAATTTTAATCTTATTTCAAATTCCCAACACATGGATTTTAGATCAGGAGGGTCTTGTTTGTCTAATCTCTTAGACTTTTTAGAGTTTGTAACTGAACAAGTAGATAATGGAAATGATGTAGATGTTATTTATTTGGATTTTAGTAAGGCATTTGACAAGGTTTCACATAGGAGGCTTCTATATAAATTGAAAGCTTATGGCATATTAGGGTCAGTTATAAATTGGATAGAAAAATGATTGGAAGGCAGAGAACAGAGTAATTCTAAATGCTGGGTGGCAGAAAGTGAAAAGTGGGGTACCTAAGTTATGTGTTAGGTCCATTACTCTTTGTCTAAATGATTTAGAGAAGGGAGTAGGTAGTAGAGTTTCTAAAATTCTTATAAATTCAAAAAGATCTTGATAGCTATATTAGTGGTCTGGGCTAGTTAATGCAGATGGAATTCAATGTTTAAAAAAAGTAAAGTCCTCCATTTTACTTGAAATAATAAAAACAATTTAGATGTGTCACCTTTTCTCATTGGAGCTGATAGAAAAACTCAAGGGCATAATTAGAGAACAGATTTGTAGACTGGATCTATGAAAATACTTTTTCATTCATAGATTAGTAGGGTCATTCCACGTCAAGTGGACCTGTGGTCCCCACCTCACCATGTCAGATTTTGTTCTAACTTTGCTCACAAATGCCTTTAAGCCTCAAAGGAAGTTCTGCAATGTTTTAGTTCCATATCTCTTGTGGTTCTGTCACTAGGGCTCCAAGAGCATGGGCTACTTTGTCCATCACATTGAGTGCCAAATTATTTGTGCCATTTTTAGCTAGTCAGCATTCCACAGTAACAAATCCTTCTGCTCTGAAAATTTGCTCCTAGGGTCAAAATGTACTGTAGATTTCAAAACTCACATTACTAGAGCGCTAGGAAGTATAGATTTTCCATAAAATATCCCCAAAGTAGGCTTCAAATTACATTTTGATTCCTGGGAAGCCACTTTTAGAAAATTATAGCTCTGGATCTACTTGACTCTGTGAGCTTTTGTTAAAAACCAAGAAAGTACTGCCCATATGCTACAAAATGTTTCAATCCGGATCCTCCTACCTGTTCTAGTTGCTGAGATATAAGGCATCAAAAGTGGCCAAAATTAATTTATGTGACAAAAATGTCCCATCTTTAAAGCTCAAAATGATCATGTGGGACAGCTCGCACCATACTCTAAGAAAAACCAATGAAAAGAGCATGTCCTGAAATACTAGGGCCTAGTTTTTTATTTTGGTGTCTTGCTTTTTTGTAGGTCTAGTAGAGCTTTGAAATTTTGTTGTGTGTAATGTTTCTAGCATTATATTTGTTAATTTATTTGCACTCCTGCGTTGGTCCATGGTGGCTAAGCCACTGCCAGTTTCTCTAATTGATAACTATTAAAGATAAAGATCATTTATTAATACAAAGGAGTCTGTTTCAGTTTTTCGAGAAATTGGCAACCCCATTGCGAAGGGGCCACGCCTGATAGCCGTGCAGGTCCAGCCACAGGTCCCACCCACCCACCAACTCATCTTTCCTTGACTTTCTAACTGGATCCAGAACTGTGCAACTCCTTTTCAAAGCTTTCAAACAAATTTTCTATAGAAGACAAGGTATTCCCTGGCAGCATGTACCCTCTTCCCATGGCACTCGGTGTAGGAGCAGGAATAGTTGTCAAGATAAGCTGCTCTGGAATCCAACAAGTGCCTTTTCTAGATGGCCACTGAAACTGTCGTGCTGGCCCATGAGGGTGCATAAATGTAATTAATGCATCTTTTTCTTCCTCACAGACTTCACAAATGTTTCCAAGCCACCACAAATCATCATAAATGCATGCCACGTATTGGCCTGGTTGCAGTTTCAACTGTCATTGATCAATGTCACTATATATGCCAACATTGGCCACAAAATAACATGTAGATCTTGAAACTCAGCTAACTTGAATGTGTTTATCATTTACTGGAACAAAATGATGATTTTCTCGAGTTCAGCTACTGTATGCCCATGATTAAATCTTATTTCCTGTGCTTCTGTCTCTGCTTCTATTTCATCAGTTGAAACAAAAAAGAATGTAATTTCATGCACATCTTTTTGGCAAAATTCAGAGAGATTAGTAGGTGTGAGAATCTGACCAGTTACTGGTCTTTGCAAGCTGGCATGAGCTGCCAATCTTTTCACAGTGCCCCCTACACCATCACATGCTGATTTTCCATTCTGCTGTTATCCCACCAAAATCTTTGCTGTGCCAACAAAGGTTCATAAAATTTTTGTAGTTTTTGTACTGGCCTGCAGCACCATCACTGAAGTAATGAATGTGCTTGATTACTTCAAAATTTTCTTTCAGAAATCCAATCAACTTCTTCAGAAAGACGTATTGCAACAGTATCATGCTTCAGACAGTCACTGATGACACAAAAACATTCACTTCTAATTTCATCTGAAACTTTGTGATACATTACAAAAGGATGCAGTGTTGTTGGCTGTTGTCCCAGTGAAAACCTTGCGCTGCATCTTGTACCACAAAAGAATAGTTCTCTGCAAAATCCATTAAGATTATTGCTTCTTCAGGTTTTATTTCCTCCTTTAGGGACTTCAGGTGAGCACTTTGGTGATTTGAAACGTAATGATGACCACAACGGAAGATAATTTTTGAAGTAAGTTCTGTGATAAAATCCTCTACTGACAACTGTTTCATAATGAAGGTGTCCCTGTCAGTGTGAACCCATTGTTTATATTCAATCATTTCTTGTGGATCCATTTCTGCTTGTTCTGTAAAAATAACTGAAAGGTGATCTTCTAGTGCTGGTGCTCCAGGGCACAGTTTACTCCGTTGTAGCATACAGTCTTTTGACTCCAAATTGCAAACACATTTTTGCATCAGCATTTTGTAATCCTCATGAATATCTGCTCCAGCCAACATCAGTTTCACATTTTGGTGAATTGTACATTAGGGCGGTCCACAACAGCATTTTTTGGAATTTTAAATTCGGTCACATCTGCCCTTATTCTATTCCCCCTCGAGAATAAACATGCCAATTATCTTTCCTCTAGGACCTTTTTATGCACTCGCTCAAAATTAAACAATTTGAATAATGACTTGACAATTTATGACTGGAACATTTATTGAACAAGGATAATAATGACTTGACAATTTATGACTATATTATATACAGGGTGTCCCAGGAGGAAATGTCAAGAATGCATCATTTGACTCTTTGGGTATTTCTAAGTAGAAAGTATTATATCGACATGTGCCTGATTCCCAACCATTACCGAGATACAGGCCTATACATTTGGGTAACTAAAACATAATAAAAAGCTGATCTTAGATAATATTCAATGACATTTAATGATACATTGGCAACTGTGCAGATCCTCACATTATTTATTTACATTATTTTTTTGTCTGGGGGTTCTTGAAGAGTAACGTTTATCAGCAGGGTAAACCCGAAACTAGGGAGCAGTTGGTTGCACGTATACAGGATGCATTCATAAACCTCAGAAATGAACTTCCGCGTTTTCCTTGGCAAGACTCGATGGATCGGAGGCTCGCCGCGTGCATTGAAGAAGGATGGGGTCACTTTGAAACCATTCTGCAATAAGTGCAATAGTGTATTGTATGTTTGTACTTTTTGTAAACCACAAGTGTCATTAAATAGTATCTAAGATCGCCTTTTTATTATGTTTTAATTACCCAAATGTAGAGGCCTGTATCTCGGTAACGGTTGGGAATCGGACCCATATCGATATAATTCTTTCTACTTTGCACCATTTCACTCTTTGGGTATTTCTTTCTTGACATTTCCTCCTGGGACACCCAGTATATATATATATATATATATTATATATTAATATATTATGAAATTATAACAGCGGAGCAAATAATGCACACAGTTGAAGATCTTTAGGTCTTCTTGAGACCAGTTTTAGTTGGCTCTTTGAATTCCTTGCGGTGCTGAGTGACTGTGCGGAGAAGGTACTGCTTTTGCGCTTCATCCTTCATGATTGTGCTGTTGAAAGCCTTAATGAGCGCAACTCCTCTTTCTGCGCAATCGTTAACCACTGCCATCTTCTCTACACGTTCCTTCATTCCTTGGTAAGCTGGATCTGTGTTCCAATCATTTGGTGGCTTGGACTACCATGCTGCATGATGAGGTTGAAGAAGATTGCTGAACGTTTGGTGGCATAGAATTCCAAGGGATTGCTCGAGGAGAACGTTTTTCTGTCCACACGCTTGAGACCTTTTCTTTTTTCAGGAACAACTACAATGTTGTGAGCAATCCTCTCCTTTGTGGATGCGTGAACTCGAGGATTAAAGAGTGCCAAGGGGATTAAGTGCTCAGAAATGAACCACAAATGGCGCTTCATCGCAGCAAATGCTGCGTCATTCGTCTTTCCTGGGTGAGCTTTCAGCCGCCCCAAGAAAGTGAGGTCATTCAATGGAGCCATGTATGCAACACTGGCCTTGTTCCAGTAGCGGCCGTAAAGGAGCGTGATAAACAGGCTTAGTTCCTCGATGTTCCATTTCTCAGTCTGAAGCAAGGTGAATTGATCTCTGAATAGGAACACCTTGAGCATGTAAATGGCCTTGGCCATCCATCGTGCATGGCTCCAGGGCTTCAAATTCTCACAGGACCGTCAAGCTTCCCTCCCAAGAAAAGGAGGCAGAGAAGCATCAGTTCATCATAGTCGTCCCGCTGGCTCTTCTTCTTGACAGCCTCCTTGTAGTAGACCATTTCCTTCCTCTGCTCTGCTGTTTCAATGAACAGGCTGTTGGGTGCACTCTCGAACTTGCTGCGATCAATGAAAACCCAGTGCTGCTTGAAGCGCTTGAATAGGCCAATTTCAGGTCCACTGGATGTTCCAAAACAAGCACCAAAGGCCGCAGCAAGGATGACTTCTACCACGTTGTGTCAGCAAGCGATCCACACCAGATCAATACCCAACTCCTTTTCAATGAGAGTACAAGCTCCAGCATGAAGTCCCGTGTTGGATGCAGTTGTATCAAAAACAAGACCTCGAATGTTGCCCCTCAAAGACCAGTCGTCCACAAGCTTCAGGCATGCCTGAGCCTGAGATGCTCCAGTTGCAGCAGCTACCATTGGAACTCCAAGGAGTTTCTCTTCCCTGTTACTGGTTACAAGCACAGCCACACGGTCCACCACCTCTAACCCATGGGAGATATCTGTAAGCAGCTTACTATCCCAGTGCAAGAGAAGGGGCTCATGGGTCTTGAAAGTGGCCTGATCTTCGTGGCACACCGCTTCACATGTACATTGTCTCACGCGACGAATGGTGCTGCGTGAGATTGACACTTCGTCTAAGTTGTGCCCCAGTGATTTAATAGTTGCTGCGACCCCTGCCATTCCTTTCCTGTCACTGATGTTGTGGCGATCCAAGGCTAAGGAAATGTCAGGCGTGATCACAGACTTCAATCGCTTAGGAGTGGAACATTTTCGTGCTGACTCCTTAAAAACTACAGTATCTGAATCTGATGATTCAGATGTGCTTGAACTAGAAGCCTCCAGTTCTCCCTGGGACCATCTCGCATCTGCCTCACGCTTGGCCTTCTTCTCTCGGTTCATCTCTGCCTCACACTGAATCCTCTTCCTTGTTTGTTGGTCAGCCATTTTCTTGTCAATTGGGCCAAAGCTGGAGGAAGTGGGATTATTCAGCTGAGTGACAAGGAAGTTCTTGTCCTCCTCATTCATCATGGTCTCGAGGGTGTCATGACGTGAAAGATCGAACACATCGTCAACGTCTCCGCGAAATATGTCCTCCTTCATTCTGTAGGATGGGAAATTCTTTGTGCGGTTCTTCTTCAGCCCCTTGTATTGCTCATACAGTTTCAGGAGCTGCTTCTCAGCATATCTGGTATCTGTCATTGGAACGTTTGCTTTTGTCCAAAACGGGATCAAAGCCTCAATGGTCATCACTGCACTGTTATATTCTGTCTTCCTCTCCTCCAGATGGTGGAACATGAATTTCTGGAGGACTTGAAGCTTGGTAGGGAGTCCTGCCCTAGTTAACTTCTCCTCCGCCTTCCCTAGTAACCACACCTCACTGCTAGACCATGTTTTTTATTGCTTCGGCGGCATTTCTACACATTCCTACAAAAGAAGAAGCCAAATTTAGTCATACTATAGTAATCAGTCATTAGTGAGACAAATCATGCATGATTGAGCGATCTCTTAACGACACCGTAGACCAACTATACTTCACACAGTTATTCACACTAAGTGTAGGAACAAAAGCAACAATGACCCAAAAGTGAAATCTCAGATGCTAAGTTTTCCCTATGCTTGTGAACCACCCTGTTGTACATACACAAACACTGTGTACCCCTGCTACACCAACTGTCACACACCACTTTGGTCGAAGTTCACAGAACTTAGAGAAGCCAATTTCAGGGCCATTTCGATCTTTGTAAGCAATGTACATTTCTTTCAAATTGCTGAGCAGCAGTCTTTTTTGTTTTTGAAGCTTTTTTCCATCAATCCTGACAGACACCCAATCTTTCTTCCCTGGGCACATCCGGCTGAATTCATCATCTTCATAAAATTTTTGAACTTTTACTACTACTTCCTCAGGCAGTTTTTCCTTTCTTTTTTCCTGGTATTGCAAGAATACCTGACTCTTCTTTCAACTTCCTGGCTGTTTTAACCATTCAAAGAGAAACTCCAAATTCTTCTGCTGTTTGTTGTAAGGGGGTTCCAAAAAACCTTAGTCCCCTCATTTGCAGCTTACATGTTTACTTATATCAAAATAGTTTTTAGTGATTATAAAAATATATAAAATTCTTTATTTATTGCAGGTATTAAAATTACTCTAGCTGATAAAGTGATAATATAATGGCTTCTCAATTAATTGGTGATTCAGAGAGGCAACATGTGATAGATCGCATATGAGCAATAACATTTTGGGAAGCTCATAATGCTGGAGCCACCTTTATAACACGTTCATGGGTTGCCAAAAAGTTGCGAAGAAGTGAGGACTTTGTCAAAAGAAATTGGAATAAAACTTTGGATGAATGTGAAATGGATACAACCAAATCTGGGTGCCCAAATTTGCCACTCTCTCAGGAAACAAAGGACATCATTGAAAGCGGTACGCGTAAGCGGAAAAACAGCTGTGCTAAACTTTCTAGAGAGATCGAAGTGTTGAGAGGAAAGATTGTTAGTGGTGAGATCATTTGACTGTACCGTCATAGTAGGGTGTACCATTTTTGGGTCATTTTCAAAAAGTCAAGGTCCAGGAGTCTAATGTTGTGCCAAATGATGTCCTAAACACAAATTTTACAGGCATTTTCTAATCCGACAAATTTTGAATCCCCCCACCCCCCCTTGAAATTTTGCGCATCCCCTTTTCCTAAAAACCCCATATATCTCTCACACTATCAACTTAATCGAAAAATGTTATAGAATAAAAATGATTTAGAATCAAAAGTTCTATTAGAAAAGTTCATCAAAATAGAAATTTACTTAATTTTGAAAATTTTCATTTATTTTTTAAAAATTTAAATTAAAAAAAATTTTTGCTTGCAGTGCCTTCTTCTTAAATAAGGTGTTACCGCCACCTTTGAAGCATCACCCTAATGCAGCTTCGCGGCGATGGGCTTTGTATTTGCTAGTTATAATGCAAATCATAATTAGTTTTTATTATAACTAGCCTATACAAAGTGAGGACAACCTCAAAACTATATATATATAAAATAAAGCTAAAAATTAACACTTTATCTATAGTTGTGAGGTCCCATCGTTTTTTTTTTCCTTTATTCAACACTTTCCTCAAAAAAATAAAAAGAAACAAGTTTCCTAATTAGAAATCATTGATATAAGAGCTTTTTAAACATAAAAATACGAAAATTTATGGTATATTTAATAATAAAAAAAAATCAGCCTCTTCTAAATTAAAACAATCTCTGCAAATAAAAATACCTAATCTATCTGTTAATGAACTATTCTTTACTGAGTTTCATTCTTTTAAGAGTCTCTTTACTAGGATCAGGAATTAGTCTTAGAACTATTCTCTTCCACAATTTGCAAAAGACCTTGAAATTCTTCTTCATTTTGACATTTGTCATGAAAGTCTTGAACCAGCTTGATTCCTCTTTCAGCGGTATCATTGACTACTCTAATAGATGAAAGAATGTTTTTTAGTTTGTTGTAGTCATCGACCTCTTCCCATGTTGATGCTGGTTTCTTTATCCATGAGTCTGGTTTTGACCCACAGCATTGAAATAAATGCCATGAAATTGGACCTACTAGCTGATGAAGCTTTGTGTCTTCCTTTAAAATGGGGAAAACAGGTTGCCCACATACATAATTTTCTGGAACTGGATATTTGTTTAAGGATTTTGCGATCTTATCTTTTTCATCATTACTTAGCGATCCAAAGAAACTCAAAGGGACCACTTCCTCCGTCAAATACCAGTAATGATTGGCAAAAGATTTCAAAGCAGCATTTGCAACTTCCCTATCTTCCTTCTTGTAATTCACCAAATCATGATAAAACTTCAGATCATTAGCTGGACTATCTAGTGAATTAGAACATAAAAGCCAGTATTTTCCATAAATTAATGCATTAAATAGACACATTCTCTTTAATTTCTTAATCAATGATTCATCATATGATGCTTGGTGGGCAAAAGCATACATTTTATTTGTATACAAAATCATTGCCATCCACCTGGCACGGTGCATTGCACCAGGTTTCCGCCAATGACTGTTTTCTCTGGAAACCTCTCCTAAAAGCATTAAAGTTGTTTCAGCAACTTCCTTATAGTCATCACGTGGAAAGCAGTCAGATTTTCTTAAACATTGGGTCATAAATTCTACACATTCTTCCTTTAGGCCTCTTTGATACCTTGATTTAACATCAAGAACATTGTATGTAGATTTCGTATTAATTTTCTTCCATTTAGACTCGCGAAATTCTTTGAATAACTCAAACTCAGGAGATTTACTTGGGCCAAAAATGGTTTCATACACAGCACACAAAACTCCTTCAGCCACATGATGGCGGCATGCTAACCAAATCAATTTCTTTTGCAAAAGTTCTTCAAGTAACTTACAGGAACCTTTCATCCATCCTGAATTGGATGCAGTGGTATCAAATGATACTCCAAAGACATTTTGCTTCAAGTTCCATTTTTCAATACTTTGAAATACAGAAGTGGCTTGAGACAATCCAGTGGAATCATCTATTATAGAAACTGATAAAAGTTTTTCTACATTTGGGTATCCAGTAACAAGTATTGCAAGGCGGTCTTCTTGTTCTGAACATGATTTAGTAAGCAGCTTGCTATCCCAATGTACTAGGCAGTGATCAGGAGGAGTAAAATCCTTGATGCAAGTTTCATATTTTCGTTTTCTTGTCTTTCGAGCGGCTCTTGCAGATGTGGTCCTGGAGAGAGACAGTTTTTCAATATCCTTGCCACACCTAATGGCTACTGCAGCAGCAAAAACAGTCCGTTGTCCAATAGAGAGATTAAGTCTGTCTGCAGTGGAGGAAACCAATGGCGAGGCAAGAATATTTTTGGGGCTGGAAGCATTTGAAGGTCCTGCTGTAGGTTCTGTCGGAAACTCTTCATAGCTGTCTGTCTCAGAACTGGTCGTGCTAGAAAGAAGGGTCTCTGATGTTCTGGCTGTAGCACTCACTTGCTTCACTGATTTATGTTTCTCTTTGCGTTTCTTCTCTTTCTCTAATCTAATGTACTTGCGCTGTACTTTTGATGCATAATCTGCATCTAGCAAACCTAAACATGTTTCTCGTTTTGTTCTTTGATCTTCTAAGAATGAAATATCATATGCTTTCTGAGGCTCAGTTCTCATGCGGTCTTTTTGGATTAATTCAACGGCATTTTGAGAAGAGATGTCAAAAAGGGAATCCATAATTTTCATGAAATTAGAGAGTTCATTTTCAAAGCTTGCTCTTTTTTTGTGCTTGATTAAATTATTATGCATTTCTTCTAGATTTAACAGCATCTTCCTGCCTTTAGGGTTTTTACTAATATCTATAGTAGGAATGCATGCTTTTTGCCATATTATTAGTAGCTTCTGTAGAACTTCATTAACAGTAGAATCTTTTGTAACTTTTGGACCCTTATACTGCATTCTCCGTAAATAAATAAAATGGCTTAGAACATCTTTATTGGATGGTAAAACAATTTTAGATGAACTCATAATATCAGCCTGCAAGCGACCAAGAATAAAGTCATGCTGTTTTGTAGCTGTTTGACTCATTTTTTATTTATTTTTCAAATAAAGCAGTCTGAAAAGAAACAATAAGAGTAAAAACAATGCTTGTTTATTAAAATTCAATGTAAAAAAGGATTTTTAAATTTGGATTATACTCACAATATACTCATAAATAATGTAACTTAAGCACCTTATTTTATATTAATACAATAAGGTGCTCTTGGACAAAAGAAAATGAAAATTTTCAAAATTACGTAAATTTCTATCTTAATGAACTTTTCTAATAGAACGTTTGATTCTAAATCATTTTTATTCTATAACATTTTTCGATAAAGTTGATAGTTTTTTAGATATATGGGGTTTTTAGGAAAAGGGGATGGGCAAAATTTCAAGGGGGGTGGGGGGGATTCAAAATTTGTTGGATTAGAAAATGCTTGTTAAATTCGTGTTTAGGACATCATTTGGCACAACATTAGACTCCTGGACCTTGACTTTTTGAAAATGACCCAAAAATGGTACACCCTACCGTCATAGCCAAGGTTTAAAGCCTTGGCATGAACTTCCAAAGCCAAGAAAAACTCAACTTAACATCGATGACAGAATGTGGTTTGCCCATTATCTTGAAGATTGGGATGTGGATGATTTCATGCATTTAGCTGTCTCCGATGAATTTTTTGTTTACGTAACACGTTGGCCTAACTACCAAAATGATCGAGTGTAGGCCACAACACCAGATGAAATTGATGACAATGAACATTATCGCGAATTATTAAAAAGTCCAGACTGTGTTGGTGTGTTTGTTTTGTTCACTGCAAAGAAGCTCATGTGGGTGCTGAAGCCAAATGGTCAGAGTTGGGATGGACAGTATTTTCGTGATATTATTCTATCCCAGCATGTCATTCCTTTTCTAAGTAACCCAAACAATGTTATGGATGTCGATCAGGTCACACTTTTGCACGATAAGGCCCCCTGCTTTAAGGCATTAGCCACTCAACAGTTGTTGCAGAACCATGAGATCGATTTCTTTGGAAATGAAGAATGGCCAGGAAATTCTCCTGACCTGAACAATGACGCAACACATTGAAACTGTTTTAGCAAATTTGCGTAATGATCAAGATCTATTCACGTCACTTTTGGCAAGCTACCCAAAGCGAATTCAGGGAAGCCAATGGTGGGAACACCAAGTTTTAATTGTTTCTCATTAAATGCAGGATTAAATTCTCTTTTGTAAGATATGTTTAGTTTTACTGTACCTCTAATGGTTTAGGCCATGGGCGGGGGGGCTAAGGTGTATTGGAGCCCTGTATAGACCAGCTGTTAGGCTCCAGAGTTAGAATCTGCAGTTTCCTTTCTTTGTCTGATAATTCCATTTGGCTTTTCAATTCTTCCAACAGTGTTTCATAATCTTCACAATTTCTGCACCTCTGCTGACTTGTGCTAGCTTCTGTTTCACCCACATCAATCCCTGTAAGAGCTGCCATTTTCTGACCAATAACTTCTTGTGCTTGTCTTGTCTTTCTTTTGACATATCCTGGTAAATCTCTCTTGCTCACTTTTTGTGGCTTTACAGGGGAAATGTCAAGTGCTGAACAGCTGGTGTCTAGTTTCTGCTTTTGTGCTTCTGGTGGATCAAATGATTCACTTGATGATGTTAAACTGATTCTTTGTATTTCAGCCCTCTGTTTCCTGCAATCAGGACAGATTTCTGTCCAGGCTTAATGTCTTTGCCAGTCTCTTCCTTCAACAGTTGAACTGTTGCAATGTCAGTTGCCAGAAGTGATTTTTTGGGTAATGTTGATTTATGATATTCAAATGGGTTGCAACAGTGCTTCTGCAGACTCTCATATCTGGTCAAAAGAAGCTGTTTATGGTGCAAGCATATGCATGCATCTTCCTTAAATTGGACTACTTCTATTCCTGTTCGAAGAAAAAGTAGTTGTCTTTCCTGAACTGTCAGCTCTGTGAACAGTTTCAAACCACATTTTCTGGAATATGTTTTCAGGTGACACTCTGTTCCCTCTTTATTTCCAATAGTACAAGCTTCCAGTTTTCTTTCAGTTTCATGAACACTACTAGTATCTGATGATTCAGCCATTTTCAGTTTTGATCTGAAAACAATAATAGTCATGTATTAGATGTTGTTGAACATAAATAAAAATATTATGTATAGCCTAGCACATAGCACCTAGTCCTGCACTATATAATTGGTAATAAGAACAAAAGAAAAATAAAACATTGTGCCAATGAAATAACAATTATAATGCTAGAAACATCACACGGAACAAAATTTCAACGCTCTACTAGACCTACAAAAAAGCAAGACACCAAAATAAAAAACTAGGCCCTAGTATTTCAGGACATGCTCTTTTCATTAGTTTTTGTTAGAGTATGGTGCAAGCCATCCCACATGATCATTTTGAGCTTTAAAGATGGGACATTTTTGTCACATAAATTAATTTTGGCCATTTTTTATGCCTTATATCTCAGCAACTAGAACAGGTAGGAAGATCTGGATTGAAACATTTTGTAGCATATATATATCACTTTTAATAATGATTGTGAAATACAAATGACACTACCACAAGAATTATGAACAAGTCTTTATTCCTATTGTACACTGGCCAAGGATTACAGCTAGAGCACTTATCATACCTTTAAAGGCTTTCCAAACTCCCTTGGTAGCTAGTTACATGCAGGGCTGTGGAGTCGGAGTCGGAGTCAGAAGCAATTTTGGTGGTGCTGGAGTCGGAGTCGGAGTTGGTAAAAATGTACCGACTCCGACTCCGACCTCAATATAAATTTTAATAAAATATGTTTTTGTGTGATATCACTGGCAGCTATGGTGGTTAAACCACTTAAATAATAAACACAATGTTTTCCATTTCAGACACTAATGCCATTAATTCATTTTTTCTTTTCAGATAATATTTTTTATTTTTAATGCTTATTTAATTTTGAGTTCTTTCTAAATTTCATAAGTTTTTAACTTTCAAGTCTAAAACCCCTTTCACAATGGCAAAGACACTTCCAACAAAGTCTGCAGTTTTTTAATATTTTACAATAACCACAGATGGGAAACATTTCGTGTGTCAGTGTATGATAGAAGATGATGATGATGAAAAATTATGTGAAGCAAAAATCAGTGGTTTTACTGGCTCTGATAAAAATGCACCAACCAGAGCATCAAATTTGAAAAGACATTTGCAGTGTTTCCATCCCAAAATTTTAGAAGTTGTCATTGAGAAAGATAGTAATAAAAACCTTCCAACTACTTCAAAGTTAACAAAAGATCAGAAATCTACTGAACGACAAGCACCACTTACAAGATTCTTTACTACAGACAAAGTTACCGTAACAATGACCACAGATGATGATGCTTCACGTGGTGGTGATGAAATGCCTCTTGTGTAATTATCATCATAGCAGATTTAGAATTAATATACCTTCGGAGTCGGAGTCGGATAGACAAAAAATTGAGGAGTCGGAGTCGGTTTTTTATGTGCCGACTCCACAGCCCTGGTTACATGAATGGATCACAGACAAACTGGATTTGGCTAAAGGAAACTCCAGGGTTCCAGCATGCACTGCAAATGGCAATAAGTGAAGGTCTGGTGTCTGATTCTAACCTGGCTGAATTTATTATGCCTATCTATACTCAGTCACAATTTCAACAATATATATATATATATATATATATATATATATATATATATATATATATATATATATATATATGGGATGAATTTCACAATAAAACACGTGAAATGAATGAATGCTGCAAACCCAGCATATATATATATATATATGTACTTTTAATAATGATTGTGAAATACAAATGACACTACCACAAGAATTATGAACAAGTCTGTATTCCTATTGTACACTGGCCAAGGATTACAGCTAGAGTACTTATCATCATACCTTTAAAGGCTTTCCAAACTCCCTTGGCTTCCAACAGGACACATTTATCTTAAGTTCTGCCTGTCTGTCTGGCAGTCTACTCTGGTTTCATAACCTTTAATAGGCTTTGATGTTCCAGGATCAAACAAGGTCCAGAGTACTTACAATCTTTTTTTTTGTTTTACAGTTAACAGGCTTACTAACTAGACTCCTGTGGGGAGAGAGAAACTTGAGAAGAACCAGATAGTTGAAAATCAGGGCGGGAGGTTGGTGAAAAAGTTTACAACCCCGAGGGGGACTTCAAAATGGGGGGGGGAGTTGTGAAAAACTTCACAACCCCCCACAACACAAAGTTGTGAACTTTGGTCTTTTTTTAATCCATCTGCTAATTTCAAATTGCCATTGTATGTAACTAATGAAGCTAGAGTACTGATTTTGGTGTCATTTGAAAGCTCTTGAGTAGCCCTTTCTGTTACCTTCCATATCAAAAATCTCTAAAATAAAAAAGTTCTCTATAACCTTTACCTTTGATCTTGAATAAAAAAAAATATACCATCAATTTTATTCAAGATTTTATACATACATACTCTCAGGCTGGTGGAACATGTTGAAAAGTTTGAGTGGCTGCAAGTTGTTCTAAGAAATAATCCACTATGTGTGCACCTGAAAAGTTTAAAAAAAAACATTTTTAAGTTTCAATCAATTATTTTTGTAGACAGTGTCACAGTACTTCAGCTATGTGTTATATAGCAGTAGGTAGTTAATAGTTATATTTATTACATTTCTATCCAGTTTGAATGCTTGGGCTACAGGCTAGTAAATATATTACAGTATGTACCTAATTGACTAAATGATCTTGAGGAAATCTACTGAGACGTACACCATTGAAGAGACTCTTCCCATGACTTGTAAGAAAATTCCACTCTGCATCAATTCCAAAGTCATCTCTATGATGACAAAGATTTAAAAAGTTCTTACAGTTTTTATATTGTCCTGCACAGTCATTTGATTTTGTTGATGGTTGGAATGTTCTCTTTTATAAAGCGCATTAGATGCTTTTGAAACAAATGTACTACAACTGTGTTATGGATGTTGCTCTCTGATATGACAACAAAACTCAGGTGAGCAATCTCATCTTGCTTGTAATACAAAACAAATGGATGAATAGTTGCCATCTGATTGTTCCAGTGAAAGCTCTGCACCTCATCTTGCAGGACAAAAGAGTAATTGTCTGCAAAGTCACACTATAAGGACTTCACCAGCTTTCAAAGACATTTTAGTTTCATGGTAATAAGTTGCTTGCATCCTGGTCCTATGAAGTCATGCATTTGGTATTCTTGAAGTTTGCTACAGAAATGTTCAATATATTCATCAGAATTAAGGTAAATTGATTCAAGATTGGACTTGTCTACATTGGTCCACTTATTGAATTGTATTGAATCGATGCAATTCCCATAAAATATATTTTGGAGTCTCTTTCAATCATATTGTCTCTCCACATTATTCTCATTCCCTGTAGTGGGCTTCCTTAGTGACATAAATCAGTGGTATTGTTACTTGCTGGACAAAAACACCAAGCTTTTAGAGTTTGTACTTAAATATATTTACTTTGACTTTATCAATAATCCAAAAAATTAAAACATGATTTCCTAAATTATGCAACATTTCCAAAATGGCCACCAGATTTAAATATATATTATAAAATGGCACCATTCAATTGTTTCTAATAACACTGACACAACATATGTGAAGTAAATGTACTTACAGGTTAGGGTGCACATTGGTGTTTGTTGTTTGGGTATATAATTTATTACTTTAATAATAATAATCAATAAACAAAGTACAGTATCTAAAGAGACATCGCCATTGTATAAATCTCAAGAATTATTGGTGATTACCACAATGATATGCATTGGTGCTAAATGTGGATTCATAAAAGTCCTGTGACTTGCATGTTCTTTACACTACTACTACTATTTGCATGGGCAGTCACACAACTGTGCATGGAATTAAAATTTTTCCAAGAGTCTTGCTTACTCAGGGCCCACCAACATACATTGCTTGAAAGCACTAGGATTTTCAGTGAGACCAACTACTCCACCACCAGCAGTTTTCCTACTCATGGCACTGATCAATTGGGATAGCTGAGAAGTGACTTTAGGTTTTGTTGACAACCCAATACTTTTCAAACTCTCCCTTGACAGTTTCTGGAAGTGCTTGCATATCTCATAGATGGACACTCATTCAGTGACTATAGTTGTAATGATCCAATGCAAAGAAGAGGAACATGAGCAAATCCAAGGCTTCAACATATAGGTTAAAATCTCTTTCTCTGTTTGCTCAAATGAGGATAAGAATAAGCAATTCTGTCTCAAGAATAGTGTCCCAGTACAAAAATGTGGATGATGATTCACTCATAGATTTCTTCCATTCAAGAAAGTCTGCATCATCTCCATTAAGTGCTGCATGCTATAACTTTGCCAAAGCAAGAGCAGTAACTTGGTATGCATAATGAGTTTTGGTTATATAGGATCATTTGAGGAAAGAGTCTGCTGTTCCACCTGTAGCTGCACCTGCTTCCATAAGTGCTGTAGTCCATCCAGAAGAGTGTAAGATGTCACCAATGGCACTCCACAGTCCTTTTTCTAGATGCAGTCCACCAAACACGATTACCATTTTGTTCTCTATGTTTCTGGCCATTTCCACTGAATTGATAGCAAAGATAGGGCAGTCACATGCCATGACTGGAACTTGCAATGGGTTGCAGAACTCAGTTATTTGTTTGATGATGCTCATGCCATGCTTGACCATTATTTCTTGTAGTTCTAAACTGCTGAAGTGATTCAAAATGTGGTCTTTCAAGCAAGTTTTGTTTATCAAAATATCATACCCAATCTCTTTCAGTCTTTTGACACACATTTCATGTAGATCAGCTAGCTGAAAACTGTACAAACCATCCTCTATATTATTTTCAGTGTGCGATATCAACTCTACCTATACTCTTGCTTTTACCATGTCACACTCCCTATTATCAACTGACTGTTGTGCAAATATAGGTCCTATACTTGTTTCTGTAGCTAGTTAGACAATCAAAATGGTACTTTGCTTCAATGGCAACTAAATCACCTGCCAACATTTTCGTAAGCATGGTTGTATCCTCCATCGATGTAGCCATGTCTCAAGGACTCCTCTACACACCTAGTTGAATAATTTATCAGTTTCTCCTCTTCAGTGTCAAAACTTACATCATGTTGGTCTTCACAGCTGATGGTGTTGACATTCTCTTCAATCTCCTCTGATCTTCATTGGTACTAGTATGATTTGGTGTTTTCCTTTTTTGGACCCTCACTTTTGCTCTTCTAAGTTTTTCATTGTTGAATGTCATGTGGCATGTCTTGTGCCACCTTGCATTATTTTCAAGAAGCAGCTGTGGTGAAGATTTAACATCAAATTGAAGTTGTAAAGGCAAAGTATCCAGTTTTTTAAATTGGCAAGTGTTGTCCAGGAAATTCTTTTATACAGAAAGAGCATCTTGGCTTTTGCCTTTTGTAGGAGTGATAACTAGTTTCCCATCAACTTTTTGGCATAAAGCACATATATTCCAATCCATTACCTGGAAAAATAAGAAATAGTCATTCGCCTTGATATTTGTGAAGAAAACTTCATAATTAGCCATTTTGAAAATATTTTGTAATAGGGGTTTGTATAAGTGAGCTTCCTTAGTGATATGCATTTTAGTTGCTGGCCAAAAATACCAAACATCCAGGGCTTTTTATACCTTGGATGTATATCTCTGGTATTTTTTAAGCATTTACTTTGATTCATCAAGCATGGATATGCACAATAATTAAAAGTATATTTTGTATTGAATTTTTTGTCAATATTATTGGAAAGTACTCAAACTGTGCCATCTGATGCCATACATCGAGTTCTGGCAGCCATTTTGCAAATGTACAGTTCAGGAAAATAATGTTGATATTTCTTGGATCCATTGAAAAAAATATTTGTAAATATGTTCAAGTACAAACCCTGAAAGTTTAATGTTTTCTCCAGTGTGTAACACCTATGTCACTAAGGAAGCCCACTACTGAGGCAACATTGCTGTGAGGGAGGATTGCATTCCATCAAAGACAATATCATACATGCTTGATAGTGTTTTCATCATTTTCTGTTAGCTTATCCAATTTAGCTCCTGCAAACATAAGATTAGCATGCTGATTAATAGGGTGGAGTGAAAAAATCAAAAGTGCCAGGATCAAAATTGAGGGGGTCTAGATAGTTGTCTTTTATCCAGGATTAAACTTTAAAACCAATTTTGGATGGTTCCATACAAAACTCTGACTGTGACTGGCCAATTTATACAAATTGTATGTGCGTGCAACCAAAATTTGAACCTAGTGCAGCGACCTATCTTGGGTTCTGGACATGATAGAAAGACAATTTAAAAACTGTTTATGATGTATTTTTTACCTCTGAAGCAGATTAAAACATTTGCAGAGGGCTGCAGATTCAATAATGCATCAAATAATCCATATTTATTTTGTCATTTTTTGCTCAAAAAATGCAATTTTTTGGACCTTTTTCTCCAAATATTTTGTTTTTTATTTGAAATTAAATTTCATATTTTTCTTTTCAGGTTGAATTTATAGAATTAATAAATACATGTATTTTAATAACCTTATTGCCAAAAAATACTGCATAATAGGATGTTAAGACGCAGTGACACAGTTAAAATTCTTGATGGAGGTCACAGATTTTCAAGCACAAACTCATTCCCCAATGGAAGGCTTCCTCTTGGTAAAGATGTCATCCAACGTATAATGGCAGAAGAGAACTGGACAACCAGACAAGCAGCTGATACAGTTGCATTAAGTCTGATTGAACACTGGATTTGGTGCAATGTCTATCCAATTTCACTGGATTTGGTGCAATGTGTGTCCAATTTCACCCCCTAGTGTCACCAGAAAGATTCAGAATCTAGTCAAAAAAATTTTAAAGTAAGACTCAAATTTTCAGTCCCTTATAAAAAGATGTAAAATATGTCATACTTTTGTAAATTTTGTAGTTACATTTATTTGTTTGTGACAGTAATTTTATTAACATAATCATGTGATTCAGTGATTTGCAAATTATAAGAATGATCGGTAATAAATTCTGTTTTGACTAGAACTCTAGAACTTAACTTAGGGTTTATAATTGAAATTTGCATTCACAACATTAAAGTTTTGGTAATTTTGTAGGTTTGAAAGATATCCAAAAAAGAAACATGGTGACAACTTTCGGAGTGATCTTTCTTCCTTCATTGAAAAAACTTGCACGTTGTTTGACATCTGTGAGGACTCAAATTGGAGAAAAGATTTGGAACATTTGTATCAACTCAAAATGACAGATGAAAACTATGCTTTCTAAGAGGACCAGAAAACAGCTAGAATAGGATGATGCGTTGGTTTTAAGGAATGCCTTACATCGGCAGACATCAGATACAAAAAGGAGAGGACTACAGCAGGAGCAAGCAAAAGAAAAGAATTGGTGAGTTTGATCTATATAAATTAAAAAACTTTTGATTAATGGCCACTGAAAATCTGGGTTTCTTTTTTTTAATTGAATTTTTGAATTTAATAACCTTTATTAATAATAAAATAAATACATTCGTACAATTTACAATGACATGAATAATTGTGAAGCTCAACTATTTATTTTATTTAATTTGGCCCTTAAGCTTTAGGCTTTACTGAGCTCTTATTAAAAATAAACAGCTAGTTGTTATTAATTAATAATAAATAAATAAATAAGTAAATAAATATTATAAATAGTTAAAGCATGCATTAATCTTAAATTATCACTACTGACATGACAAATGCAAGGTCACCATTGAAGGCATTATACCAATACCATACAAAGAAACCAATATCATACATGAGAGTTAAGAACTGAACAATCCCAAGAAATGTGTTTTTAATACTAGATTACACATGAGAAATTAATAATTAGTAAACAATATTAATGGACATTAATCCTAGATTTTTGTTAGTATGCCATTATTAATTGGGATTTCAACTTGGTTTTAAACAAATTTATATTCACAATATTTTTTGTATCAGCATTTAAGTCATTCCATAGTTTCAATCCAATGAAAATGGGTAGTTTTTGAGATGAAGACAATCTAAATTGAGCTTTAATCTATTTCTGGTCTGATACGAGTGGATTTCTTGATGAGTTACAAAATATCTATTTACCCATTATAAATTAATGAGTTTGTTCTTACACTTTTAAATAAAAATAAAATGTGCCAGTTTGGTTACATCATTGAGCTTTAGTAGGTTTAGCTCTTTAAATAATGCACTAGAGTGATCAAGGAAATCAGTATCAGATAATAACCTTATTGCTCATTTTTGGATGACAAAGATACCATTTAATGCATTGTTAGCAGAGTTTCCCCAGACAAGGGTGTAGTATGTTATATAAGGAAGAACAAGAGTATGATAAAGCATCAATAAAACTTGTTTAGGGACTACATTTCTAAGTTTAAACATTATAGCAATGCTCCTTGAAATCTTTTTTGTGATAAAATTTACATGATCACTCCATTGCAAATTCTTATCTAGCATTACACCAAGAAATTTTGTTACAGTACTCTCCTTTATAGTGATTTCATTAACATTAAGTTCATCAAGATATACTTTTCTTTTATCAGTAAAAATCATGAAATTTGTTTTACTGGTATTTTGGAAGAGTTTATTGGTAGTCAACCATTTCATTACACAGATGAATTCTGAATTAAATAGATTCTTAGCTGAATTAACATCTTTGCAAGGAAAAAACATGGTTGTATCATCTGCAAACATTATAAAGCTTAGTATATTAGATGAATGTGGAAAGTCATTTATACAGGGTGTTTCAGGAGGAAAGGTTAATACTTTGGGAGGTGATAGTATCGGTCATTGTGAGAAAAAAAGTTCATGTGAACATGTGTCTAATTCTGAATGGTTACGAAGATAGAGCTGTTTGAATCTGATGCACGCACAGCTCTTCCTCCCCCTTCCCTCCCCTATAACCTTGAACCATGTAAGCTGTAATGTAAGCATGTAACATAAGCCAATCGATAGCTGACTGTTCTGAGTGACATTGTTTGGTGTTTGAAGTAGTGTTAAGAATGCCACACACCTTCACACATGCCGAATATGCAGATATGGTGTATGTCTAGTGTTTTTGCGATGGAAGTGCAACAGCTGCTGTTGCAGAATACCTTCGATGGTTTCCGAACCGCAGAATTCTGGATCGAAGAGTGTTTACCAGGGTTTTCAACACATTGCGTGAGATTGGTACACTTCCCAGCACTCATGTTTCATCTGAACGTGAAAGTCAACAAGATGTGGATGAAGTGGAAAACATTCTTCAGTTGGTAGAGCGTAGTCCTACTACTAGCTCACAAAGAATTTCTACACGCCTCCGTGTACCACACACAAGAGTATGGTGAACATTATGTGAGGAAGGCTTGCATCCATATCATGTACAGCGTGTGCAACACCTTCAACCAGGAGACGCTGCCATGTGACTGGAATTTTGTCATTGGGTAAATGCTAATCGCCGATTGCTTCAATTAATACTGTTCACCGATGAAGCTACTTTCACCCATGATGGTATCAACAACACTCGTAACTCACATTGGTGGTCAGATGAAAATCCAAATGCCACTGTGGAAACAAATTTTCAACATCGCTTCTCTGCCAATGTGTGGTGTGGTATCATCGATGATCAGCTGATTGGCCCTCTTACTTTAGAGAGTCGTCTTACAGGACAAAGTTACCTAGAATTTCTGCAAAATGAATTGCCAGGACTATTGGAGGATGTTCCTTTGGCTACACGCGCTGGTATGTACTTTCAGCATGAAGGAGCTCCTCCACATTCTACCTGTCTGGTGATGCAGTACCTAAATCAAACTTTCCCTGGTTGATGGATTGGCTGCGGTGGTCCCATTCAATGGCCGCCAAGGTCTCCAGACCTCTCTCCATTAGATTAAATAATCTAATGGAGAGAGGTCTGGAGATCACCCAACAAAAATCGAAAATAACACCATCACCTCTTCGATTTTGTTCAAATTCGGTGTGCAGGTTAGGATTGGTGTTAGAAACAATTTCCCCAAATTTTTCTTCAATCCGTTCATTAGGTCACATTTTACGGAGGGGTCAAGTTTGAGGTCGAGCGTGTGACCTCTAAATTTCAAATGGTCATAACTCAACTTCTAATTGTCGGATCTTCACAAGTTTGGCACCATTGGATTTGGGAGAGTCTCTACTTTCCAAAAAGACCATTTACAACACTGTAGATCAGTTAGAAAAAAGTTATGCTGTAAAAATTTTGACCTGACCTTTGACCTCGAGGATACCATTTTTCAGAAATTTTTATAGATGACAAAAATGTTCCTTGAAACAAGATCTACCAGAATCAGTAATAAAATGGTGTCTTATTTACCGGTATGTAGGTCAAAACACGATTTCTAATGACTATGTCTGCAAAAATTTTGACAAATTTTTCGCACTTTTCATAAATCACTACCCCATAAATATTTTAAAAGTCAAAATCAGAAAATTTTTATAGAAGACAAAAATGCTGTATGAACAGAAATCTATTAGAATCAGTAATAAAAAGCGGTCTTAATTACTAATAGATAGGCTAAAATTTGATTGTATGTATGATGCTGCTATCAAAATTTTTAATTAGTTTTCTAAAATTTTGAAAAAATTAAAAAAAAAAAATTACATTCCAGAAATATTTTAAACATATCCTACTTACATTGGTAGATACCTATATTATTATTGTAAAAGTGAATGTAGATATAAGAAATAAATATAGCTTAAGAAATCTATGCTAATGTATAATATACAGATTGCTATAAAAAATAACTAATGGCGTCAATTATATCTATCTGGTACTCAACGCTATATGAAAATCTTTATAATTAATTATAATATACAGATTTGGCATTAATTCGTATAAGAATGAAATATACTGACATTTAAGCAAAATTACTAAATAAGTTAGATGACATAGCCACAATTCTATTTACTGTATGGGTATTAAAAAGGTACAAACTACATAGTACATAATTAATTTTATTTTCCTTATTTATTTAAAGTTTTCATTTTATTTGATATAAAAAATTTTCATAAAAAAATTCTATTTCTTCTTGCGGAAACTTGTACTGGATTCGTGTTCCGCCTCTCAAGGAAGCTTCTATACGTCCTAATATATTAGATTTAGGAACAGCACAAATATCTTCTTTTTGCGGAAAACTGTACGATGGTGACAGCCCTGATGGATGAAGGAATTTTATGCTATAGTCATCATACTGTTCATCATAACTGCACCGACCCAAACCAAAATGTTTTTTCATACAAAACTGCAACAAAGCACCCAACTATCACATCTTCCCTAGTGCTGATGGTTTCATGGGTAATAATTTCGTTGGCTATGGCTGGCTCTGATTTATCATTTAAAAGCACTTTTACTTCTCCTAATTCGTCTTGATGTTTTGATAAACTGAAGACCTTTATTAAGTTGCTTGAAATGGGGACAAATTTGTGAAACTTCTGGGTACCTGTAATGGTTTTCAAAGGAAGAGTTCTGCGATTTAAAAAAGTTTCTTTAACTTCTGAGAGTGGTACGAAATAGTATTTGATTTTTGATTCCATTCGGTTGCAGAAGTCGTAGAATGCCTCAGGAGTCAGGATCTGATCAGTGACGGTTCTTTGAAGAGATGCCTTCGCAACTGACCTCTTTGCTGTGGCTCCAATAGCATCACAAATATTTTTTCCGTGTGATGTTCCATAAAAATGCCAATAAGCTGTTATGTTAAAATCATATTTTTGCTGGCACAAGTTGTAAAAATTGAATTTATTTTTATACTGGCCGGCACACCCGTCAGTGAAATGATGTATAGTTTTTATGTTGGGGCGGTCGGCCAGTATGATAGGTATAATTTTTTTAAAAACGTGTATACTAATACGCTATTGTGTTTTAGACCATCAGAAATTATACAGAACGTATCACACTGCAACTTCATGTCACAGTCTTTATAATAAAAAGCATACGGGTGCAGGGTACATTGGGAATTTTCCCAATGGAACCCCTGCACCGCATCTTGGATGATGAAGGAGTAGTTTTCGGCAAAGTCGCCAACCAGACATCCTTCCGTCATTGACAAACCTTCTTTCAATTCTTTGAAGTATGTTGATTGGGACTTGCAAATAAAATGGTGTTTGGTCAAAACAAAAATACTATTGGAGAGGGTATCTATAAATTCTTCAGGGGACTGACTTTTTTCGATTAGTGTGCACCGGTCTACAGTCTGCCACTGTTTAAATTTAATTTCTTCAAAATTTTCGCTGATCATTAGTTGTTCTAAGTAACTTTTAACACCAGCTACTCCTTTGCACTGACCACATTTTTGCATCATGCATGCTTCAGCGTTTATGTCGCATACAGCTTCCGCCATTAAATCTTTATATTCTAGGCCTTTAATTCCTAATGCTGCCAGCTGTAATTTTGGGTTTTGGTGGTAGGTGCACACGCACACACTGTGTGTGCCACTACTACCAGCAATAATGCAGTGAGGAGGTCGCAATGCAGCAAAACTGCTAAAACCTATTTTTGGATTATCCGGAATGCTACAGAATGCGGCAAAAAGTTCTTTCAAATTACACAAAAGAAGGCGTTTTTGTATTTTGACCTTATTACCCTCAAAATTGGTATAGGATTTGCAATCCTTTTGACCAGGACATTGACGACTGTATTCATCAGACTCATAAAATTTTTTAACTATTTGTTTTGTTTCAAATGAGATGACTTTACCTTTTGACATGCTTGGAATTTCAGGGAGAATTTTAAATTTTCTTTTAAATTCTCTGCTTTTTTTTACCATATAGTTTGTCGTATTAAAATATTCTTGCGTTTTCTTAATAGTGAATGGGGACAGCGTTAAAATTTGAATTTTCTTGTTTAAACTAGTACCTTCTGTTTGAAATTCTACACGTAGTTCCTCCATGATACCTCGAAATCTAAAAATTTTATATTATTTAATTTAAAAAAAAAATATACTGCATGAATCCCATGATAAATTAATTAAACCTAAATTTACATAACTTTGATTTTAAAGTATTAATTCTATGTCTGTGTGTAGGTAATTTTTATACATAGATACATATGTAAATATATATATTAATAGCTGATAGATAGGTGTGTGGAAAAAACATTTTATTCTATAACCTTTCTAATTCAAGTTCTTCTTCATTATTTAGTTCTCTCTTTTTTTTTGTAGACTCAGGAATTTCAACTCCATACGCACTTTCCAATCCTCTTTTAAGTTTCTCTGTGGTGAACACAAGTTTCTTTGCGCCTTTTTTTTGTTTTTGTACCGGTGTTAGCCCCTAATAAATAAATAAAATTAAAGTGTTAATTTGAAAAGTACAATAATAGAAAATAACATTAAATTAAAAGTTTTGAAATTTATCTCCCATATTTTAGTAACCTATAATATCAGGATGTAAAGTTGTAATTATAATTTTTTATTTTAGGCTTTAGGTAAGATATGAAAGTTTGCGAAAAATATTAGTATTTTAGATTATGCGCTTACTTGTTTTAATTGGACTTTCATCTAAGAATGGAAGAACTTTGTCCATCAATATATTTTTTCCAATAAATGATGTATCCAAATCTGATAATGCATTGCTGGTATGAGACGTTCCACTATCTTCTCTCTCCAGTGCTGCTGCTTGGATTTTTTCTTCGACATCCATTTCTTTATGCAAACTTAATCTCCAAAATTTGCGGATTATTTTTAAATTTGGTTGAACAATTGCTGCATAAGAAATCTTTTTCGCTTAACATGCCAAAACTATTTGCAGCTAATATTTTATTTACAGGAAATACTTTGTTGAAACATCTTCTTTTGTGTTTTTTTGCGGATCGCAACAAAATAATAAGTTTTGTGGCATTGTTACAAATTAATTTTTATTTTATTTATGTAATTACATTTAATTAAGATCTGGAAACAAAAAACAAAATCATGTAGTTATAAATAAAAATCTTGGAAACAGAAAATTAATAGTTTACATACAATTGTAATTTTTATTTAAAAATCTGAAAATATCTCACCAAAGATCATCATACATACAATCAAATTTTAGCCTATCTATTAGTAATTAAGACCGCTTTTTATTACTGATTCTAATAGATTTCTGTTCATACAGCATTTTTGTCTTCTATAAAAATTTTCTGATTTTGACTTTTAAAATATTTATGGGGTAGTGATTTATGAAAAGTGCGAAAAATTTGTCAAAATTTTTGCAGACATAGTCATTAGAAATCGTGTTTTGACCTACATACCGGTAAATAAGACACTAATTTATTACTGATTCTGGTAGATCTTGTTTCAAGGAACATTTTTGTCATCTATAAATATTTCTGAAAAATGGTATCCTCGAGGTCAAAGGTCAGGTCAAAAATATTTTTACAACATAACGTTTTTTCTAACTGATCTACAGTGTTGTAAATAGTCTTTTTGAAAAGTAGAGACTCTCCCAAATCCAATGGTGCCAAACTTATGAAGATCCGACAATTAGAAGTTGAGTTATGACCATTTGAAATTTAGAGGTCACGCGCTCGACCTCAAACTTGACCCCTCCGTAAAATTTGACCTAATGAACGGATTGAAGAAAAATTTGGGGAAATTGTTTCTAACACCAATCCTAACCTGCACACCAAATTTGAACAAAATCGGAGAGGTGATGGTGTTGACCATTGGGTGATCTGTCCTGGAATATTACTATTGTTTGTGGGGGTGGATGAAAAGTCAAGTTTACAAAAGAAAGGTAGATACATGAGACGAATTGCTCGCGTGCATTTTGGATGCTGCTGCCCGCATAAAGGAATGTCAAGATCAACTCAGATGAACAACATGTGACCTTCGCACATGAGTTGCAAAGTACATTGAGGTTGATGGTGGGATTTTTGAAAACTTATTGTAAACTGTAACAAATTTGTTATTTCTGTATCTGATACCATTCAAAATGTCAATGTTTAAACATTAAATGTTTGAAACAGTAATTGGTTTCTCTCTCTTGATTACCATTAACAATGCTTTTGTATTTGTAGATTCAAACAGCTTTATCTCTGTAACCATTCAGAATTAGACATATGTTCATATGAACTTTTTTCTCACAATGACCGATAATATCACCACCTGAAGTATTGACCTTTCCTCCTGAAACACCCTGTATATAATAAAAACAACAGTGGACCCAGAACTGAGCCCTTTTCATTCTTGAAATGATTGTGTTACAAATTATAAAATTTTATTTTGGCATCTTTGGTAAACTGTCTTGTATCATAATCATATTGTATTTTATTATCCCCAGGGAATTGCTCAGAAGAGTTTTACAAGTTGTTCTATCAAGCTCAGCAGCAATACATGACAGTGATCTTGACAGTCTCTCAAATCAGGGCAGCCTGGAATCACATGATGAAACAGCTGGTGTCAGTGAACAACAGGAATCCAGGACAGAACAAAATAGGAAGTCTACCAAACCTTGCTTGGCAGTGTGACAGTTATACTGTATAGTTTAAAATATGAGTATGCTTTGAACACTCTTGTTGCTCTGTTGACAATACCTTTGAAAAAATTATTTATAATCCATGTAACATTGCTAATAATTAGAGTCCAAATCTTGGCACTGCTGTCCAATGAACATCTTGTTAGAATATTAACTTGATATAAAATAAATGTCTTTTACTAGGTATCAAGTAAATGACAGCTGGAGCAGCAGTTGCATCAGCAGTTTTAGAGGATTATGGAATTATCACTACTACTGATAAGATTAACATAATTAACAGGTAACAGTCCAATTATCTTGTACATTAGTATCTGATTCAAATCAAATATTTCACAAAATGGCATATGTTTCAAACAGGTGTTGAAATTTAAATATTGTTAATCAAAACCTATGGAGCTTGCTTAAATAACTGTCTTTAAAATTGAGTAAATTTGCACTATGAACTTTGCAGGAACAAGCTGAGAAGAGAACATGAAAAATATGATAAAGCCATAAGAAAAGAGGAGGGTAAATTGTTTGAATTGGTGGATGCTATTTATGTGGATGGTCCCAAAGATGCAACAATGGTGACAGTTGAAGTGAATGGCAAATATTATAAAAGAACTGAGCTAGAAGAGCACTATGTAATTGTAGGAGAACCTGGTAAGATTTAAAATTTTGATCTTTAGTTTGCATTTTCTAACATATTACTCAAAATATTTATTAAGATGAATTTTGGATATAGAAATTGGAAAATAGATATACGGTAAACCCTGAAACATCTAAAAAATTGTCCCTTGAATTGAATAACCTTTATTAATAATAAAATAAATTTCTGAATACTATTTCAGGTGATTTCTACCTCTCACATGTGACTCTGAGTAATGGCAAGGGGTCAACTATTGCAACAGAGATATACAAGGCCCTCAAACACACTGAATTACAAGCCAAACCTGCCATGATAGGATCTGATGGGACTAATACAATGACTGGTTCAAATGGGGGAGCGATCAGATGCCTGGAAGAACTGCTTGGTAGACCTTTGGAGTGGAGCATTTGCCTACTACACTGTAATGATAGGCCGGGCTGAAACTATAATTTTTGTTTGATTTTAATTTATCAGAGTGACTAACAGTTGGCTTTTGATATAAAAATAAGATTCCTGAAAAAAATAATTGGTGGCCACCAACGTGTGTCTGGCCACCCCCGTTTTTGTAAAAACATCTAATGCCGCACTAGCAAAATCAGGAAAATGGCAATATCTCTTCTTCTGAACATGCTAGAGAGATGGTTTGTATACCAAAAGATGCAGAATTTGATTTAGAACAAATTATTAAGAGTGGTATTTTTTTCATAAAACCTTTAGTTTTTGAGTTATTTTAGAAAAACATTTTTTGGGCCCATAGACCCCCTTTCAACTGAATGTCAACACAATAAAACATTCTCAAGCTGCAAATTGACATGTATTAGTGGTTTTCAATCAGCAATCAAAATCAAAATCAGCCATTTTAAATTCATTGAAAATGCTTTTTGACAATTCCAAAACGCCAAACATTAAATTATACAATTAACAAATTGTCATTTTGTCATATTTTAGCATGATAAATAATAATCGAGAACTTAAAATATTTTTTAGACACAAAATCTTTCATTAATTTACGTGATCTAATTTTGTTTCTAATAAGACCATCTCTACGCTCATGACATACAACAGCCAAGGATGCTTCAGTGACAAGCTTGATGTGCCTTTCAACATTCTGACTGTGGCACTCGTAATCCAGTTTCAATGCGGTATTAATGATATCACACAGTTCATCATTACTGAATTCTTTTAATACAGGTGGAACAGTTTCCCATTGGGACATAGCAGACAGCTTGTGGTATGCAGAAGCTTTGAAATTGATGATTGGCTTTCTAAAGACCCTAACATTCTCATCTATAGCAGGATATTCATCAGTACCACCTTCATGATCCTCTTCATTCTCATCATCACTTTCAATTATTCCACCTGCAAAATCATTGCTACTACCAGATTCATCATCAAAATCCTCTATAACCCCTCAGACACACAACTTTATTGACAGCACACCTCCTCACCTCTTCATCTTCATCAGCCAGCATTCCAACTAAAATATTTTCACCATGAGCAAAATAGCTGTTATTGTTTAATACATCATAACAAATTTCTCTAATTTTCCTGTCAGGGAATTTATTTACTCTTTGGATCATATTGAATAGGTTTCTTGACCCATCACTTAGCCTCTTATTAGCCTTGATATTGAACCAACTGTGAAAGTATACTTTGATGATGAATTCTATGATTTTGAGGTTCTTTAGGCTTCTTACTGGGTCTTTTTTGTGAAATATAAAAGCGAAGAATTCTAAAGGCTAAGGTGAGCCATCGAGAGTGATTTAGCAGGCCAACTTCTAAGAGTGCAAGGTCTTCATCCACTTCACCAGTAATAATTGCCCAGCAGATGCAGTATCCATAGTATTGGTCTGTTGATAAATTATTGACCACCTCATTTGGTAGAAGCACAAATCAGGATAAGGTATAGATTTGAAGTCCACAACATTCCATTCTGACACATCCCCATACTTTATATAGCAAATGTTGAATTCAATGACAAATTGCAGTTGGAAACTTATAACAAAGGCACCTGAAAAAAAAACAAGTTTTCAATTTATTACGTTTAAAAAAAGTTCATGAAGCAGCCCCACCCTCTATTCTTTAATCAAGCATAATGGATGCAAGATAACAAGGAAAAGTCATATCATGTGATCACTATGTCCATGTCAACGTCCTTTTAGGCAGGGTTTTGGAGCCGGTAAAAAAACTTCTGGCTCCGACTCTGGCTCCGGAGCAGAAATTTTTTACAGTCTGGCTCCGACTCTGGCTCCGGCTCTTTTATAGTAAATTCTGTTAATTATAAAATAAATATCTAGATTTATATAACTAATTGTCCAATTTAAAATATTGCACAAAAATATTTTATTATTAAATCACTTTAATACTCAAAATTTAAATTTCTTATGATTTTAAATTAGGCAAATATAATGATAGAATGAAGTTATTTAAATAACTAAAGGAAAATGATGAAAACTAAATGATATTAAATATTTATTAACAATGGTAGCTTATATAAATTAGAGAAACTTGCCTCCTAATTAGTTCAAAGTTCAAACTTAAGAATTCTCGTATGGAAAATAGTAACAATCAAACTTTCTGAGATAATATATGCATCTTTTTTTAAGTGTTGAAACTTGAAAGCTTCATGAAAGCCAACTTGGCTTGAAAAAGAGCTGAATATTTCAAAAAATTCAGTTTTTAAATTTTTAATAGGTTATATTATTTACTTAAAAAGAGATTTTCTTTTAGTCAAAAAGTTTTGTAATTTAATTAACAAAAGCAATTCAACTAAAAGTCAAAAGTTCAAACTACTAATACATATTATAAAAGAAAATTTACAAAATCATTTACCCTACGCTTATAAAATCAATACTACTCCTTGGATTAACAAATGAAAACTAATGCAAAATTTTTTTTATTCTAGCTAAGGTATAATCAAACTAATTTTAAACATAAAATCAAGATATTCTTCTTGTAAATCTGTTTCCTTAAAATAATTGAAAATGAAAATTACTAAGTTTATTTATAATTTTTTTTTTAAAACAAGATGGCCTCAATTATATTTTTTTTAAGTGTAACCTTAAATCAGACTTTATCTTTAAAGTTCAAACTACATATTAAAAAATTAAAAAGTTTGCAAATTCAATGATACATTTACAGTATCATAAATCATAATACTCCTTGTATTAAAAAATGAAAGCAAAATAATAACTTTTGCAGAAATTTTTACTAATGTAGCTAAGGTAGGAAACTAATTTTTAAACATAAAATCAAGATATTCTCCTTGTAAATCTGTTTCCATAAAAAAATTATGAATTAAAATTATTTATCTAAGTTTACTTATAAACATTTGTTCTTAAAAATAACATAGCCTCAACAATATCTTCTTTCATACGTGCCCTTAAATCAGATTTTAAAATTTTCAGTGCTGAAAATAGCCATTCAACACTGACTTGTGTTGAAGGCATAGCTACTAGAAGATTTGCAACATCTCTTATAACTTTAGGATACCTTTCTATTACTTGTTCAAAAGAGTTTTGACGAACGGTCAAATTTTTCAATCTCAGGAAAAGATTCCTCAACTTGCAATTTGAGGGTACACATTGGACTGAGAGGTGGTATTAGTTCACTTTCTAAACGAGGATGTTTTGATTTCTTACCATGTTGAATATCAATAATTTTTTCAAAATCAAACTCGCTGACATCAGAAGTGGTGGAAGGAGATGATGAATTTGATGATGATGCAATAATCTCGGTTCCACATTCCTCTCTTAATAGAGAGACTTTATTTGAAAGGTCTAGGTTACTTTTCATTCTGATTGCTATATTGCATAGGGCATCCTTGGCTTTAACTACCTGTTCAGATGTTAATAAGCATCTATATCTAGGATCTATATAAACAGCAGCAAGCAATACTTCATTATCAAGTAAAATATTTTCTCTCCTTTCCATGGAACTTTTAATGTCATCAGCTATGGTGCCTTCTATCTTGGAAAGAAAATACATCAAAGATTTCCACTCTTTCAAAAATTGACCGGGAGTCAAATCTTCACTGAATTTTTTTTGTTACTATATATGGCTGGTACAGTACTCTTTCCAATCTTCTTGCTTGTTCCCACATTATTTCTGAAAGATTCACATTTGAATTTGCCATGTCCAAGAGTACAGGTTTTAATTCTAATAAGCGCTCTATCATTAAATAAGTGCTGCCCCATCGAGTAGGTTGATCTAAAATAGCAACCTTGCCTGCACGTCTTTTAATTATTTCTTCCACTTTTGGGTTTCTTGCTGCTACTACAACCTGTCTCAACTTACCTATGAGAGAGGTAGCATGTTTATCTCTCAATCCATCGCAAATAGCAAGTTGCAAGGTATGTGCACCACAACGCATGTGGTTGATTCTGGAGAAGTGTGAAATTTCAGATACAATACTGTCAATTTCTTCTACACAAATGCCACTTCCTGAGTGTCTGTTGAATCATCATCATGTTCACCAAATGTTTGTATATCATCTGAAGTTGCCTCTTGATTATCATTCAACTTCTCAACAGTTTTAATCATATTTGATGCATTATCACTGACAATGCAGAGCACAAATTCTTTCGGTATGCTGTACTCTTCCAGAGTTCTCATAATTAGATCATGCAGGTAGTCACTAGTTTGCTGAGCATGTGTATCTTTTACTGCTATAGTGCGGGTGAGGATTTTATTATCATCATCAATAAATTGGACATTGATAGCAAAATAATGTGTCCGTATTCGCATGCAACCATCAACTTTTAAATATATGAAGCGCCCTTTTAATTGCTCTTTGAGAGCAAATTTTTCTTCTTTTGATTTTTCTATCACTAAATGACGGATATTGTCTTTATCTAAACTAATCTTGAATTTCTGAGCCATTTCTTCTAGTAGACTGCGCATAGCTGGCTTTTCAAACATAGATAGAGGCATAGAATCTTTAACAACTAACTCAATTATGCTATTTTTAAAATTATCTGTAGTCATTGAGATAGTGACTTTTGAGACATCAAAAATTTAGTAATGTTTTGCTGGTTTGCTTTAGTTTTTGAACTGGCAGAAGTACTGGGTCTTGAAAGCTCAAGCATTTGCTTCTTTTCTTCCATCATTTTTGATATTTCAGGATGTAATTGACTCAAGTGTCTTTTCAAATTATATGCTCTTGAGGAGACATCAGGCTTTTTGCTTTGAGGCTTGGTAATTTTAGTTCCACACGTTGAAATATTTCCCGAAGCATCAGAAACTTCACAAATACAAACATAGTGTTTCTTATCTGAACTTTCAGTAAAATACTTGAATATATCAGACTTCTTTATTGAATCTCTCTCCATTATGAAGGGTCATAGACTGATAATTATAATTAAAGAATCAAGTACAAATTACAAAGAATCTGAAAAAAAAGAAATTTAGCAATACAAGATAATTGACCTAAAAATAAAAATAGTTCAATCCAAGTCAGAAGGACCAACCTTACTAGGTATGTATCTAGGTAGTTACCTACTTAGATAAATAGTTAGTATCTACCTACCTAAGGTCTCCACCGCCATAAAAAAATTTTACCTATATAATTAAGTGTTGTTAAGACAAATCTTCCCAAATATTTAATGGTTAAAAAATGGAAATTTGCAGATTATTCCTGCAACTCCCACACTCCATAAAATCCAAGAATCCTATGGTACCATTTTTCGTAATATATTACAAGAATTATAATTTGCAACTAAACCTATATTTAACAAATAACAATTTAGGTAGCAATATATCGCCCGGAGCCAGACCATGGAGCCGTATTTTCAAGGTTTCTGGCTCCGGCTCCGGCTCCAGGTAAGCAAAATTCACTGGCTCCACCGACTCCGGCTCCGAAACCCTGCTTTTAGGGCAATGTTAGTAATCAAAAAGCCAAATCATGCTTATTTTAGAATTTCTTTTGTCACTAAGGTCCGTCGAAAGAGGGGGTCTATGGGCCCCAAAAATTAGTTTTTCTAAAATAACTCAAAAACTAAAGGTTTTATGAAAAAATACCACACTTACTAATTTGTTCTAAATCAAATTCTGCATCTTTTAGTATGCAAACCATCTCTCTAGCATGTTCAGAAGAAGAGATATTGCCATTTTCCTGATTTTACTAGTGTGGCATTAGATGTTTTTACAAAAATGGGGGTGGCCGGACACACGTTGGTGGCCACCAATTATTTTTTTCAGGAATCTTATTTTTATATCAAAAGCCAACTGTTAATGACTCTGATTAATTCTATCTTGAGTTTCAGCCCGGCCTACTGTAATGAGCTCCCCCTTCATCATGTCTTTGTTACTCTGGATGGAACAACAAAGAGCCCAGACTCATTTTCAGGAAAGATAGGGGTTGAACTTGGTGGAAGTGTATCTCAATGGGATGTGATTTCATTCAAGCCAATTAGGAATTCAAACTTTCCAGGTATTCCTAACAAAGTACTGGAGGACCTCAGCACTGATCAGTATTATGCTTACAGAATCTATATGGCTGTTATACTTGGTTGTGTTGATCCTGATCTTGAGCTCCTTGAAGTTGGACTGATCTGTCATTCAAAGTGGTTGATGTTGGCATGTAGAATCCTCAGATTTTATACATCTCAAAGGAAGCCTTCCAAAGTTCTGGTCACACTGCCAGATTTTTGTATTTTGGTCTATTTTCCAAGTTGGTTCCAGATCAAGAAAGAGTATCGACGCACATATGGTGCTAAGAACTTTTATGATATGCTCCAAAGGATCCTGAAATTTCCTCACAAGGAAGTCAGCGAGATAGCCCTAAAAACATCGCAGTTAACAAGGTACTTTTGGTCAGAGGGAATGAATCAGTTGAAACAGTGATAGACAATGACTTCGAAGGTCATGACCTGATAATTGATTCAGATGAGGATATTGAAGTCCCAGAGTTACAGCCTGACTTGAGTGTTGTGAGAGATGGTAGTGTCAGGAGATTCATGGTGCCTAAAATTGATAACAAAGCTTGAGGGTATCTCAAAATGATAAACTTAAATTCACCTGACATTCATGAGCCCCCTATCATAGCATCTCTAACCAATGAAGAATTCATAAACATAAAGGAAGCACTGAAACCAGCCTTGTCATAATCAGGCTGTAAAGAGGCACATTAAACTTGTAACAGAGGCTTCCTCAATTGTGGTAGGATTTGAAAGGTGTAATGGCATTATTCGACAAAAGATAAAATCAAGAAAACTGATGAAAGTGTTCAATACAAAAATACAATATTCTGAAGCTGTTAAGATGATTATTTTTTATTACTTTGTTTAATGTGATACTTTAGATTAATCTTAAGTTGATTTGTAATATTTTCAGTAGAAAATTGTACATATTTATCACAAATTGTCTAAAAAATTTGCCAAAAAAGGGCTGAAAATTGGAATTTTGGGCCAAAAAATAATATCAGTATGGATTTTTGATGCATTATTGAGCCTGTAGCCCTCTGCAAGTGTTTTAATCTGCTTCAGAAGTAAAAATATGATTTGTATAAATTGGCTGGTAGCAGTCACAGTTTTGTATGCAACCACCCAAAATCAGTTTTAAAGTTCAATCCTGGACAAAAGACAACTATCTAGACCCCCTCAATTTTGATCCTGGGCACTTTTGATTTTTTTCACTCCACCCTATTATAGGAGTTTACGTTCAATAAATCATGACATCAACCTATTAGTTAGTAAAGGTTGTAAAGGGGCACAAACGACAGATACCTGAATGGCAGAAAATGTCACAATTATTCAGATTAGCTAGGCTAGCTTCTCTAGCTTTAACCTGAATGACATCTCAATATTCTAATAACTAATGATTTTTAATATTATTGTATATTATTATAATATTGAGCTGGCAATATTTACATGACACTGGAAAAAGGGGGGGTGCAGGTGCACCCCTGTGGCTCTCCCCCTGTATCTGCACCTGCATAATTAATTTCTGAAAAGACAAAACGGAACAAATTATTATTAATTATTCTGCAGCACATTTTGAATTACACTCCAATCCCACTAAATCAACACTTGGTATTTTGGTTATCATGATAATTCAACTATTTTTCTGCATGTCAAAATATCAAGCAAATTTCAGAAGATTTGTTGAAAATAGTCAAATTACACAGCAACCACCATGTGGTACATCTGAACTGCACACATGATCAAACCTGCAGGCAACAAATAGGTCATAATAATTTTTATCTAGCATTGTAATATAATGACTTGTGGATTAACTGAACAAATACCATGTTAATCCACAAATAATTATATTACAATGCTAGATAAAAATTATTGACTTATTTGTTGCCTGCAGGTTTGATCGTGTGTGCGGTTCAGATGTACTCTAGATAAGTGAAAGAATTTGAGTAACATTTCGTTATGACAATCACTGGTACAGTAGACCCCCACTATTCACGGAAGTTACATTCCAGGAGAATGCCACAAATACTGAACTTAATAAACTATGGGAAAAATAAGATTACATTCCACCAGTCAGAAGACCCACAAATGCCAAACTTAATAACCTATGGGAATAAATGGATTACATTCTCATAATCTGCGAATACCAATACTTATCATATAACTAGAGATGCACCGAATATTCAGTAACTATTTGGTATTTAGCCTATTTGGCCATTTTTCTGAATATTCAGTATTCAGCACTGAATGGTGTTTTTTTATATTTATTTCCCTTTTCTAATAAAGGCATTTCATCACCACCATGTGACTCGTCAGGCTGCTTATATGGCTATAGCTATGCCTCTATGCTTTTTTATTCAACTTTATTAACAAAATCAAATCAAATAACCAAATATGGTAACCAAAATGAGAAAAAAATACACCCATGATTCAGTACTCAAAATTGTATATAGGAAGGTTGTAGTGCAGAAACATAAGCTTTTCTCCATTTTCTGGATTTAATCTGTTTCGCTTAGCTTTGTACTGAAAAGTCTCTCACTTTCCACCAATGAGGAGGGAGCTGAAAGATATTTGAGAGTGAGCTTCTACAAATTCTTGAAACCTGCTTTATTTTGCCTCCACCATCCTAGAGGATCTTTTGATCTTTCCAAAAGAGGTAAAGACAAATAGGTCTCAACTTCTTTGCCAATGGCAAGTCTTTTAGAATTAGTTTCAGGACTCCTAATATTTGATGTAGAGGGTGTAGAGCTTGCATCAGTGTCTTCATCTACCTTTTCACTAGAATGACTAGATTTTGCCAACTTTAAGAAACAATCATTTAAACTGAAATATTTGGAAAATCCAGGAAATGTTTTACTAATCTCTGAAGGTGAATCAGTGTCAGATGACTCAGGGCTAGGGCTTCCTGTAGATTGTTCTTCAATGCTCTCAATGAGCCACTCTTTCATTTCATCAATTTTGCTCTTCTGAAATTGTAATTTAAATCTTGGATCTAAAAATGTAGTTATGCACAGCATTTTGTTGGTAAGGTATCATTCAAATCTTGTCTTAGTTGATTTAAGTAATTCTTCAAGCATTGTTAAAATGCCACTGAAGTTGCTCGATTCATTTTGGTCCATGCTACCAGCCTTTTTCAAAAACAGTTGCAAGGCTAAAAATGAAGGTATGATCAAGGAAGCTGTCGAATTTCTATTACTGTGTTCCAGCATTAGACCTTCGAAAGGTTTAAGTACATGTACTAACTTCTCAATGATGGTCCATTGATAGGGACTTATATCAGTTACATTGTGGTCAGTACTGTAAGCAGCAATAACCTTTTTTTGTTCTAACATCCTTTCCAACATATAGTATGTATTATTCCATCTGGTCGTAACATCTTGTTTGAGCTTGTGCCCTACTACTTTGAGTTGTTTTTGTAGTAATTCAAATTTGGTCATTGCTGATGGTGAATGATTTAGATGTGTAGCTGTGGCTTGACATACAGTCAAAATATCTTTTACAGACCTCTGAGTTAATATTGAATCTGAAATGCTAAGTTGCAGGGTGTGGATAAAACAAGATAAGGAAGGTAACCCACTTTCTTTGAGTCCTGCAACCATATTGGCAGTGTTGTCCCTCAGAATGACATGGATTTTATTGAGAGGAATGTTGAAACTCTCCAGACTGCTCACCAACTATTCACTAATGTTTAAGGTAGAATGAGTTCCCGGAAAATGTTTGACTCTTTGATGCTCAAAGGTGTCAGACAACCACTGTGCTGTTAAACATATGAATAGAGTGTTGGCTGTAGTGGCAGTCCATATATCTGTTGTTAGGGAAATATATTTTGCAGATGATACTACATCTTTAACGCTAGTAAATAATTTATATTAGGGACAACGTTCTCGGAAAAATGTCTCTTACTTGGAATGGTATAATTACGGCAAGCTTTTTTCATAAGGTGGTTGAAACCCTCATTTTCAACAAATGAAAATGGCTGTATGTCTATGGCAATCATCTCTCCAATTAATTTGTGAAGTTCAACAGCTCTATGGTCATTAATATTCCATAATTTTTTTTTCTCTATAGTCTCAAATAATGTTTGCTGTTGCTTTGGAACTTTTGGAGACTCAGTTGGACCAGCATTGCTGGGTGATGCTGCTCTTTTTTCTGCTTTAGATTTCTTTAACCCTTCTGTTTTGTATTCTTCAGTATGTTTACTTTTCAGGTGGTTTAACATTGCTGTAGTTATGAGAGTTTAGGAATTCTTTCCCCCTCTTGAAACCTTGGCACTGCATAAATTGCGCACACAGCATGTTGGATCACTTTCACAAGGTTTGAAATATTTCCATACTATACTTCTACTTTGAGACATTTCATAAAGCATAAGGCCATAAGCCTATACGTACATACAATAATTGTTAGGTAAAAACTGCTGAAAAGGTAAAAAAAGTAAAATAATAATAAAAGTAAAAAAAAACAAAATAATACCTAAAATAATACCAAATTTTCAATTAAATCATTGTGCTAACCTGAACAAACTTAACCTAACCGTGCCCATAAAAACCTTTCAGGCTTAGGAACCTGTAGTTTGCATTACAAACTAAATTTTCAACCTTTTGTAGTTTGTGGACTTAGCCGCAGGATGCTGTCACCTGTTTGGGCAAAAATAGCAAGCCTAGACTATAGTATCCCTAATGCACAAGGAACATTTGGGGTTAAATTACAACTAAAAAAAAAAATGAGTATTCAGCATATTGAAGCCAATTATTCCTATTTAACATGCCGAATATTCAGTTTTAATAAGCAAGCCAGTCAGTCAGTTTTTAACAGGCTGAATACTTGGTAGGCAAAAAACATTATTCGGGCCAAATATTCGGTATTCGCAAAATAGTAGGCAGCCAATTATTTGGTATTTGGCTAAACTGCTATTTGGTGCACCACTACATATAACTTATACATAATAATAAAATAATAATAATGAATGCTTTAAAAGATCTCTCCATCTTTTCTAATACATGGTCATGCGTAATTGAGGACACCTTAGCACTCGTAAGTCCACCTGATTTAACACTGTCTCTAATGTTCACTTAATTTTTTTTAATGTACCTCACTGTTGGCTCATTCACTTTATAATGTCTCCCAACTGCTGCTGCACTTTCTCCTTTACTCAGCCTATCAAGCACATCTATTTTATCACTCAATGTCATTACTTTTCTCTGTCTTTTAGTAGACAAATTTACAGAATCACCACTAGACTTTCTCTTAGAACTCATATTCTATAACAAAATATGGACAGTACTCTACAATCTGAAAATGGAATAAAAACATTAATATTGCACATAAAAACACAAACATGATAAATGTAAATGCACTGTTGCTGGCAAAAACTGCGAATACATGAACCCTACCCATCACAAATACCAAAGTGGTATACAAAGAGAGAGGCCATAAATCCACTTAAACGCCTTTTTTGGGATTTATAGGATTGTATTCTTTCCTTCTCGCCTTGATAATGTCAGTAATATGGTTGACAGGGGCAGAAGGGTCATCTGAGAAGAAAGAAGAATGATGGAAAGCTGAGTAAACATTGGTATAAAACTGGTTGAATGAGTTTATGAAAGTCAGGGAAAAGGTCTCCCTCTTTGCCAACAGTGGTAATGCTAGCAATGAATGTCAGCCTCTCGATATTGTGAATATTAGTCTCTCACAAAGGTGGGCACCCGGGCCTCATAAAGGACCGACGGTCCCGGTCCCGGTCCTTGCCTCAAACTGGACCGACAGTCCCAGTCCTTTCTGAAGATAGGACCTAGGAACGACTCGGTCATCGGTCCTTATATATAATATAAGTGAAAAATTTGATTAAAATGAAAAATTAAATTAAAGACACCGGAAATCTTTAATTTTATTAACATAAATTATAATTAATACAATATATAAATGATGAAAAAAAGTTAAGTTAAATGCTTGAGTTTCCCTTCAAGAAGACTAGCATTTCAAAATGGCTGTCACTGAGCCCTGACCTTTTCGGCTTGAGGATGTCCTTCCCCAAAGAGAAGAGCCTCTCCACGGCGGCACTGGATGGGATAGGCGTGTTAAACTTGATGAACAAGTCCTTCAGGTGTTGAAACAAGTTTCAGTTCAGTCTCAGTCTCTTTCTGAGTCTTCTGGAGGAAACGATCCATCTTCTTTAGAACTTCAAATAATCACTAAACACACTAAAATCACTAAAAAAGACCGTCTGGACCGGACCGTCCGGAATTGCTTAAAAATAGACCGTCACTCCTCATTTTGGTTCTCACTGAGAAAAGGACCGACTTTCCCGCTCACGGTCCTTAAAAAGGACAGTTCCTGGAGTTCGGTCCTTTTGGAACTCGGTCCTGCCCACCTTTGGTCTCTCAGCATTGAGCTCAGCAAGTGGATCTGTTACAAGTAAGTTTATGTTGTCAGAGACAGTTTCAAAAAGACTAGGTGCCAGAGGAAGAGCATTTGGAGAATGGTAAAAATAGCAGAAAGGCTTTGTAGCCTTTGAAGTAAACAGTACCAAACAGGATGTCAAAATTTGGAGAAAAATAGTTGAAAACTTAAAAGAAATCACCAACTTCATATAGCAGCATATGCCATCCTTAAATCTGAGGTAGGAAAAGGTTATATCTATAGTAGGCCTAGCATTAACTGGTTTGATGTGGCTAATGGAGTAATGATGATGATAATAGAAATTAGGCATGTACGTTTTGGTACACTGAATGGATTAGGCTGTCTAGAATGAAATGCCTAAAAGAACATGTAAACAGTAGGATGCATGACAAGTAAATTGTACAATGATCACAATAACAGGATGATACAAAATTATGGTATTTGACACAGAACTAGAAATAGGCCTACTGCAGTCTTAATGGGAAAGTTAGTTTGAATGGTATTGAAAGCACTTTTATGTATAGCCTAATCATGCTGCTGCAGTTATGCTCTGTAGGCTTAGTGAGCATTGCTTAAGAACGAGGCACAGAGAGCTTACTGACAATGTTCAAAATACCTCTTGAGATGAAGAGATGCTTGAAGGTTGACCTTGTAGAATGTAGGCCTGAGGTGAAGTTGACTGTCCTGTATTTCACATGTTGAGGAAGGCCACTCCGCATAGCAGGTCTATTGAAGCTTGTTGAATGGGAGCCATTTGACTTAGGTGAAGGATGAGTTAAACCAGAGTCAGAAAGATGTCGCCTCAAGTGTTGATTCGCTGTGTGTAGTGTTGAGATGTTACGTGAGAGACTGAGGCCAGCTGAAGTCAAATGGCATTGGGTTCCAAAGGATTGCTTCTGCAGGCAGTCTGTAGAAGGTCTTACTTGATGATAGACCGGAGCCTTGAAGGAATAGCCAAGGCCAGAGAGCAGGTGGCTTGACGAGTGTTGCTGCTGATGAAGGCTGAGTGAAACATGATGAACAAGATGAGAAGTGATGACTGCTGAGAGATGAAGTGAATGAGGGAGAGTTTCAGTGAACTCTTGCTTTTATAGGCTCTTAGGATGCCACATTTTCACAGGTCTTTCTGAGATGCCTACCAGCATCCTGTAGTTTCTCTGTCCTTGACACCACGTGTGTTCTTTGAGTCTTGATGATTCCAAGATGTTTGAGAATGGTGGTGAAAAGAATTGCGGGACTTGGTGAAGGAGGGAATTGCTGTCTGATCTCCTCCTGCCCTTGTAGCCAGCCACGCATGGTTGGTCAGGGACTTTGCACAGGAATCTGTCCAGCTGGTTCTTGAAGTTATTCAGGTCAGTGTGCTGGAGATTCCTCACTTCTTTTGGTAGGACATTGAAAAGCTTTGGGCCTCATATTCTGAGGGTATTTTCAATTGTCATTTTCATGGCCCCTTGTCCCATCACAGCTGGGACCATACAAAATCTGCCTCTTCTCTCATTCCAGTTTGTTTCTATTTCAGTATATATATATATATATATATATATATATATATGCTGCAAACCCACAAGGAAAAAGAAAAACGATTCCAAGGCCTTTCGTGTATTCAAAGCTACACCTCGTCAGCTCATGTAGCTTTGAATACACGAAAGGCCTTGGAATCGTTCTTCTTTTTCCTTGTGGGTTTGCAGCATTTATTCATTTCACGTGTTTTATTGTGAAATTCATCCCATATATATATATATATATATATCGTAAAGAACGACGCTTGTATAGGAGATATTCCGCGCAAGACGAGAAAGAGAAAACAACAAATGAAAAAATGAAGTACCACCTGGGAATCGAACCCGGGATCTTCCGATTGCCGGTCAGACGCGATAACCACTACACCATGGACTTCACTCTTCCAAATGCCGTAATTCCTCTACATACTCGCAGAAACCAATGCCCCAAGGGGGCACCTCCCGCATGCCGTAACATTATATACATTCAACTGCAAAGAACACGCAGTATAAATAACGTAAAGAACGACGCTTGTATAGGAGATATTCCGCGCAAGACGAGAAAGAGAAAACAACAAATGAAAAAATGAAGTACCACCTGGGAATCGAACCCGGGATCTTCCGATTGTCGCGTCTGACCGGCAATCGGAAGATCCCGGGTTCGATTCCCAGGTGGTACTTCATTTTTTCATTTGTTGTTTTCTCTTTCTCGTCTTGCGCGGAATATCTCCTATACAAGCGTCGTTCTTTACGTTATTTATACTGCGTGTTCTTTGCAGTTGAATGTATATAATGTTACGGCATGCGGGAGGTGCCCCCTTGGGGCATTGGTTTCTGCGAGTATGTAGAGGAATTACGGCATTTGGAAGAGTGAAGTCCATGGTGTAGTGGTTATCGCGTCTGACCGGCAATCGGAAGATCCCGGGTTCGATTCCCAGGTGGTACTTCATTTTTTCATTTGTTGTTTTCTCTTTCTCGTCTTGCGCGGAATATCTCCTATACAAGCGTCGTTCTTTACGTTATTTATACTGCGTGTTCTTTGCAGTTGAATGTATATAATGTTACGGCATGCGGGAGGTGCCCCCTTGGGGCATTGGTTTCTGCGAGTATGTAGAGGAATTACGGCATTTGGAAGAGTGAAGTCCATGGTGTAGTGGTTATCGCGTCTGACCGGCAATCGGAAGATCCCGGGTTCGATTCCCAGGTGGTACTTCATTTTTTCATTTGTTGTTTTCTCTTTCTCGTCTTGCGCGGAATATCTCCTATACAAGCGTCGTTCTTTACGTTATTTATACTGCGTGTTCTTTGCAGTTGAATGTATATATATATATATATATATATATATATATATATATATATAGTACTGTGCAAAAGTCAGAGACCACTGTTGAACTGATAACTATTAGATAATCTGTTGTATGAAAATTGGTTTTGATACTAAAATACATATTAACTAGAACCTCTGGTTCATATTAACGTATAACTAAGTTATTACTTAAGTGTATAAAGTTGCATAAGCTGGATGACCCTCTCGTCTGCATAAATTGGACTTGAGGGTTGATTCATTATATTACTTATAACGCATTTGTTTAAAGATCTAGCGAACTATTACTGATGGATCTGCAGTAAATGCTCCTAAGCTATTGTTATATCAATATTTACAAATAAAAGTATTGACATATTCACTTAAATTCTTCAAAACAAATTTATCCAAAACGTTTCTCATAATCCTAATTCATGTTGTTTTTTTCTTTCTCAGGCTTAAGAAATGACAAAAAGTACAATTTCTGATGAGATTAGATATAAAATAATACATTTGCATAGTGAGGGACTGAGTCAAAGAAAAATAAGTGAATCTATAGGCATTTCCAAAACTGGTGTACAAAAAATCTTGGCTCGTCACAGATCATATGGGACCCCAGCCATGGCCGTAACTACCTATGAGGTCACAGAGGTCCGGACCTCGGTAATTATTTCCTAAAAAAAAAAAAGACAACCGTTCTCCGTGTATGAAATGCATATTACTACTTTTCTTTTGAAAAGAGGGAGCGTCGAGCATGTATTAAACATTAGAGGGCTTTTATTATAGACAAGGGTTTTGTGTTTAGTGTATAGCTTGGGTTGTGTTTGTAGATGTCATTTTGGTCTGAATTTTGCTCATTCCGCCGTGCTCGAAAAAAATCTGGACCTCACTAATTTCTAAACCCTAGTTACAGCCCTGACCCCAGCTGATCGTCCTAGATCAGGGAGGCCCTCTAAGCTTTCTCCATCTGATCTACAATATCTGAAGATTACTTCCCTTCAAGACAGACGCAAATCCAGCACTTCACTTGCAGCAGATCTTGAAAAAACAATAGGTGTCTCAGTTGATTGTTTACTGTATGAAGGAAACTTAACTCAGTAGGTCTTAAAAGAGGTGTTGCAGCAAAAAAGCCACTTTTAAGGAATGGAAATAAAGAGAAGAGAAGAAAATGAGCTTTGGAACACAAGTATTGGACATCTGAGACCTACTGAATCAAGGACCGAAGCAGCATTCTGCGGACCTCCAACTCTGACATCGCTAATGTGCTTAACACTTACGCTGCTCCCATCCTCATATGATGCTCAGGAAGTTTGTCGGAAGAATGCTCCCAGCATCATATGATGATCGCGTTATTTTTTTTATGTTTTCGCACAAAATCCCAATAAAAATAAATGATTTTGCATTTTAATGCTATTGATGACTCAGATATATTCATAAACCATCCGCAACAAACATACACACATACACACATGCATGCATGTACACATATGCACACATGTACACATAAACAAGCAAGTATTATGCTTACATTTGAGTTTTGAAGAATCTATGACTCAGATATATTCATAAACCATCCGCAACACACACACACACACACCACACACACACATGCATGTATGCATATGCGCACATGTACACAAACGAGCAAGTATTATACTTACATTTGAGTTTTGAAGAATATACATTTTATTTGTCCTCTTGAAAAATAATTTTTTATTCCTTTTCAAAAATAACTCCTTATAAAATAATTGTCCTTTTGGAAAATAATTGTTCATGAAATAAATATTATTTTGATAAATCTACACTTTCCATTATACTTATTTACAACATTGTTTTACACTTTTACTGAATTTAGTATTTAGTAGTTGGCACAGGTGTGGTAGAGAACAAAGCACTCAAGGCACAATGCAACTTTGCATTCCGGACACCAAGTAGAAACTTTTCTAACATGTTTTTCTCTTTGTGTTGTATGTGAGCATACATGACATTGTCGTTGACCTACAGGTCGAGATGGTGTTGGTGGAACTTGTTCCAGGTGATGCTTTTCAATGTAATTAGCTGAGAGAAGTCTGTCAGGAGCATTTGGTCTCACACTTTGTCTTCCAGGATGTGGGGATGTTATTTGAGCATACTTCGTGAGTAGTTGAGAGACTAATGTAAGATTGAATTCTCTCATTGAAATCTGCTTTTTCGTAGTTTTTTTGTAGAGTACAAAGGAATTGTAAAGAGAAATATCCAAAAGATGAAAGAATACCTTCTTATACCACTTCACAGTTTTCCTAACGCATTCTACGCTGCTAATTTGCATATCAGATTTGTCCACCAGATGCATATTTTTGTTATAGTCCACAACAGCATCTGGTTTGAATTTTATTTCGTTTGTTCGACGATCAACCTTTCCTGAGTCAATCATGCTTCCACTGTGAATTGTTGTTAGCATATGCACATCTCTTTTATCAGTCCATTTTAGTGCTAATAAAGGTTTTGATTCCATCAGATGGCACTCTCCTTTTTTACTTGGGTGAAACTTGGGCATGTTTTTTCTATTTACCTTTACAGTTCCACAAGATCATGTTTTATTTACATGCAGATATTTGCATAGTAATGGGCTCGTATACCAGTTGTCAGTATACAGAATGTGGCCTTTATTCAAATATTTAGCTAAAAGTGTCTTTACAATCGCTCCAGAATGTCCTAGTGGATCATTTGCACGTTTCATTCCCCCAATTTCTCATGCAAGACTGAACATAAACGCTTGAAAACGTGTAAATTTTCATAAAATTCTACTCAACCATATTCCCAAGTTACCCACTAAATTCTGTTTATTTTGTAAGAGAAAATGTTTAGTTTGTAAGAGAAAATCTTTATTTATTAAGGGAAACAAAAATAATTTAACAAAATGGTGCTTGACTTGATTTATTTTACGTTAACAAATGGGTAAATTTCCTGATTTTTTTGCGCACAGGTGGAAAGTACACGGTCAGGAATTGCGCATCCGAAGGGTTAATGAGTACTTTGCGGGAGTGTTCACCAGGGAGGACACCTGTGTCATCCCCGAGCCAGGCATCAGGCACGAAGGTGCTGGCCTGGATAGTGTTCGATGTACCGTGACAGTCATTGCTGATAGAATAGACAAACTGAGCGCGTTTAAGGCTCCTGGGCCAGACCAGTTTCTCCCCAGAGTGTTGCGGGACCAGGTGGCTCCCCACCTGGCTACAGTCTTCAACAAATTGTTGGAGACAGGCCAGGTGCCTGGTGACTGGAGGGAAGCCAATGTGACCCCTATCATTAAGAAAGGGGGTCATGAAAGTCCAGGGAACTATCATCCCATTAGTCTCACTTCAGTTGTAGGTAAATTATTAGAGGGGATAATAGCTGATAGGATCGTTGACCATTTGGATTCCTACAAGCTGCTTGGGGACTCCCAACATGGGTTTAGATGGCATAGGTCGTGTCTCATCAACTTGCTCAAGTTTTTCCACATCATGTTGAGTGAGTATGATAAGAGTAGGGCGATTGATGTATTTTATCTCGACTTTGAGAAAGCCTTTGATAAGGTACCTCACCGCTGGCTAATGGTGAAAGTCCGCGCGCTGGGTATCGGTGGGGAAGTAGGTAGGTGGATTGAAAACTGGCTGAAGAATAGGCGGCAGAGGGTTGTAATTAAAGGGGTTAGTTCGGGTTGGGCCAAGGTCACTAGTGGGGTTCCTCAGGGTTCCATTTTGGGGCCACTGTTGTTTATCATTTACATAAATGATATCGACGGTGGCATCGTCAGTTGGATCACCAAATTCGCTGATGACACCAAGCTTGGGGCCAATGTTGGGATGCCTGAAGCGATCAAGCAACTGCGTGCAGACCTTGGTAGGATAGGAGAGTGGTCAAAAAAATGGCAAATGCCGTTTAACTTGGGTAAATGTAAAGTGATGCACATTGGCTATGCCAATCCCAAGTTGGACTACTCGATGTTGGGGAGTAATATTGAGGTGACTGATTTAGAAAAGGACTTGGGTGTGCTAATTAGCAGCGACCTTAAGTTTACCAAACAGTGTGTAGAGGTGGAAAAGAGAGCCCAGAAATTATTGGGTTATATCAGGAGGCAATTTCAGTTTCGGAACAAGGAGATTGTGCTCTCACTGTACAATTCCCTTGTTCGGCCGCACCTGGAGTATGCTGTGCAGTTCTGGTCGCCCACCCTCAGGAAAGATATTGAGAGGCTGGAGCGAGTGCAGGCGAGGGCCACAAAGTTAATCCCTTCCATTAGGCATATGGGCTACAATCGATGGTTACGCCTTGAACTTGTTTTCGCTTGAAACTCGGAGGCTGCGCCTGCGCGGTCAACTGATCGAGGTTTTCAAGCTCTTACGCGGGTTGAACGATATCGATTTTAGAAGTATGTTTAGTTTAAATGATAACCCAACTCGCAACAATGGTTGGAAGTTGGATTTGAAATGGTTTAGGACTAGTGTGTGTGGGAATTACTTTACGTATAAGATCTGTGACACATGGAACAGGTTACCTTCGGAAGTTGTGAACAGTTCATCTGTGGATCAGTTCAAGAAAAGGTTAGACCAAATCTTGCACACTATTTGAGTGTGTACAAAATTTTCCATGGCACCCGTTGCCATTGGTACCTCCTTGGTATGGGCCGCAAGGCCTTTTGAGGTACTTCTTTTCCTTGTAACTCTCTCTCTCTCTCTCTCTCTCTCTCTCTCTCTCTCTCTCTCTCTCTCTCTCTCTCTCTCTCTCTCTCTCTCTCTCTCTCTCTCTCTCTCAAATAAAAAAGAAAATATGGCAGGGCCAGCTAAATTGAAAGCAGAATGCTTTAAATGTAAAGTTAATCATTGGTGCGTTGACTTACCTGAGGGTAGTATCAGTGATATCACATCCCTTAGTGTATGTTTGTTTTGTAAACTTAGAGACAACCACGAAAAGGAAGTTAAAGAGCTAAAGGAATTAGTAAAAAAGCTTGAAGCTAGGGTCGTAGCACTGGAAATCCAACCCAGTGGACAAGATCAAACTAAAAACACACCAGCAGATTTAAACTGTAAGATTAAGTATCTAGAACAAAGGGAGGGTGCAAAGAAGGGACTGATAGAGAAGGGTGGGAAGGGATCGATAGAGAAGGGTGGGAAGGGATCGATAGAGAAGGGTGGGAAGGGGCCAATGAAGAAAAAGGGTGGGAAGGGGCCTACTGATGGCCCAAAGAAACCGAAGGATGTAGCTACCAGTCGGGGTGGGTCGGGTGGTGTAACTGCGTGTATGGGTGGCGATGGGTTTCGAAAGGTCTTGGGCAAGAAGGCTGCGAAGCCGAAGCCTGAGACCCCAGTTGTCCCTGTCAAGACCTCTAACCGCTTTAGTCTCCTGTGCTCGAAGGAGGAAGACACCGTTTTGATTGGGGACTCGCAGATCAGGGGCCAGGAGAAGTACTTTGCTTCTGCAAACCGGGATGGGAGGAAGGTAAGGTGCTTACCTGGGCGGGGAATGGCGCACTTAAGGAAGGAGGTAGAGAAGGTGCGCGTAGCTAGTCGGAGGACTGCGATCGTTGTCCACACTGGTGGCAATGACCTGTTCCTCAAAGGCGGTGGGGTAGGTCTTACAGAAGGGATCATCACCGAGATCATGTCTCTTGCGGATGATCTAAAACTGAAGACAGACAGGGGAATGTTAATGGGTATTTTACCGCGAATGAATGCCAGTGACCACGCGCTCAGTAAGGTCATTGGCATCAATGAGAGGGTACAAGATTTGTGCGTTCCGCTGGGCGTGAAGTTTATTGACCCCTTCGATGCATTTTCGGGTAGGTGGGACCTTTACCAGAGGGATGGTGTCCACCTCAATAACAAGGGTAAAGGTGTGCTAGGCGCGCTGCTCGACCAGCACCTATACAGAATGGTGAGGTCGAGTCCGGGGAGAGATGAGGATGAGCCGGTGGCGGACGTACCTTCAACTGAAGGGTGCGTCGAAGTACAGGGGGGTGACCCTCCTCCTACGTTGGAGGGGGCTCAGTCTCCTGCGGAAGTTGCCCCCTTGTTAGTGAGGGGCTCTTCAACTCCCGACAGCCCTGGCTGTTCGGGAAACGGGTCATGCTAGGGGGCGGTCAGAATAGGGAAGGCTCCCTCCGTGCAATGCTTTTTAATGCTAGGTCAATTAGGAACAAGTTTTGCGAGCTACGGGCACTCTTAGCATCAGAATACCAGGATATCGTTGCTATCACCGAGTCCTGGATTCATACTGATCATAGGGACTACGTTGGGGAGTTCGAAATTCCCGGGTATAGAATGTTTCGCAAAGACCGCACCCATGGGGAGCTGCTTGGTGTCGATCTGAACGTGGGGGGGACAAACTATAGGTTAATCTTGGTGTACAGACCTCTGCATCTCCTCCTCGAGGAGGATACAGCCCTGTACACCGAACTCAGTAGCCTGCTTGGTGATAGGGTGTGTGTAGTTTTAGGAGACTTCAACTGTCGCGGCATAAAGTGGGAAGACAAGACTGCTGATGCTGAAGGGAGGAGGCTAGTTGTCTTTGCTGATGAGAACTTCCTCACTCAGTGGGTCAACGAGCCTACACGAGGCGAAAGCGTTCTAGACTTAGTATTCACGACCGAAGACAACCTCGTCACTGGCCTCACCATTGACGAATCGTTGGGCGGGAGTGATCACGGTCTGATTAGGTTCCGTGTGCGCGTCCCTCGGGTGAAGCGTAGTAACTCGAGAGGCAGTAAGCTCGATCTCCGGGGGGCGGACTTTGTTAGCCTCAGGGATAGCGTAGGTGAGATGGGGTTAGAGGTCGGCGGCGATGTTGAGTTGGTGTGGAGTGCATTCCGGGATGAGTTTATGGTGCTGCAGTCTGCTGCCATACCCTCAAAACCGGTCACACCTGCTTCAACGCAGCCTAAGTGGTTCAATCTTGACATCGCTTTGGCTATCCAAAATAGGAAAGTAGCGTATGGGAGGGCGAAGGCCAATCGTTTCCACGAGAACACTGAAGCGTATGTCCACCTGTGTAGGGAAGTGAAGGCGAAGGTTAGACTAGCGAAACGTAACGAAGAACTACGGGTGGCAAGCCTCTGCAAGGGGAACCCTAAGGAGTTCTTCAGTTATGTTAATAGTAGAAAGCCCATTAGAAGCATGATAGGTCCACTAAAGGACCGAAGCGGCATTCTGCGGACCTCCGATGCGGACATTGCTAATGTGCTTAATGAGTACTTTGCGGGAGTGTTCACCAGGGAGGATACCCGCGTCATCCCCGAGCCAGGCATGAGGCACGAAGGTGCTGGCCTGGATAGTGTTCGATGTACCGCGACAGTCATCGCCGATAGAATAGACAAACTGAGCGTGTTTAAGGCTCCTGGGCCAGACCAGTTTCTCCCCAGAGTGTTGCAAGAAGTGCGCAACCAGGTGGCTCCCACCTGGCTACAGTCTTCAACAAATCGTTGGAGATGGGCCAGGTGCCTGGTGACTGGAGGGAAGCCAACGTGACCCCTATCTTTAAGAAAGGGGATCACGAAAGTCTAGGGAACTATCGTCCCATTAGTCTCACTTCAGTTGTAGGTAAATTATTAGAAGGGATAATAGCTGATAGGATCGTTGACCATTTGGATTCCTACAAGCTGCTTGGGGACTCCCAACATGGGTTTAGATGGCATAGGTCGTGTCTCACCAACTTGCTCGAGTTTTTCCACATCATGTTGAGTGAGTACGATAAGAGTAGGGCGATTGATATACTTTATCTCGACTTTCAGAAAGCCTTTGATAAGGTACCTCACCGCCGGCTAATGGCGAAAGTGCGCATGCTGGGTATCGGTGGGGAAATAGGTAGGTGGATTGAAAACTGGCTGAGGAATAGGTGGCAAAGGGTTGTAATTAAAGGGGCTAGTTCGGGTTGGGCCTCGGTCACTAGTGGGGTTCCTCAGGGTTCCGTTTTGGGGCCACTGTTTTTTATCATTTACATAAATGATATTGACGGTGGCATCATCAGTCGGATCGCCAAATTTGCTGATGACACCAAGCTTGGGGCCAATGTTGGGACGCCCGAAGCGATCGAGGAACTGCGTGCGGACCTAGGTAGGATAGGAGAGTGGTCCAAAAAGTGGCAAATGCCGTTTAACTTGGGTAAATGCAAAGTGATGCACATTGGCTACGCCAATCCCAAGTCGGACTACTCGATGTTGGGTAGTAATATCGAGGTGACTAATTTAGAAAAGGACTTTGGCGTGCTAATTAGCAGCGACCTTAAGTTTATGAAACAGTGTGTAGAGGTGGAAAAGAAAGCCTAGAAACTATTGGGTTATATCAGGAGGCAATTTCAGTTTCGGAACAAGGAGATTGTGCTCTCACTGTACAATTCCCTGGTTCGGCCGCACCTGGAGTATGCTGTGCAGTTCTGGACGCCCACCCTCAGGAAGGATGTTGAGAGGCTGGAGCAAGTGCAGGCGAGGGCCACAAAGTTGATCCCTTCCGTTAGGCATATGGGCTACAATCGACGGTTACGCGCCCTGAACTTGTTTTCGCTTGAAACTCGGAGGCTGCGCGGTCAACTGATCGAGGTTTTCAAGCTCTTAAGCGGGTTCAACGATGTCGATTTTAGAAGTATGTTTAGTTTAAATGATAACCCAACTCGTAACAATGGTTGGAAGTTGGATTTGAAAAGGTTTAGGACATGTGTGTGTGGGAATTACTTTACGTATAAGATCTGTGACACATGGAACAGGTTACCTTCAGAAGTTGTGAACAGTTCCTCTGTGGATCAGTTCAAGAAAAGGTTAGACCAAATCTTGCACACTATTTGAGTGTGTACAAAATTTTCCGTGGCACCCGTTGCCATTGGTACCTCCTCGGTATGGGCCGCAAGGCCTTTTGAGGTACTTCTTTTCCTTGTAACTCTCTCTCTCTCTCTCTCTCTCTCTCTCTCTCAAAGGGGGTATAAAGGTTATGCACATTCCTTCTGGGTGTTGTAAACTTAATACTTGGGGTGTGACAGCCCTCCGGTCCTGAGTCGTGGGATTCTAGAGAAATTGGCTGCCAGTTCCTTTAGGTTCTCTCTTTCGGGAGGGTGGGTGAAGTCTGTTGTGCAATCCTGTCCCGTGGGTTACTAGGACCCCATCACATCCCTACTCTGTCCTTTTAGCTTAAGTTAAGGATGTTCTCCTCTGACTGCAAAAAAAAAAAAAAAAAAAACTTTTTTAGTATTAAGTCTTTTTCTCTTCTTTTACTATTAGGACCCTACTGCTACCTCATGCGTGGGAAGAGAGGCTTTGGAACCTCTATAAATAACACCATTTAACGCTTGTAGGTTGTGAGAGACTGGGATGGAGGGGTCTCAGGCATAGGGGCACGATGAATGGAGTGTGGCTAGTACCCCATTAAGCCCATTCCTAACACATAATGGCCTGACCAGCCCCCTGCGACTGTTCTTTGGTGACCAATTGATGGTGCTTGGCTGTACTGCTCTTAGCTGAGAGAGCTTTACTGCCCAGCTGGCTGCCAGGCCAGCATAAAATCCCAGGCGTAGCCTCTGGGTCTGGTTGGATATCCCTTCAACACTGGATTCTAAGAGTGGCCGCTTGTGAGTAACTAGTAAGACTTAGTAAGGGGCTGCATCTCGCTGTCACTCCTGGTGGGAAATCCATGACGCCTGCATTGCGAGTGTTTCTCAGTTGGTAGCTGCGACACATTTGGGACTGTCTGGCCCTAGGGAGACCCTTGGTCGGTGCAGCAGCAGCGAGACATGTAGTCTTCTGGATGGGATGAATGTCACTTGCAAATAGGCAGATGCAGCTTGCACAGGAAAAATTCAACCCCCCCCCCCTTTTATATACTGGTCAGAATGTTTTTGATAGTTTTCATTGCTAGAACGTTTTATCTTATTCAATGTATTCAGAGTTCGGAAAAAAAAAAAAGTTACAATGACTGGACCGCAGAAACTGAAGGCTGAATGTGCAAGGTGTGAAGTAAACCAGTGGGTGATGAACTTCAAAGAAGCTTGCTTCAAGATCAACCACTCCAGCTTGTGCTGCTTTTGTGAACTCATGCAGTTGTTGGAGGTGCGGCAGTCACTGACACAGCTGCACCCTCCACCCTTGAGCTCATTGATAGGATAGCTGCCATGAAAAGGTGGTCCAGCAATGGACTGGACAGAGCTCGGGACTGCGGAGAAAGGGTAGAGGTGCAACCAGGGGCCAAAGTACAAAATCAGTGTCAGGAATCATCAGTGACCCACGTGGAATGCACAGAACCGCAGTGCAAGGTGGAAGGCGTAAAGAAAGGGCCGATAGAGAAAGGTGGGAAGGGTTGATAAAGAGAGAGGGTGGGAAGGGGCCTACTGATGGCCCAAAGAAGCCAAAGCATGTAGCTGCTGGTCAGGGTGGGTCAGGTGGTGTAAGTGTGTGTATGGGTGGTGATGGGTATCGAAAGGTCTCATGCAAGAAGGCTGTGAAGCCGAAGCCTGAGACCCCAGTTGCCCCTGTCAGGACCTCGAACTGCTTTAGTCTCCTGTGCTCAAAGGAGGAAGACACCATTTTGATTGGGGACTCGCAGATCATGGACGAGGACTGCGATTGTTGTCCATGCTGGTGGCAACGACCTGTTCCTCAAAGGCGGTAGGGTAGGTCTTACAGAAGGGATCATCACCAAGATCATGTCTCTCGCGGATGATCTAAAACTGAAGACGGGGGAATGTTGATGGGTATTTTACCGTGGATGAATGCTAGTGACCACACACTCAGTAAGGTCATTGGCATCAACGAGAGGGTGCAAGACTTGTGCATCCCACTGTGTGTGAGGTTTATTGACCACTTCGACGCATTTTTGGTAGGTGAGACCTTTACCAGAGGGATGAAGTCCACCTGAATGACAAGGGTAAAGGTGTGCTAGGCATGCTGCTTGACCGGCACCTATACAGAATGGCGAGGTCGAGCCCAGGGAGAGATGATATTGAGCTGGTGGCTGATGTACCTTCAACTGAAGAGTGTGTCCAGGTACAGGTGGGTGACCCTCCTTCCACGTTGGAAGGGACTCAGCCTCCTGCGGAAGTTGCCCCCTCATTGGTGAGGGGCTCTGCAACTCCAGACAGCCCTAGCTTAGGGTGGCAATAGCCAATAGGGGTAAAAATCCAAGTTGCCTGGAGGAGCGAGTGCAGTGGCGCGTTTGGTGCAGTTCCTGAAGAAAATCATTCAGGCAAATTTTTAGGACTTTTGATAAACATTAGGGGGTGGTACAAGAGTAACAGAGTTTCCACCATTATCACTTACTAATTCTATATTTTGTATACTTTGCAGGTAGATGAAAAATGGCGACTACTCTAAGAAAGAATGATGTTTTATGGCTACTGGAGACTTCTCCCAACTCATATGCCCTTACAGGAGCCAAATTGCCGTCCAAGCGGCAGGTCCTGGAATGATTCTTGTTCTTTCACCTGTCCGAGTCTCGCCCTGTCAGAGAAAGTAGCCGACTGGTGATGACAGAGGTCGAACAGATGTGGAAGAATGCAAGTCTTCCGACTCAAGCTATGCACCGGGCACAAGACAAGCTGGAGAACCTCCATTCTGAGTGGAGAAGCTTAAAGAAATTACGAGCGAGGCGTACCAAAACCCAGATGGACAAGGAGAAGGTCTGAAAGGCCTGTTCGATTGCGCTCACGGTGATGCGCTCAAAATCATCAAAAATAAAGACGACAAGCAGTTTCTTCTTGCGCAGCGTGAGCCTGGTCGTCGAGGAACTATAGGACTTGTTGATCAGAAGTATATTAGACAAGAGGAGAACAAAATGATGCGGCAGCGTGAGCAAGAGAAAAGGAAACGAAGGAACCTGAATGAACTCCAGAAGATGGACAGGTCCGTGGTTTTGAAGTCGAGCAGCAGTTCTACAAATGAGGATACTGACAAGGAAGATGAGGTGAATGTCGGAGCAATAGGAGGCGCGTCATCTGCCACTCCCAAGAGGAAAAGATCAAGAGGGTTAAATCAGATTGTTACTCAAGAACTGGCGCAAGCGTTGGACCGCACAAAGATATCCAATCGCTGGGCAGTCCATGTTGTGGCCAATACCTTAGCAACTGCTGGACAAAGTATGGAGCACTACGCATTGAATCGAGAGACAATCCGACTAGCTTGAATGAAATTCCGCCAAGACATCGTGGATGAGCTGAGAAGGTCCTTTTCCCCCACGGTACCATTAACAGTTCATTGGGATGGCAAGCTCCTTCCAGACCTTACAAACAAAGAGAAGGTCGATTGCCTTCCAGTCCTGGTTTCAGGAGAAGGTGTGATGAAGCTATTGGGGGTACCAAAGCTGCCATCATCAACAGGTCTGGCGCAGGCAACAGCAGTGCATGACATGCTGGAAGACTGGCAGTTATCTCCTGGGATCGTAGCCATGTCTTTTGACACGACATCATGTAACACCGGTCGCTTGAACGGCGCTTGTCAATTTCTCGAGCAGAAGCTCGATAAGAAACTTCTCAATCTTGCTTGTCGTCGTCACATCGCGGAAATAGTTCTCAAAAAAGTTTTCGAAGCCTTAGTAGCATGCTCTTCGGGACCAAAGATCAAGCTCTTTCAAAGATTGGCGGAGGTGTGGCCAAAGATTGTAAAGGATTCGTTTCTTTCTGCTGAGGGAGACCGTGAGGTGGCAGATCGGATGCACGCATTCAAGGAGAAAGTTGCAGAGTTTGTGCACGAACAGTTGAGATCTCAGCAGCCTCGCGATGATTACCGTGAATTCCTGGAACTCGTACTGCTATTTCTCAGAATAAATCTACCACAGGGAAATCATATTCAAACTCCGGGTGCCCTCCACAGGGCACGGTGGATGGCAAAATGCATCTATGCATTTAAGATCTTCTTGTACCGTCACCAGTTGCGGAACTTGGGGAAACTCACGGACCAGGAGCTCCAGGGTGTTACTGACTTCTGCCTCTTTGTTGCAGAGATTTACGTTAAAGTTTGGTTCAATGCCCCGGTAGCCAGATATGCTCTGCGGTTGGACTTGGAGCTGATACAAAAGCTGGTGCAGTACAGACGAGTTAACCGACGCGTGGCAGAGGCCGCTTTGAAAGGGATCACTAGCCATCTTTGGTACTTAAGTGAAAAGTTGGTTGCTTTGGCCTTTTTTGATGAATATCTCAGCAGCGCGGTGAAAAGAGGCATGGTTGAGGCACTCAAAAATGAAGAAAGGAAGAGTCCTTCGCCTCGTGTGACAATTGATGTGGGAGATGCTGAACATCTTTCTTTGGCAGCCTTTGTCATGAAGAACACATTGGCCTTCTTCCATCTGCTCCAGCTTCCCACATCCTTCCTCTCCAAGGATCCGGAGCAGTGGAAAGATGAAGATTTTCAACAAGCGAAACAGCGCGTCTCTGCCATCAGTGTTGTCAATGATCCCGCAGAAAGAGGAGTTGCCCTAATGAAAGATTTTAACGCTGTGCTGACCACACAGGAGGATCAACAGCATTACATTCTTCAGGTTGTGGAGCAGCACTGGAAGATGTTCCCTGATGCCAATAAATCCACGTTCATTCGAAGCCAGAAAAATTAGGCATAATTGTAATCTGTCAGATCACTACAAGCTATTGCAGTCCTATTTGAGGTTGTTTGAGTCTTATCAGAATCGTTCTTTTCAGTTTTTTGTTTTGTATAACTTTGAAGCTCACTCGAACACTTGTTTCCAATAGCCTAGCGCACAAAGTTCTTTGTGTCTTGTACCACCACTTAAAATAAGATTAGGAACTTGAAATTTGGCAGAATTTGTTTTTTCAATAAACCGAATAAAATGAGCACCCGCACATTTTAAATTTTGCGACTTCATTTTTTATTGCCACCCTACCCTAGCTGTTGGGGAAATGGGTTGTGCTAGCGGGTGGTCAGAATAGGGAAGGCTCCCTCTGTGCAATGCTTTTTAATGCTAGGTCAATTAGGAATAAGTTTTGCGAGCTACGGGCGCGCTCAGCATCAGAATACCAGGATATCGTTGCTATCACAGAGTCCTGGATTCATACTGATTGTAAGGACTACGTTGGGAGTTCGAAATTCCGGGGTATAGAATGTTTCACAAAGACCACACCCGTGGGGAGGGGGAGGGGTACTAATATACATCAGGGACACATTCAGTCCGGTTGTCTGCCAGTTCTGGTCAGAACGGGAGCTGCTTGGCATCGATCTGAACATGGGAGGAATGAACTATAGGTTAATCTTGGTGTACAGACCTCTGCATCTCCTCCTCGAGGAGGATACAGCCCTGTACACCGAACTCCGTAGCCTGTTAGGGGATAGGGTGTGTGCAGTTTTAGGAGACTTCAACTGTCGTGGCATAAAGTGGGAAGACAGGATTGCTGATGCTGAAGGGAGGAGGCTAGTTGACTTTGCTGATGAGAACTTCAACACTCAGTGGGTCAATGAGCCTACACTAGGCAAAAGCATTCTAGACTTAGTATTCATGACCGAAGACAACCTCGTCACTGGCCTCATCGTTGAAGAATTGTTGGGCGGGAGTGATCACGGTCTGATTAGGTTCCGTGTGTGTGTCCTTCGTGTGAAGCATAGTAACTCGAGAGGCAGTAAGCTCGATCTATGGCGGGTGGACTTTGTTAGCCTCCAGGATAGTGTAGGTGAGTTGGGGTTAGAGGTTGGCGGCGATGTTGAGGGAGTGTGGAGTACATTCCGGGATGAGTTTATGGTGCTGCAGTCTGCTGCCATACCCTCAAAACTGGTCACCCCTGCTTCAATGCAGCTTAAGTGGTTCAGTCATGACATCGCTTTGGCTAACCAAAATAGGAAAGCTGCATATAGGAGGGTGAAGGCCAATCGTTCCCATGAGAATACTGAAGCATATGTCTGTCTGTGTGTAGAGAAGTGAAGGTGAAGGTTAGGCTAGCGAAACGTAACAAAGAACTACGGCTGGCAAGCCTCTGCAAGGGGAACCCTAAGGAGTTCTTCAGTTATGTTAATAGTAGAAAGCCCATTAGAAGCATGTTAGGTCTGTTAAAGGACTGAAGCAGCATTCTGTGGACCTCCAACGCGGACATCGCTAATGTGCTTAATGAGTACTTTGCGGGAGTGTTCACCAGGGAGGATACCTGCATCATCCCCAAGCCAGGCATCAGGCACGAAGGTGCTCGCCTGGATAGTGTTTGATGTACTGCGACAAACTGAGCGTGTTTAAGGCTCCTGAGCCAGACCAGTTTCTCCCCAGAGTGTTGCGGGAGGTGCGTGACCAGGTGGCTCCCCACCTTGCTACAGTCTTCAACAAATCGTTGGAGACAGGCCAGGTGCCTGGTGACTGGAGGGAAGCCAATGTGACCCCTGTCTTTATGAAAGGGGTTCACGAAAGTCCAGGGAACTATCGTCCCATTAGTCTCACTTCAGTTGTAGGTAAATTATTAGGGGATAATAGCGGATAGGATCGTTGACCATTTGGATTCCTACAAGCTGCTTGGGGACTCCCAACATGGGTTTAGATGGCATAGGTCGTGTCTCACCAACTTGCTTGAGTTTTTTCACATCATGTTGAGTGAGTATGATAAGAGTAGGGCGATTGATATACTTTATCTCGACTTTGAGAAAGCCTTTGATAAGGTACCTCACTGCTGGCTAATGCCAAAAGTGTGTGTGCTGGGTATTGGTGGGGAAGTAGGTAGGTGGATTGAAAACTGGCTGTAGAATAGGCGGCAGAGGGTTGTAATTAAAGGGGTTAGTTCGGGTTGGCCTCAGTCACTAGCGGGGTTCTTCAAGGCTCCGTTTTGGGGCCACTGTTGTTTATCATTTACATAAATGATATCGACGGTGGCATAGTCAGTAGGATCACCAAATTCGCTGATGACACAAAACTTGGGGCTAATGTTGGGACATCTGAAGCGATCGAGCAACTGCATGCGGACCTATGTAGCATAGGAGAGTGGTTCAAAAAAATGGCAAATACCCTTTAACTTGGGCAGATGCAAGGTGATGCACATTGGCTATGCCAATCCCAAGTTAGACTACTCCATGTTGGGGAGTAATATCAAGGCAACTGATTTGGAAAAGGACTTGGGTTTGCTGATTATCAGCAACCTTAAGTTTGCCAAATAGTGCATAGAGGTGGAAAAGAAAGCCCAGAAGCTGTTGGGTTATATGAGGAGGAAATTTCAATTTCAGAACAAGGAGATTGTGCTCTCTCTGTACAATTCTCTGGTTCGGCTGCACCTGGAGTATACTGTGCAGTTCTGGTCACACACCAGCAGGAAAGATATTGAGAGGCTGGAGCGAGTGCAGGCGAGGGCCACAAAGTTCATCCCTTCTGTTAGGCATATGGGCTACAATCGACAGTTATGCACCCTGAATTTGTTTTTGCTGGAAACTCGGAGGCTGTGCAGTCAACTCATTAAAGTTTTCAAGCTCTTATGCTGGTTCAGCGATGTTGATTTTAGAAGCATGTTCAGTTTAAATGAAAACCCAACTTGCAACAATGGTTGGAAGTTGGATTTGAAATGGTTTAGGACTAGTGTGTGTGGGAATTACTTTACCTATAAAATCTGTGACATGTGGAACAGGTTACCTTCAGAAGTTGTGAACAGTTCCTCTGTGGATCAGTTGAAGAAAAGGTTAGACTGAATCTTGCACACTATATGAGGATGTAGAAAATTTTCCCTCGCACCCATTGCCATTGGTACCTCCTTGGTATGGGCTGCAAGGCCTTTTGAAGTCTTTCCTGTCCTTGTAACTCTCTTACACACACACACACACTCTGATTCCCTGACATGCATGAATTCAGAGATAGGATGAGGACATTTCACTACCCTTTTTTTGATCTGCATGAGCTAAGATTCAAAGATAGATGAGCACAATTTTTTTAAAATTGTGGTAAATACTAAAAAATAACACTTTTTCACAAGCAATTGTAAGTCCAGAAGAAAAGCTCTTAGTGCACATGCACTTACAATACTATACGTGCCCACATGCAACATATGTTACACTGCTGCCTCATATATAAGTCCACAAGTAAATTTATATATTAATTATAACTTCTAATATTAACATAAAATATATTACGTACATAACAAAGTTTTATTGTAATTAATGTAATGCTGCTATGGAAACTTTAAGTATTGATTTAATATTGAAATAAACTTACTGTATAAGTGCAGTATGTATAATACTTCAGCATTTGCAGCTGGCAGCAGCATGCCTGGTAGCGCATCCCTTGTACAACTGGCTAGTTTGTATGAGCTGCTCCAGGTGACAGTGATGAGTGTGCTAAATTTAAGTTTTGAGAAAGCTTTCACACATGGTGCACCACCCCCTCTAAAACAATGGAAAATTACTGGGTAATAAAGACAAGCCTGCTGTATGGGAACCATGTATTATGATGGACAGTGGATAGACCTTTCTGGTACCATAAAAAATGGACTTTTGGGACCATGGAGGGCTTGTCACTCTTCTTCCTCACGCTCCTCTGGATTACATTATTTTTATAGTGATTGTTTTTGAAATTTGTGTGTCTTGAAACAAGCCAAAAGCATTCAACTTCCACACAGGCAATGCTGGGTTGCTCTGCTAGTTTTTTTAATAAATTTAGAACCTTCCCACTTAATACTCCATTTGCATATGGCAAAGCAGTGTATTAAAATCATTCACAGTTCTATCTCTTCACGCATATTTATGCTGTTTTACTCTCACAGCTAAAGCTTTCTCATTTGACCTACAGTATATAAACTGAGTTGCATTGTTTACAACTGATATAATGGACACAACTAACTGCATTATTTGGACTTTTTTGTAGGAGGTGAGGTTCAATAGTATTTTTGTAATTAAAAACTATATTAATTCCAGTTGTTTTAAATAAAGGTGGGAAGTGTTTAAAATTTACATGGTAGAGGAGGCTAAGGATATTTTTATGATAAAATTCCTCTATGAATTCCTATTATATTACCTAATTTGGGCTTTGCTTAAACAGTTTTTTTGAAATAGAACAGGATAACAGTTTAATACCAGTGTTCATAATATTGCATAACTCACAATCTAAAAATTCAGGCTAACAACTTTTAATTCTCTGAGAAACAGAAATAAAAATTAGCAAAGGCTGGTAATCTATTAGAATAAAAGTGAACATAAGTGTTGTTATTAGTAGGCTTGTGAGAAACTCAAAATTTTAAATGATTTGTACATCTTTGAAGTTTTAGTTCAAGTAATGATAAGCATTTATGATTTTCCTTTCCAACAATAAGTTTTATAGACAGAACTAAATTATTGAGTTTATCAAGGAATTCATCAACATTCAAATTATCAGACCAAAGACATAAGGCATGCTTCTTGCCATCTCCCTTTTTTCCCTTGGCCTTTGATCTTTAGAGCATTATTGATAAGTTGGCTCATAGTTTTGGACATGATGATATATAACATGCATATTCTTGAAATGGCAGGCAGTAGTGAAATGGGGGCGTGATGCCAGCAACTGTTTTTTGTAAGAATGTGTTTGTGTTACTCACCTACTGGATACTCTGTTAGTGGGGTCATGGCAGCTGCTGCTGGTTGCTGAGATGGGAGATTGAGCTGCCAGTGAGGACCACCCAGAGGGCCTTCAATTGAGTAAAAATAAATCCTTTGACTTCAGCACCACCCACACTGCTAAGAATGAGAGAACTCAGGGTGAGCAAGTTCCCAATTTTAGTGTGGTTGAGATTGTCAGATAGGCAGCTCTTATCAATTTGAAACTGAGTTCTCACCTTTAAGATCTCTGGGGCATAGCCAATCTGGCTCTTTTAAAGGCTTACTCCTCTGCTTATGGTGGGAGGATTTAAGAAAAGTACAGCCTCCTTTGCCCAATTTAATAAGGAAAGACAAAAATAACACACGGTTAATTCCATTAGCAGGCAAGTTTTTACAGGTAACTAAAGAAAATATAAATAGTTTTATTGATCATACACCAGTGTGCATTCAGAACCAACTAAGCACTTTGGCAAAAAAAAATTATTACTATAAACCAAAAGAAACAAACAACATTAGTCCCATACCACCCACAAAAATGTCAACATAAAACCATTAAATTATTGGCCATCACCAGCTCATTACCACACAAAAGAGACAAGACTTACAGAATAAAAGGAACTTACATAACTAGTACAAAAAAACAAAGAATATTAGTCACTAGGGCAAGGTCAATGAGCATTTACCCAAATTGTGTAAATGTGATAAGTCCCAGATGTGTCATTTTATACTCCAAACACACTATCCTTCATATCACATTCATTAAAGGTATTCTTGGCTCAATCAGTGCAAACAAAAGCAATGTTTATAACAAAAAAACGTGTGTGAACTCTGTCTTCAGCATTTGTGCAGGTATTGAGGGGAGAAAAAGCTTTGTCTAAATTCACTTCAATAAGCAAGTGTCCCAGCCAAAAACAAATCCCTGATAAAGAGAAAAAAACCAACAAACATTTAGGAATTATCCCCCCCTACACTGATGCCAGAAAAGGGAGCAAAATTAACAATAATAATAATTAAGGTTCTAAAATTTTGGGATCTCTGCATTAATATGTTGCTCATAAGGCAGTTAAAGGTACAATTTAGTTCACAGCCTGAGAAAGCTCATAAGGCAGTTAAAGGTACAATTTAGTTCACAGCCTGAGAAAGCTCAAAATCCATTGTGATGCATATTGATAACTGAAGTTAGGTTTTTCAACAAGGTCTTTATAAAGGAAATTAGGCATTCAAAAATGATTATGATATTTACATGATAATTTTAAGTGATCCAAATATGTTAGACATGGTCCTTACAGCTAATGGTTAAGAAATACAAAACACCAATGGTAAAAACAAGACTATAGGATCACCAACCACACCATCAAGGAGAAGCAAGATGCTTTCTCATCTCCAGAAATGGCCATATGATTGCCTCAAAGTTCTGATTATCCTCTATACTGAGAGAACTTCAAATCTGTTATAATCAATTAGAAAGGAGAGGAAAAACATTTTTAGTAACTCTGAAGGCCTGGCTTTCCAAGAAAGCTCTAGCCCAATGGGGATTACTGAAACCTCCCAGGCCCTACTGAGGGGTTTGGGAGCTCTCAGGAATCCTTCCTAACTGTGGAAGTTCCCACTAAACTTGGGGGTTTTAACCACACCATCTCAGTAGTCGTAAGTATATTTCCCAACAGTACATTTAAATAATATCCGACAAAGTATGTTAAGTAAAAGTTTATTATCTCCTTTTACACAGATGTACACAAGTTACTTAGGACTTAGTGAGTAATTTCAGGTCCTTCTTTTATCCTTCCATAAAACTTCTCTGACATTTTTGATTTGTGACTGAAAAATCACATTTTCCTTCAAGTGAAAAATGAACTAATTAATTTTTAAATATAAGTTCTTAAATGCCTTTATCCAAAGGTAAGGCAGTCAGGATGTAGTTTAAACTGGTAAGACTCCAGACTGGAAAATCTAACTCTGACTTGTAACCAACTGTTAGTCATTTTGCCCATTTGGTTTTCTGTTTGAGTCATCAGACTACCAGGCTGCATCATGGCCATGTCACAAAACCACATCCTATCAATCAGTAAAGTTAAATGACATTGGGTCTGGATAGTAGTTTGATGGGTGTCTGTCCTCTGGGTCCAGATAATGTACCGACCCATGGTTCAGATTGCATGTAAAGCTGTAGGTCTCCTTTGACATATGACCTTTGCTGTTACAAGAGGTTTTACACACACACTACTGAGGAATGAATAATGCTTTCCCCACCTCTTCTGCTGCTGTAAAATGGACCTAGTATTAATTGTTTTATTAAAAAATAAGAACATTTCATAAAAATCATTGTACTTCATTTATTTTAATAATTCATAGAACTATATATATTTAGTCAAATTTCATTTTATTTCAGTTTTGCAAAGAAGTATTTGTGTTAAAAACATCTTTACAAGCAGTAATTTTAACCCAGCCTCTGTATGACCTATCTTTCAGTATTCTGTGATACCCTCCATTTCAGTTTTAGTAGCTAGACCTAGATTACCATACTGCCAGTGTGTGTGTGTGTCATGATGTTAATCAATCTGTGTGTATGTGTAGGTTAAAATGGCAAGCTTTTAACTATTAAAAAATTAACTGCCTCACTCACAAATTTCTTTTATTCTTATTTCATTATCTGGTAAGTTGGTTGATCTTCCATGAACACACAGAGTGCTCTCATATTTATCTCTTAAAATGTGCTTGTAGATAGCTTTCTTTCTAATGTGAAAATTTTAATCAAGGAAAAGATTTGAGATAATGACCATTTAAATATGAATGCCCTGGTTAAATTCTTTGATGGCCTGTCTAATACTTCAAAATATTTTAGACTAAAATGGTTTACCTAAAATCTGTTGAGCAGATGGCAATGTTTAAGACTGTTAAGTTGTGTGATTAAGGGCTTCTAAATATAATTTTTACAGAGTAATGCAATAGGCCTATTGCATATGGCAGTCATACTGTACATAATAGAGAAATTTCAGTGTTCAAAGTAGTTTTGACTGAAGCTGATATAGATACAAAATCTGAAGTTGTTGTTTTTACCACATTGGCATGTTCATGCGAAATGCTGGATATTGACCAGCAAATGGTACAATCAGGGCATTTGTATTTGCATTAGTCAAAGAGAGCTGAGCTGAAAGACTGACTTGTATTGCAGGGAAAAAAAAGAAATCTTCAAAGAAGGTTCAAGATCAAGTTCCCCCTTTCAAAGGGAAAAGAACACAAGAGGAGCGGGAAAAAAGGACTCTCTACAGAAAGAGAAAGTCTCTTAATAATGCACTACAAAAATTAAAACCAACTCAACTCATTAAGAAAGAAAGAGTACTGAAAGATTTGAAAAATATTGAAATTGCATTGGCTGAACTCTATGAAAAAATGAAAGTAATGGAAGAACAAAAGGCCATTACAAACCTTCTTTTTGGAGATCAGCAGGAAACGACTGAATGCAATTCATAGTTTACTCTTTCCATTGTTGAACATTAAGTGTTGCAGATGAGACTGCATTTAGTCGCATAATTTCCATAATAAAACCTTTATTTTGAGTAGTCTCAATCTTATTTCTCCGCATTGTGATGATTGTTACATTTTTAGTATTATTTTGTTTACTGTATATAAAGTTACGTGGATGATGTAGCTATTCTTAAATCTCAGATTGAATATATGGTATGCCTCGATTTACGCCAGGGTTAGGTTCCAGCAGATTACTGTCAAAAAGTGAAACAGCGTAAATTGAAGCTAAAAAATAATGGGCTTCTACCTAAATAAATAGGATTGGTTCCAAGATTCTCCAAAAGTGACCCCATATTTTCCATAAAATGAAAATTATTAATGGGTTATATGCTTAAAACTAGTAAAAGAATGCTTAATATTAATAAAATAATTGAATTAAAGATAAATTACTACTTACTTTGGTAATTAAAGCAATTAAAAACAAAATTATTTGATCTTGTTTGACAGTGGTGAGATGGAGATGATTTATTGAGAGGAAGAAGATCCTCTTTTTTTTTGCTGAGGAACTGCAGAATTGAGCAGTTCATCAACATCATCATCTAGACCTACTTCATTCGCTATCTTAGTGATGTCTTTTGTCACAGTTTCAACACTGTCAAATCCACCAAAATCAGCAATGCAATCAGGCCACAGCTTATGCCAGACACCATTTAGACATGATTTTGAAACTTCATTCCAAGCAGCGGCTTTGTTGGAAATGTCTTTTAAAATGTCATATGACTTCCAGTAGTCCTGCACAGTTACATCATCATATTTTGCGTAGTTTACAGCTTTTTACCATTTTTAATTTTACATTTAAGCTTTTACTTTAAGCTGTGTAAAAGTGAAGTGATGTAATTTAAAGCGGCGTAAAACGAGGTTTACCTGTATTGTGAGAGTGACAACAGGAAGGATGAGGATGCAGGATTGCATTTATTTATTTAGTGTGCTTTTGTTTAATTTTTCAGTCTTGTTTCTCACTAGATGATTGTGCTGTGCATAACCTGAGTTTTACTTATTTATTTTTTTAATAATTTCTTTTAGCCATTTTCTAACCTACAGTTATCTTATTCAGATACCCAGGCCTATTTACTCTGGCCTAAATTTTTTTTTGTGTAATGCAGAACAAGCTGTTCGATAACCCTTTACTATGAATGGCTTTGAGGCCATAGGCCTACTTGGTCTTGCTCTGAGTTTGGGGCTGTAACCCCTAACCAGGCATACCAGTAGCAATAGGCTAATAACCTATCAGCCTCAATCCCCAAACCCTGAAATTATGGGTCAGTAATTGTCTCATAACTTAAGGATAATCTGTAGTGTGCTAATCCTTTGTACTACTTAAGTCCTGAGCAAAATTTATGATGATAATGGTGACAATGATGGTTGCAACATTCAGAGCAGTTGTTTGGTATATATTCAACTAAAAATGTATAAGTATGAGAAGTAGAACAAAACTGTTATGAGACATTGTGAAGCCACATTTTGGCATTATTTGTTCTAAAATATGCCTTTGAATCAGTGTGATGGTTGCAACACTGTGGAATGACCCAGAAGGTTAAAATTGAATCAATTTTGAGTTTTACAGGAGCACTTTTTAAAGTTTATCGTATCACTTTTATATATTTTTTTAAATTGCTGTTAATCAACTTAACCTTAAAGTATTAAAAGTGAAAGTTCATAAAGTGTACAATAATGCCACTTTAGAAGTGAACATCAAGGCACAAAATTTTTATTAGATTTCTTTATTCTGAATTTTGAATTTGTTAAGTTTGTTAGAGGGTCTGAAAATGATTAAGCATAACATTATATGGAGGAGATTGTAGATGCCAATCGACCAGGGAAGTATGTTAGGCAGGAGACAGGGAGTGCTGGAACTCCCATGTCTCCTGTCACTGTCTTCCTTAGCTGATCTTTTTCTCTCTCTTATCTATCTTGTGAGCAGTTCATCATGCTCTCAAATACATGCTTCTCCCTCTATTCCTCACTACACTCACTTCACATACACGCATCTTACACACTACACAATCTTTCAAAATTTATATTAAAAAAAAAGAAAAATGGCATCATTGAGCTTTGGAGACCTTGTTTTTGGTTCTCTCCTTCTGCAAAGAGGTCACTTTTCTGGGCATTCGCCCTTGACCCTTTCCTTCCTACATTAAAAAAAAAAGTTAGTTACATTTTAAATAAATGAGGGAAAATGACTCAGTAATATTGAGGATTTTTTTATTATTATTATTATTATTACTTTCACCAAAAATAATAAGATATTTAAACAAAATTAGAATATTAATAATTTTTGATTTTTAGGAATTTTTGTTTGTAGGTGAATGTCTTCTGAAACTGAACATTCAATGATTAGTCTAATCTATGATACTGTTGTGGAAAGATGTCAGGCCAGATAGTTGTAATTCCTAAAGTCTGCTCCTACACAGATACAGATATCCTCCCAGTACACATTTAAGTTAGTTATGGTAACCAATGCTGGTTTGCGGGTTCTTCTGTGGATATGGTATTCAGGGCTGGCTAGATTCCTCCTATGTCCACCTCAGAATCCTCAAATCTACCCTTTTCTCACCTTTCTCTGATGAGTTAAATGATTATATATCCAGTCTATTTTTTTCTTATTCACCTAAACTGGACAAAAAGAATCTAATTGATAGCAAGGACAAATAAGATCCAAATTGTACTATTTATCTACTTTTTCTTTATTTTATTCAAAACAAGATTAATATAGGCTATGTTTTAATTCATGACCCACACCCTCTATATTACTAAAGAACTTAAGTTCCTTGCAAGGATACTCAGTTTTTTTACAAAGATGGTTAATACAGGAAAAATGACAGCAAGAAAAGGCACTTATGAACCACAAGCAAGCTCTGACAATCCATCTTAAAGGACTATAGGCCCACATTTCACTTAGTTCCAGCCAGTAAGGATGGTGGGAATCAGGGCAAGGGATTGTAAAGGAATTCTCACCTTAACTAGAGAAATAGGCAAAGCAATAAGTAATCAGAAGCTGAGATTTCTTACAGCAGAGACAGACAAGCCAGGAGACTCTGGACTCGGTGCCTTAAAAGAAAAAAAGGAAACCCAAATAATCACATGCACACACATAAAACACACATTCAATATCTTTATAAACATTAAATAATAATAAATTTAAACTATAATAAATATATCAAAGACAGGCTTCAGATCACATGACAGGCAATTTAAGTAATAATTATGCTTAATAATAATATTAAACATTGAAATGCTATTACAAAGAATAAACTGAAACAATTAACATTTATAAACAATTACATATATAGCCATATCATTAGCTAGACAACTTCCCTTCATAAGCTTAGCAATACTAGTGAAAAGCTTCCCTACTCTGATTATAACTACTGTATATAAAACCTTACTTTACTGACCTAGATTAAATGTCTAAATTTAAACATAAATTATGGTAAGTATATACAAATAAAACCTTCTGAATTATTCTTAAAGGCAACAGGCCCTTATTCTCACTCCAAGATCCAGCAATGAAAATTTTTGGCTTAGGAATGATTCCAACCACCCACTTTCAAATTCTGGCTTAATTTCTTTTTTCTTTCAGTTATTTTTCTCCATAAATAATAATGCACTTGTATAAATTATACTATCAACTCTGAAATAAAAGAAAATAATTAAAACCACTACCCTATATTTACTCTCTGATATCAACTAATGTAGTGGCCAACCCATTACAATATAAGTTTAAGACTTTAAGTAGCATAAATTTTGATCTATACAGATGGCTAAGTTTAATAGCCATTGTTTATATCTATTCATTATTGTATGTGTGATGCTAATTTATTGTATTAACTTATTGTAGTGTTAGTAAGTAGTATGGGTGCAAAACTGTAGAGAGGGGGGGGATTTAAAAATGTAGTGGGAGTAATTGGGGGATGGGGATGCAAAAATGTGGTGATAATTGGATTCCATCCCTGACAAAAAGGTAGAAAATTGAATTTTGAGTAGCTTAACCTAAACTGAAAAATAAATTAATAAAAATCACCTGACCTAAACTTGGAAATAAAAACTACAAGCATATATATGGAGGAGATTGTAGACACCATTTGACCAGGGAAGTACTCCATGGGGGACATTAGGCAGGAGACAGGAAGTGCTGGAACTCCTGTTTCTCCTATCATTGGCCTCTTTAGCTGACCTTTTTTCCGTGTCTCATCTACCCTGTGAGCAGCAGGGCTGGATTAAAGTCTTTGTAGGCCCTAGGCACACTCATAATCATAGGCCCCCAAGATAGATTTGTAGATAAATATTTGCATTGTATAGGTCCCATAATATAATCATAGATCTATATAATATATGACTATGATACTTTGATCCTATGACTGTGATATTTTGTCTATGATACATACTTTGATACTATAATCCTTTGACTATGCTACTATCCCTGATGAAAATAAGGATATACAATAAATTAAAGGATCAAACTTTGAAATTGACACGCAAAATATTTTTAATTGCTTTTAAATCTTTCATAATTTAGTTGGAGGTTGTGTTACACAACTTGCCTTTTTTTGATGCAATATAAATTATAGGCTTTGCATTATCTCTTAATTCAAGCATATATTATTATTTGATATGAAATGATATGAACAGTTATAATGCAGTCATTATTACTTTGTTCCTTATTTTGACACCTTTTATTTATAGTTCAAACAAGTTTTTTTTTTTATTTTCAGTGTACCTTTGATTGAAAATATTTTTTAGGACCAAAACTTTTTTGTAGGTCCTTGGGAGTTTTGTAGGCCCTAGGCACTGTGCCTATTGGATAATTCAGCCCTGGTGAGCAGTGCATTTTCTCAAACACACACTTCTCCCTTTATTCTTCATTACACATACTGTACATTCATTTTACACACTACACAACCTTTTCAGAATAAATTAAAAAAAAAGTTATTGTGAGCCTTGGAGATCTTGATTTCAGCTTGCTTGCTTCTTACAAAGGAGGGTAATTTTTGTGAGTGTTTGCCCTTTGCCTCTCCTTCATGCCTAAAAAAAATTATATGCATGTATGTGTGTGTCTGATGTCATACTAGGAGGCTTTAGCAGCCACAATTTGAAATGGTAGGTTGCGAAATGCTACACAAAGAGAGGAATGGAAGGGAAGGAGGTGGAGTACTTTCATACTCTCATGACTTCCTGCACCCAATAAATAGTAACATTGTTTCTGCTCATGAAATGTTGGGAATTTAACTAAATTTGAACAATAAAATAGTCCATCTATTTCTAGTATGTAGCCCTCCTCACAACCCCATTGATAAGGATATGAACTTCTATAATCAATTAAGCAGATCAATGAATGAGATTAGTGTAATTTTTGGTGATTTTAACTATGGCACTATAAACTGGGAAGACAAAACTGATGCTGAGAGTTCTAGACTCAGAATTTGCAGAATATAATTTAAGTCAATGGGTAGATGGTCCTACCAGGGGTAATAATAAACTTGATTTTTATTTACAAGCAAAGATGACCAAGTCTCTAACCTGACTATTGGTGAAACTGAGTAATAGCGATCACAATTTGATTACGTTTGACCTCAGGGTTCCAATTAGTACTCAAGAAAAGACACACAAAAGGTTAGATTTGTCTAGAGCAAATTTTGAAAGTTTTTGTAGTAGTATAGACACTTTTAAGTTATAATAAACAAGGATGTCAGTCACCTGGAGCTCATATAGCGATTAATTTAGAATATTATGGGAGACTTTTATATCCACTAAAATTGTTTCCTCCTCCTCAACCAAGATACCAAAATGGTTTAACAATGAAATTAGCAAAGTTATTATGGAAAGAAATAGACCCTACAAACTTCTTGTCACATTCTAACCAGACTAATTCAGAAAATTATATAAACCTACATTGGAGAGTTAAATCCTTAATTAGATCAGTTAAATGTGAAGAAGCTAGAATTGCCTCACTCTGTAAAGTTAATCCAAAAGAGTTTTTCCCCCCATGTTAATAGCAGGAAGCCAATTAAAAATTCTGTTGGTACCCTGAAAGAGAGAGACATGGCATACTGAAATTCAGTGATATAGATATAGCTAATATGTTAAACGAGTTATTCATTACAGTCTTCATGGAAGCTAAGATTTAACTGAAGTACCAAATCCCAGTTACATGTGATGGTGACCATCCCTTTAAGGCTATACATTTTATGAGAGATGAAGTACAGCAACTAATTGACAAGATCAGTAAGTACAAATCACATGGTCCTGACTTATTTCTTCCAAGGATATTAAAAGAGGTTAGCCACCATATTCAAACAATCAATCAAATTAGAGAAATTTCCAACTGACTGGAAATTAGTAAAACTTCAAAAGGGGAATAAACAAAATCTTTGTAATTACTGCCCAGGGTTGCCACCCACTAGGGCTTTAAGTTTTGAATCTGAAAAGAATGGCTTTAAAATGGCTTTATTTGGTGTGGGGAGCTTTAAAATTGCTTTATTCAGTATAATAATAATAATTACTTAATGAATAAATAAAGAAGGCCTTTGTCACTTGTCATAATGAATAAATAATGTAAAGTACAAACATGTGTGTCATGTGATATGTGGATCACACCATACATAGGTATTGCTAAATGTACATGCAGAGAGTGCTTCTGGAATTTGGGTGAAGTGTTGGTGACTTCAGCATCAAAAAATTTGTATGTTCTTATCTTATGCATATTGCCTCTTTGAGCAGAACTGTATAGAAGCTGCTGGCATTCCATCTGAATGCCTGACATGTTCTATGTACAAGAAGCATCTTAAATGAGTGCTTCCCCCTCTTAATATGATTAAAAGAAAAATTATATATACAGGGTGTTTATAAAGCCCCTATCTATTTCAGTGAAAACAGCAAAAAGGGTAAAATTCAATAATAGTACCATATAATAGAAGGCATACATTTAATGAATACTTAAGCATATGATTCTACATGAGCACCATCAGTATCTCTACAGAGTTTGAATCTGTCAGCAGCATTGCAGAACACATTTTGGAGCATCACTTTTCTAGCCAATTTTTGAACTTTGAATTTTTTTTGGTTGTGGTGAATTTTTGTGCCAATATTCCATGGATTGCCATCTATTTTCAGGGTCATAATGGTGGACCCCACATCTCATCTCATGTCACAATGCTGTGCAGAAAGACATCCATTTTCATTTTTGAAGTGCTTCAGATTTTCTTGGCAAATGCATAGTCTCTCAGTTTTTATCTCAGCAGTAAGCATCCGAGGCACTAATCTGGCACAGACCTTCCGGTAACTGAAAACATTAATAATATGTCCCACTTGCTCTTTGGAGATATCAAGCATTGCAGCAATTTCATTTTGTTTAATGCGATGATTTTCATGAATCAGTTCGTCAATGTAGTTCTGATGAGACGTATCAATTGCCATTACAGGCTTTCCACTTCGCAGTTTGTCTAGCAAATCTTCTCGTCCTGCTGCTTCTCCTTTGCACTGTCTCACCCAATGTCGAATGGTACTCACATCAACACACTGTCGTACACAGCTTGCATTCGCTGATGAATATCTATGGGAGCAACACTTTCGCAGTCAAAAATTCAATTATGGTATGTTGCTTGAAGCGAATGTCTTTATTCCTTTCCATTGTAATCGATACTGAACCAATGTGTGGAATGAGTGTAGGCTATATTAGGCAATAACACAAAACTGGTTTTATCTGGTTACCTCTACACAATCTGGAATGGGGTGGGGATATCAAGTTACAAAACAAAACTTATATATACTTTAGGTGAGTTTGAACGATGGTTCAGGATCGACCCCTCTGCAGCATCCTGCCTCATTTGTGGGATTTGGTGAAGGAGGGAATTGCTGTCTGATCTCCTCCTCCCCTCGGAGCCAGCCACTCATGGCTGGTCAGGGACTTTGCACAGGAATCTGTCCAGCTGGTTCTTGAAGTTACTCAGGTTGGTATGCTGGAGATTCCTCACTTCTTTTGGTCGGTCACCATGTCAATTCAGCCAAAAAAAGGTGAATTTGAACATGACCATCTCAGATTTTCATGATATTTGGTACATTAGTAGGCATGTGTGAGAAACTGAAATTCCCCAAATTTTAGAGTTGGCTGACCTTTGGTTGCTGAGGTACGGGGTCACAAAATTTGGACCTTTGACCTGATTTTTTACTTACTGTCAAATTTCAAATTGCTGTAGCCACATAACTAATAAAGCTAGAGTTCTGATTCTAGTGTCATTTTGAAGCTCTTAAACAGCTTGTCATATATCTCTTGTCATAAGCCTCTAAAATGAAAATTTAAAAAAATATCCTTGACTTTTGACCTTAAATAAAAAAAATATATACCATCCCCAATTTTTTCAATTTTTTCAATTTTTTTTACAAATGTTCACTTACCAATGTGGAACATGTTCCTAAAAGGTTATAAATGGCCAGTGATAAGTATGATCAGGAAGTATTTTTAATTAAAATTAACATTTAAATAATTCATGTTTTTTTCATCTTTTCAGAAAATAGTTGTTTAATATTTAAAGTGAATTTCTAAATTATGGAATCCCATTTAAATATAGCTTACTAGTTTTAATATTCTAAATTAATTTCTATTAAGGAATGCCATTTAAATATAACTTACTAGTTTTAATACACTAATTTTTAAACAATGGATAAACTTAAACTTAAACAGAAATGTGCTGATCCCTTTCAATCACACAAAGGACAGCATCAAACCAAAAGTCTATGAATTGTACCTCAATATTTAATTGATAAAAGGTGTGAAATCAAATTAACAGTTGATCACAGGCTTTGTAAGCAGTGTAGGGAAATGCTGGAATCATTGCCTGAAAAAAACTTTAAATGAAGATGAAAAAAGCTCTTCCTGTGAAGAAACTAGTAATATTCCTGAAATATCTTCATCTGAAAATGAACTTGAAATCAATGAGGCATCAACAAGCACAGCACTTGAATTTCAATTATCAACTTTAAATACTTCATTAAAATCATTAGGAGAAACTCCCATAAAGACAAGAAAGCTAAGAGAGACAGAGGCTTATGCATCTCACAAAATAACAAAAGTTACAGGAACAGTCAAGAGAAAAGTAGAAGAAATTGCTGGAAGAGATATATTAATACAGGAAAAAGAAAAAACTAAGATAGAAAGAGATTATGATGAAATATTAAATCAACTGAAGGAGAAATTCAGCAACTTGCAGACCAAGAGGAGTGAAAGAATACAAATCCTGACTGTATTACCAAAAAAGTTGGAGTGAGAGAAAAATAGCTACAGAATTCAACACAACAAGGCACAAAGCATCAGTTGCCAAAAAGCTTACTAATGAAATGGGTATCCTTTCAATTCCAAAACCTCTGCCTGGAAAGAAAATTGAATGAAACATTATAGAAAAAATCAAAGCATTTTATCTTTCAGAAGATATCAGTAGAATAATGCCTGGTAAAAAGGATTATGTCAACATTATGGACAGCTCAGGGGAGAGGAAACATTTTCAGAAGCATCTACTGCTATGCAATTTAAAAGAAGCTTATCAGCTTTTTAAAGAAAGAAATCCTTTGGTAAAAGTAGGCTTCAGCAAATTTGCAGAGGTGCATCCAAAGCAATGTATTATTGCTGGAGCATCAGGAACTCACTCAGTATGTGTATGTACCATTCATCAGAATGTTAAACTTATGTTTGTTGGAACTAAATTTGATAAGTTAACTGAAGATAATGAAAATCCTATCAACCATATACGACATTGTCTTACTTTGATTGAGTGCAATCCACCCTCATTGCAATGCTGCCTTAGGGAATGTAAACCAGGGCTGTGGAGTTGGAGTCAGGAGTCGGAGTCGTGGAGTCAGTCAATTTTGGATGGAGTTGGAGTCAGTGCAAATCCTTCAACTATAATCATAGCAGCCTAGGCCTAGGCCTAGCTCAATTTTATGAATAAAGTAGATTTAACCTAATGTTTTAATATATAATATAATATATAAATATAAATAATATATAAATATAGTTGCTTATAATTAATAAGGATTATAATTAATTAATTAACATAATTAATAATAAGGAAATTTAAAAATTTTGTACTAGCAACCCTAAATCTTTTTCAGATTTTTAGATTTCAATTTGATAAGTAATGATAACAGCGTAATGTCACATCAAAAGTATAAATCTGCTGTTTTTGAATATTTTTCACTCACTGCTGATGGAAAATATTACGTATGTCAGTGCCAAAAGGGCACTGATGATCAGGAAAAAATATGTGATGCCAAAATTAGTGCCTTCTCAGGTGAAGGATCCAATGCTCCAACAAGAGCAGGAAATCTAAAATGCTACCTTCAACGGCATCATCCAAAGGATTACAAAATTGTGAATGAAAAGGATGATGAAAGAAAGAAGAAGGCTGATGACAATTCAAGCACAAGTTCTCGTCAAACTACTGTCACAAAATATTTTATGAGTGAAAAAGTCACAGTGACCATGACAGCAGACAAATTTAAAGCATGCATAATTGAAATGGTTGTAAAGAATTCTCTCCCTCTAACATTTTTTTCAACCCCAGCTTTTGCTAATCTGAATGGGGAAATGGCAAATACACTTGGCATTTCAGCAACATTTGTAATATGATGATGGAAGAATCGCAAAAGCAGAAGCATGCACTAAAAGAATGTCTTCGAGGACGAATCCTATTCTTAAAGATGGATTCCTGTACTTGCCATAGAGTAAACTACTTTGCAATTAATATTCGCTTTATCGATGATAAAAAAGAAGTAGTCACACAGACATTAGCAGTAAGAGATACTAAAGCACAGTATACCAGTGATTATCTTGAAAAACTAGTAATGGATGTATTAAATGATTTTAATATCAGAAAGGACCAGGTATTGTCAATTGTAATGGACAATGCTTCCAACATGGTGAAAACACTTGAAAAATTTAACAAAAAAGAAGTTGTGGAAGATTCAGAAGACAGTGATGATTATGTTGATGATTATTCTGAAGATAATGAACAAGTAATGGTGGTTGATGATCATGATAGTCACGATACATTAGATTCATTTGTGGATACTGCAGCAAGAATATCCAAAATCCATCATATGCGCTGCAGTGTCCACACACTGCAGTTGGCAATACGCGATGGCTTGAAAGGACAACATGCAGCTAATCTCATTGGAAGAATACAAAAAGTTGCTGTGGCAGCTAGAATGCCAAAACTAGACTCTATTTTGAAGCGATGAGCTGGCAAAGGAGCAATTTTGGACCAAGCGACTCGGTGGGGCAGCACATACATGATGATTCAATGGATTCTTGAAATTAAACCTTTCCTTAGCGACATGGCCTCCCGGATGTCATCATGACTGAGGCTCAGTGGGATCAGGTAAAACAACTCTAGGGCTTACTTCGCCATCCTTATAACGTGACAAAAAAATTGCAATCAGATGATTTGACTCCTGGCTTATTCTATAAGGAGTGGAAGACGCTTATTTTCCACCTGTCTCAAACTGGTGGCATACTAGCCGATGATATAAGGAATTCGATGATACAGAGAAAAAAGCTTCTGCTAGACAATGATATTCTTTTGGCTGCTATATATGTTGATGCCATGTACAGAGTGACATTAACAGAAGCGCAGCAAATCAGAGCCAAAGCTGCCTTATGTGATGTAGCCATACATATTAAAGGTCTATGAGATCATGGTCATGATGAATCTGAGGCAGTAGTGGGCCACTTCATGGCAGTCATACGATTTCATCGTTGTCATCAAATTCAGGCTCTCATAAAGAATTAGATTTTGAAAAACATCTGGACAGGCAAGAACAATCAAAGCGAAGGCGATTGGAATTGGAACAGGAGGAACACCCCAAGAGTGCATTGGATAAATTCAAAATCAATTTCTATAAATCACCAGAGGAGGTGGAAAAGATTGATCATTCATCAAAGTTGACTGTGAAAGAAGCAATTGCTAAATACCCCAAAATAGTCCAAGATGCTTCTATGACTTTTACGGCCTTGCCACCCACTCAAATTAGTGTAGAATGCTTATTTTCAGCCCTTAAAATCATCTGCTCTGACTTAAGAGCATCACTGAAAGAAGATTTAATGGAAGCGATCTTTTTTTTAAGAACAAATTCAGTTTAGGTTAGTACATTTTGTTACGGATGTTTATAATAATACAAAAACATCTTATTAATTTGCTAAACCAATAATAATCTTATTTTGTTTAAGCTTCAATCAGTTTGTATTTTGGGATTTATTGTAATTTTTTAATAAAGAGAAAAAAAGCCATTAAGGCATAGTTACAGCCACTAAGTAACCTGATGAGTCATGTGGTGATGACGAAATGCCTTGTTTATGAATCTCCATTGGCCTAATAAAGCTAATCATAATCAATTTGGCCTTAACATTCCATCGGAGTCAGAGTCGTAATTATACAAGTCAGATTTCTGGAGTCGGAGTTGGAGTTGGCAAATTTTATCACTGACTCCACAGCCCTGATGTAAACAATGTGGAGACAGAAAAGCATTGAAAGAGAAACTCCCAAAATATTTTTGATGATAACTACATTGATTCAGTACAGTTTAAGAAGTGGACTAATACAGACAGGTCCAATCTTGAATCAATTCACATGAGTTCAGATGAATATATTGAACATTTCTGTAGCAAACTTGAAGAATACCAAATCCATGATTTCCTGACCAAGATGCAAGCTAATTATTATAACGAAACTAAAATGTCGCTGAAACCAAGTGAAGTCCTAGTAGTGTGCAATTTCGTCGAAAATTACTCTTTTGTTCTTCACGATGAGGTGCAGAGTTTTCACTGGAACAATCAGATGGCAACTCTACATCCATTTGTTTTGTATTATAACAAGCAAAATGAGATTGCTCACCTAAGCTTTGTTGTCATATCTGAGTGCAATATTCATAACACAGTTGCAGTACATTTGTTTCAAAAGCATCTCATAAACTTCATAAAAGAGAACATCCCATCCATCAACAAAATCATATACTTTTCAGATGGCTGTGCTGGACAATATAAAAACTGCAAAAATTTTCTGAATCTTTGCCACCACAAAGATGACTTTGGAATTGATGCAGAGTGGAATTTTTTTACAACAAGCCATGGGAAAGGACCATGCGATGGTGTAGGAGGCACTGTTAAGAGGTTAGCTGCTAAAGCTAGTCTGCAATGGCCTTATGATAAACAAATCCTTACTGCACAACAGCTGTATATATTTACCAAAGATGATGATAATAATATTCCACCATATTTTTCAACGAATGAAGATTATGAAAATGAAGAATGTCTCCTCCAAACTAGACATTCAAAAGCAAGAACAATTGCTGGTACTCAGAAAATACACCATTTAAAACCAGTTTCATTAACTTCACTAGAGGTTAAGCATTTCTCAGCATCAAGATATCCATGTATTGAGAAAGTCAATGAAGAACAACAACTTATTATACCTGAAGAGAAACTACATGGTTTTATCACTGCTGTATATGATAACCTTTGGTGGTTAGCATGCATTTTGGACAAAACAACTGAGAAGAGGGAGTAAAAATATCTTTTCTTCATCCTCATGGTCCCAACCCATCATTCTTTTTTCCTCATCAACCAGATATTCTTACAATTACATACTCTGATGTTTTGACAAAGGTAGAGGCATCTACTGCAACTGGAAGACTATACTACCTCACCAAGGAGAAACTGCTAAGGCCTCCAAGGCCCTCATAGAATTACAACAGAGAAAAATAAGTTACACATTCAAGTTATATATGGTAGATATATACAGTAGGCATATACTGTATATATATTTTTTTTTTCACTGGGCATGCCCATATCAACCCAAGGAAAGATGGGTCATGTTGTTGTTAGTAACCTCCAGGGTCAAAACCCTCAGCACTGAAAAACTGACAGCTGCTAAAGCCTCGCCCAGAGGTTCCCTTATCCCAGCGTAAAGTGTTTGTCTATGTATGTGGAAGTGATGTGTTTATCCCAAAGGCAGTGTTGAATGAAATGTGTGCAGGTTAGCGTGTAGTGCCATGAGCGATCTGGAGGCACATTTCAGGTTTTGTACAATCAGCCTTGCTGATTTCAGAAAAGAAATAAAAAATTTCTGCAACAAGCAGAACACCTCCTTTTTCGCATGTAAAAAATACAAAATTCTTGTTAATTACAGTTGGCAACACTGACTGACATGGTACTTCTGGCAGCTTTCTAATTATTCTCAGTGAGTCATCCCCTGGAATTTCTTAGTTCTACGCTAGCTCACTTGAGAGAAACAAGTGTTTTTTCTGTGGATGGGGTGTTCAAAAACCCCAAGGTACTAACGAAAGGTGCGTTTTGTGATATATACATTATACACATTTCTTTGTTTTGTTGTGTTTTACATTGTTTATAAGTTTGTTATATGACTTAGGGTGTGTGTATATATATATATGGTGACAGGACAAATGCGTCCTGGTCATTGGCATCCCTGGACAATTGTGTCTGGTTTTATTTCATCCCGGACAATTGCGTCCCGGACAATTGCGCACTTCCCCAACTACTATATGAAGTTTATTTATTAGAGAAGTGAATAGAAAGTTCATTGTGACTTCACCTACGCAATTGTCCAGGGACGCCAATGACGAGGGACGAGTATGTTTGTTATTGTAATTTTGTATGGGATATAATGCCTGGTTAGATTAATTGAATGCCCAGTTAGGTCAACTGTATGCCCTTGACAATTGGTTAGGTTAAGTTGTGATATTTTCGTTAAAACTAACGAAACTAACTTTATCTTAAGTGGACATAACCCATAAAATTTGACAATGATGTTGCTGATGATGGATAAAGTTTTAGAGAACAGTTTCAAACAGAACTTATGAACATATAACAAGTTTAATAGGTTAAAATGAAAAGTATATTTGAAATTCCAATACTAACTTTCTATTCACTTCTCTAATAAATAAACTTCATATAGTAGTTGGAGAAGTGCACAATTGTCTGGGACGCAATTGTCCAGGGACGCCAATGACCAGGACACATTTGTCCGGGATGCACTTGACCAGGACACATTTGTCCGGGATGCACTTGACCAGGACACAATTGCCCTAGTACCTATATATATACCTATGGATATTTATATACATAATACATATGTGTGTGTGGGTGCAGTATATTTTTATATATATATGGTAAACTTATTGTTTACCAATAAACCAAGCCTATATATATATATATATATATATATATATATGATGAATAAAACCACGAAGGAAAAAGAAACACAAAGGGTGCTCAAGCGCTTTCGTCTAATGACATCCTCAGGAACACTGGAGTGAAAGGACAGATCAAGGCAATATATAGGTTACAAAAATAAACATACATACATACACATTCACATATATATACATATATATATATATATACATATATATATATATATATAAATATATACATATATATAGTAAGCATAGAAAAAAAAAAAAAAAAAAAAATTGTGGGAGGAGCCAACATTTATATGGTCACAGAAGACTAAAGAAATAAAAATAAATATAAATATAAATTGAGAAAAAATTAATTACAAAATAGTGCCTTAGTGATATATATGTCACAGCCTAAATAATCATAAAGAAATAAACAGGCAAATAAAAAAACCCATAAATACATATACATACATATATATATATATATATACATATATATACACATATATATATATATATATATATATAAAGACACTTTTAGCACTTTGGCCGACCTTCCATATAAATTCAAATGGCTTTTTTATGGAACAGGTCACAAAAGAATAAAGAAATAAAAATAAATATAAATATTGTAAGTGGAGTCTACCAATTCAAGCTCAAGAGGGAGGTTTTACAATCGATTTAATAGATGCTGCCAAATTGATATATATGTCACATTATTAAAAAATAAAATTGAAAGATAAATTTTAAGAGAGGCACACCAATTTATAAGGGAAAAATTACCACAATATGCATATTATCGTCACAAACGAATACAAAAGTACAAGTAAATATAAATTGGAAAACAAAATGATCCCTAGATGATATATAAAGAACAATAAAATATATATACACATATTTACGGTATATATACGAAATATAAACGCAATATATACAGAATATATATATATATATATATATGCATAAGGGAAAAAAAATTACCAAATTTGTTTTTATAATTATTGTCTGAGAAAACGGTAGGTCGCAAAAGAATAAAGAAATAAAAATAAATATAACTTGAAAAATTACAAATAATACACGTACACATATATACCCGCATACCCAAATATATATACATATACACACATATATACAAACACACACACACACACCACACATATACACATATATATATATATACAAGCTTGACCTTCACGAAATGAGAAATCATCCCGCAGAACCTTTGTGAGGTTGTAAGGTAAGGTAAGGTACATACACATACATATCATATATATATATATATTTAACTGCATACATACATACATACATACATATACACACATACATACATACATATAAACACATATACATACAAACACATTTAACTGCAATGACCACACACATACGCACATACACTACATACATACACATACACTCATACAGCAAAAAATTGAAAAATAAAATTGTAAGGGAAACAACAGACAAAAACAAATTTTTTACCAAAGATTTAACAACCTGCCCTTTTTGTTTAAATCCATTCTGAAGGAATTCAGAGCAACGGGATCAAGTTGAAACAGACCTTTACTCATGTTAAGGTTATTTGTAAGTTGAATTATAGCCGACTCAAGAATATTTCTATTAACAATGTTGCTAGAGTGAAACAAAACTGAAACATTATTCCAATCAATACAATGGGATAACTCTGACAAATGGACAAAAAGGGCACTAGACAACTGTCCCGTTCTAACGGAATATTGATGCTGTTTTACACGCGTTTGCAAATCCTTTCCCGTCTGACCTATGTAAAAGGAATCACATTGCTTACACCCAATTTTATAGATAATGCCTAAATTATTGGTAGGGCTATTTTTTACTATGATGTTTTTCACAATATTGTTATATGAAAAAACTACACTGATATCCAAAAGTTTAAGTACATTAGCAATGCCTAAGAAGCCCGGGAAAAATGGAAGTACTAAAATATTCTTTGACAAGGTGCGAGTGTTATTATTCACACGATAGAAGGTTCGTTTAGCCTTATTAAGACAAGATTCCATGAACGCAGATGGGTAACACAACTCACTTCCAATACCGTTGATATTTTCCAATTCGGCATCGATGTATTCAGGACTGGCGATCCTAAGAGCGCGGAGAAACATTGAGGAAAATATGGCCTTTTTAATAGGGGTGTCATGTCCAGAGTAAAAGTGTACGTAGGACAAATTGTTTGTTTTTTTCCGATATATACTAAACTTAAAACCCGGGCTATCCCTATGAACACGCACATCCAAAAACGGGATTGAGTTGTCTTGTTCCACTTCTAAAGTAAATTTAATGGAGGGGACTTGGTCATTTAACTGAAGGAGGAAGTCATCCAGGTCACGATTCATGGGCCAGATACACAAAATATCGTCGACGTACCGCAACCAAGGGATGCCAACCCCCAGGATTCTCGGAATGTAAGTTTGTGTCGGTGTTTGCTTCTACATTAATGAAGGGGCATGCAATTCGGATCCGACGGAAGTTTCTTACTAATTGTCTGGAGGAGCAGGTCCTTCCCAAGTCCCTCCTTCCGATTCGCCTCAGAGAAATGGACGACCATCCGTTCAACAACTTTAGCAGAGTAATTTTAAAGAAACATATTGAAGTCACCAGACAAAATGAGTGGTCCACCTTCAAAAATTTAGGCATTGCCAAACGTAATTTTTGACTGTTATTCCCCAACCGTGGATCCAACCTTTGTTTGATGAAATTTACAACGAGTTGCGTCGGAGAACTTCTTCACTTCGAAACATTTTGGATCGCAAAATTAAAAGTCTCATTCGAAATAGTCAGTGGAGTAAAAAAGCAAGCTCAAAGTGTGTTTTGAACCTTTCTTCGAAAAACATTAGTGACGATGCAAAAAGTGCCCTTGGATTTGGTATGTCCTTTTATATTGTTAAAAAACCTACTGCTTTACAAATTTGTCATAGTCTTGCTCGTTTTGAAAAACAGTGTAACCTTCCTCAGTTTTTAGTTAACATAGTTAAAGGCCTGGTCTATGGTGCTGCGAATATTTCTTACGAAGATAACTTTCCTAAACGTTTCCGCAATAGCCTTTCACAATTAAAAAAAGATAGTGAGCTCCATATTACTAAAGCAGACAAGGCTAACACCTTAGTCATTATGGACAAAGTGGATTACATTGGAAAGATGAATGAGCTGCTTCAGGACCCCGCCACATACGTGAAACTTAGGAAGAACCCACAGGATGATGTCATCAAATCTTTCAATAGTGGCTTGAAACGCATTCTCAAAGATCATAAGGATTTAATTCCCCTTTTTTTGTCCACTTCACCTGCTTTGCCTTATCTTTATGGTCTTATTAAAACCCACAAACCGGGTAACCCTATGCGCCCTATTATTAGCTCGGTGGGCTCTATTACCTATAAACTCTCCAAATGGCTTGTTAATGTTTTGTCCCCCATTCTTGGAACTGTCTCTGATTCACACGTAAAAAATTCCATGGATCTCACTGAAAAATTGAATAATGTTCGCATTAATACCAACGATAGATTGATCAGTTTTTGACGTTTGTTCATTGTTCACAAAACAAGTTCCGATTGATGATATGCTTGACTTTCTCGCCAGAGAATTACATAATTATGATTTACCATCCTACCTGCCACACACTGTTTTGGAGCTTATTAAACTTTGTATCAAGGATTGTAAATTCACTTTCAATGGCGAGCATTATCAACAAGTTTTTGGGATGGCCATGGGCAACCCTTTGTCGCCCCTTCTCTCCAATATTTATATGGAGTTTTTTGGAAATTACTTAACATTCCGAGAATCCTGGGGGTTGGCATCCCTTGGTTGCGGTACGTCGACGATATTTTGTGTATCTGGCCCATGAATCGTGACCTGGATGACTTCCTCCTTCAGTTAAATGACCAAGTCCCCTCCATTAAATTACTTTAGAGAAGTGGAACAAGACAACTCAATCCCGTTTTTGGATGTGCGTGTTCATAGGGATAGCCCGGGTTTTAAGTTTAGTATATATCGGAAAAAAAAAAACAATTTGTCCTACGTACACTTTACTCTGGACATGACACCCTATTAAAAAGGCCATATTTTCCTCAATGTTTCTCCGCGCTCTTAGGATCGCCAGTCCTGAATACATCGATGCCGAATTGGAAAATATCAACGGTATTGGAAGTGAGTTTGTGTTACCCATCTGCGTTCATGGAATCTTGTCTTAATAAGGCTAAACGAACCTTCTATCGTGTGAATAATAACACTCGCACCTTGTCAAAGAATATTTTTAGTACTCTAATTTTTCCCGGGCTTCTTAGCATTGCTAATGTACTTAAACTTTTGGATATCAGTGTAGTTTTTCATATAACAATATTGTGAAAAACATCATAGTAAAAAATAGCCCTACCAATAATTTAGGCATTATCTATAAAATTGGGTTAAGCAATGTGATTCTTTTACATAGGTCAGACGGGAAAGGATTTGCAAACGCGTGTAAAACAGCATCAATATTCCTGTTAGAACGGACAGTTGTCTAGTGCCCTTTTTGTCCATTTGTCAGAGTTATCCCATTGTATTGATTGGAATAATGTTTCAGTTTTGTTTCACTCTAGCAACATTGTTAATAGAAATATTCTTGAGTCGGCTATAATTCAACTTACAAATAACCTTAACATGAGTAAAGGTCTGTTTCAACTTGATCCGTTGCTCTGAATTCCTTCAGAATGGATTTAAACAAAAAGGGCAGGTTGTTAAATCTTTGGTAAAAAATTGTTTTTGTCTGTGTTTTCCCTTACAATTTTATTTTTCAATTTTTGCTGTATGAGTGTATGTGTATGTATGTATGTGTATGTGCGTATGTGTGTGGTCATTGCGTTAAATGTGTTGTATGTATATGTTTATATGTATGTATGTATGTGTGTAATATTATGTATGTATGTATGTTGCAGTTAAATATATATATATATATATATGTATATGTGTATGTACCTTACCTTACCTTACAACCTCACAAGGTTCTGCGGGATGATTTCTCATTTCGTGAAGGTCAAGCTTGTATATATATATATGTGTATATGTGTGGGTGTGTGTGTGTGTGTTTGAATATATGTGTGTATATGTATATATATATTTGGGTATGCGGGTATATATGTGTACGTGTATTATTTGTAATTTTTTCAAGTTATATTTATTTTTATTTCTTTATTCTTTGCGACCTACCGTTTCTCAGACAATAATTATAAAAACAAATTTGGTAATTTTTTTCCCTTATGCATATATATATATATAGATATATATTCTGTATATATTGCGTTTATATTTCGTATATATACCGTAAATATGTTGTATATATATTTTATTGTTCTTTATATATCATCTAGGATCATTTTGTTTTCCAATTTATATTTACTTGTACTTTTGTATTCGTTTGTGACGATATATGCTTATGTGGTAATTTTTCCCTTATAAATTGGTGTGCCTCTCTTAAAATTTATCTTTCAATTTTTATTTTTTTAATAATGTGACATATATATCAATTTGGCAGCATCTATTAAATCGATTGTAAAAACCTCCCTCTTGAGCTTGAATTGGTAGACTCCACTTACAATATTTATATTTATTTTTATTTCTTTATTCTTTGTGACCTGTTCCATAAAAAGCCATTTGAATTTATATGGAAGGTCGGCCAAAGTGCTAAAAGTGTCTTTATATATATATATATATATGTATATATATGTGTATATATATGTATATATATATATATATATGTATGTATATGTATTTATGGGTTTTTTATTTGCCTGTTTATTTCTTTATGATTATTTAGGCTGTGACATATATATCACTAAGGCACTATTTTGTAATTAATTTTTCTCAAATTTATATTTATATTTATTTTTATTTCTTTAGTCTTCTGTGACCATATAAATGTTGGCTCCTCCCACAATTTTTTTTTTTTTTTTTTTTTTTTCTATGCTTACTTATATATATGTATATATTTATATATATATATATATATGTATATATATATAATAGTATATATATGTGAATGTGTATGTATGTATGTTTATTTTTGTAACCTATATATTGCCTTGATCTGTCCTTTCACTCCAGTGTTCCTGAGGATGTCATTAGACGAAAGCGCTTGAGCACCCCCTTTGTGTTTCTTTTTCCTTCGTGGTTTTATTCATCATAAATACTTTTCACGTGTCACTTTCGTGAAATAATTTTTCATATAATATATATATTATATATATATATATATAATATATATAATATATATATAATTATTATATATATATATTGTCATAAGGCTCAATTGAGAGATTACAGTAATTCAGCCTTTATTACACAAAAAACTTCAACAACATAATTCTGAAACAGAAGAATATAACATTAGATACAGTAGCGGATAAAAATAATAATACACCTTTAAACAGATAACATCAGATACTCTATACCGAAATCACCACATTCTCCCACACATGGAAAAGTAACTTTATAGAATAATAGTAAATGCTAAATGTAATTATAAATTCAGGCCATTCGGTTGGCACCTCACATATTGAGACCTGCGCAGTGCAATCGATTCTGGTGCGGGAATGTGATTGGTCTGTTCATCGGCGCGCAAGCAGTCTTGGACGGCGTCTTCAATAACGATAGGTTCCTCAGGACAGTCCATACACTCATTACTACTCTGTGGCTGCGGTTGGTCGTGAGAGTCTGGATGAGGCGTGATAGAGTGTTCAGAGCGTGTAGATTCAGATGATGAAATGCCACGTGGTGCTAGGTCTCTCACTGACACAGTACTCTACTGTTAGCCAGGCGTATATGGGCATAATGAGGATTTGCTTCAAGAACTTCTGCTTCCATGACCAGAGGATCGTATTTAGAACTACGCACATGTTGCTTAAGGAAAACCTTGCTGCCAGGAAAGGAGAGCCAGGAAGGTACAGTACAACCTGTAGAAGAACGCCTAGCATAGGTAAACAGACGCTCATGAGGTGTACAATTAGTAGACATACACAACAATGATCGCACCGAGTGGAGAGCATTAGTAAGAACGAGTTCCCAGCTGTTAACAGGCAAATTGCAAGATTTTAGGGCTAATATTATCGTCTTCCATATTATGCCATTATATCTCTCACATTGTCCGTTACCCTGTGGGTTGTAGGGAGTTGTTCTGCTAGTGGCAATGCCACGAGAGTGTAGAAAGTTATTTAGCTCTTGAGACATAAATGCAGTACCCCTGTCCGAATGTACGTAAGCAGGCATACCGAACAATGCAAATATTTGATAGAGACAACGAATTACAGTTTGAGAGGAGACATCCTTGCAAGCAAAAGCGAATGGGTAACGGGAATATTCATCAATAACAGTAAGTAAATACTTGTTAGGAGAAACTGACGGTATAGGACCCCTTAAAATCCATTGAAAGCCGCTCGAACGGTTGAGGAGCCTTTATTATAGGCATTAAGTTAGGCTTGTGAAATCTCGGTTTGCACTCGGAACAGACTGGGCAGGCTGCAGTGGTACGCCGCACTTCCTCAAGAGAAAATGGAAGGTTACGCGATCGGACAAAATGATACATCTTAGTGACACCGGGATGACACAGGTCGTTATGAAGTTTAGTTAGTACATTAGAGTCCACAGCAGAGCAAAACACGCGTGAGAGTCCATCAGCCGCTACATTATCACGTCCAGGACGATACTGAATGTCAAAATCAAAGCATGCCAATTCCAATCTCCAACGTAGAATTTTATCATTTTTTATCTTACTGTTGTGTTTTTGATCCAGCATGAACGAAACAGATTTTTGGTCAGTGATTAGAGTAAAGTGTCTGCCAGTTAAATAATGTTTCCATTTACGGAGTGCCTCTATTATAGCCAAAGCTTCTTTTTCAACAGCCGGATAGTTTCGCTCACTGTTATTCAATGATTTTGAGAAAAAGGCAACTGGTTTTCCTTCTTGGCTCAAGGTAGCTGCCAGACCAGAATCAGATGCATCGGTTTCTATAACAAGAGGTATGTCATCTCTGATAGTTTGAACAACAGACTGCAATATATCATGCTTCAGGTTAGAAAAAGCTAGTTTAGCATCCTCACACAATGGAAAAGATTTGGCCTCAGCCAATGATCTAATTTTACTCGAGTAATTTTGGATCCACTGAGAGTAATAAGACAGTAGCCCCATAACACGCTTCAGAGCTTTAGCATCATGAGGAATGGGAAAGTCCATTAAGGGCTGTAGACGGTCAGGATCGGGCCTGATACTACCATCAGATATAAGGTAACCAAGTAATTTAATAGATGTAACGGAGAAGACACTTTTCGTCATGTTGAGAGTCAAGCCAAACTCATCGGCAGCATTCATAAATCGTTTCAGATTCCGATCGTGTTCGTCCTTTGTCATGCCACATATAGTTATGTCATCCAGGTAAGCAAAGGTATCTGTCAACTGATAATGGGATACAAAATTGTCCATGATTCTTTGAAAACATGCTACACCATTCTTAACACCGAATGGAATACGACAGAATTCATACAGTTTTGAACCTGATTGAAAGGCTGTCATAGGTTTGTCATTATCACTTATAGGAATTTGATGATACATGCTAGTTAGGTCAATAGTACTGTAATAGCGATACTGAGAAATTTTACCGATGAGGTTGTCCACTCGAGGTAGAGGGTAAGTGTCAAGGTATGTGTATTTGTTAATTGTCTGGGAATAGTCTATTACCATTCTCTTCTTACGAGTTTCTCCACTCACAACAAATGCTTGTGCTCGCCATGGAGAAGTGCTAGGTTGAATAATGCCTTCTCTCAGTAGGCAGTAGGTCTCGCCCGCAATGAACTTCTCATCATCGGGGGAACATCTAGATTTCGTTGCAATAGGAGTGCAATCTTCAGATAGATTGCTGAATAGCAACGGAGAGCTTGTTTTTACAGAAGCCAGCCCACAGATGTTGAGGGATGGTTTATTTCCTCCAAATTTAACATTGACGTCTTCATGTAAGGACAGGAAGTCATGACCAAGGACAATGTCAGCACACAGATTCTCCATTAGGAGGAGGTTCGATTCAGGATACTCCAATCCCCTCACTATTAGGGTTGCCTTACAGAATTCCTTAATTGCGGAACTGAATGAGGTAGATGCCATATGTACACTGCTGGAACACGGATACTGTTTTAAGTTCAATTTATGCGCCGTTTCTTGAGATATAAAACTCTGTGAACTACCTGTATCGACTAAAGCATTTAACAAATGTCCATCGACCGATATATATACACTCGATTTAGATAAACACGATGGAGTAGCCGCTGATATAGATGCCAGAACTGGACTATCCATTGTAGCCGAAGCACTGACAGGCGCAGAATGGCACACCTTCATGAAATGACCCTTCTTCTGGCATCTATTACACACTGCATCACGGGCAGGACACCTACTGCATGGATGGTGATGGTTCCCGCAAAAGTAGCACTTCTGATCAGCTTTAACGGTTGTGGCTATAACTGAAGTATCACTAGTATTAACTGATGAGTCATGGTCCTGCATATCAGGGTTACCCTTTGATTGAATAGAGGTTGAGGCTGCAAGTTGAGAAGGCAGTTCAGAATAACAATTAGCATTGTGCCGGGCTAATTCTAATGCTCGAGCATGGTCGATAGCAGATGAGAAGTCCAGCTTCTTGTTTTCTAGAAGTCGTTGTCTGATTGAAGTTGACAAGAGACCGTTAATGAAAGCGTCGCGAGTATACTCTTCTTGATGTTGCTTGGCAGTTACAGCTGTAAAGTTACAATCAATAGTCAGTTTGTTCAGAGTTCGAATATAGTCGTCGATAGATTCGTCGGGTAGCTGGCGCCTGCTGGCAAGGAGGTGCCAAGCAAAAACCTCATTCTTTGGCTTAATATACGTAGCGTGTAGAAGTTCAATGGCTTCATCATAGGTCTGACACTGAGAAATGTACTCAAATACATTATGTGAAATATAATTGATGAGTATGTCTAACTTGCTAGTAGTAGTGCCAGTAGCAGATGCAGCATCAGCAGAGGCAGTGCCAGTTACTGCAGTAGTAGTAGTGGTGATGGTCCCGATGAAGTTTGTGAAGGTTTGGAACCAGTGTTTCCACAGTTGGGCTCCATCCGGTGCGTTTGGACTGGCATCAAAACGTTCAGGGCGCAAAATCCGATCCATGCTTCAGATAATTTTTGTGTAATAAATTGTCATAAGGCTCAATTGAGAGATTACAGTAATTCAGCCTTTATTACACAAAAACTTCAACAACATAATTCTGAACTGAAACAGAAGAATATAACATTAGATACAGTAGCGGATAAAAATAATAATACACCTTTAAACAGATAACATCAGATACTCTATACCGAAATCACCATATATATATATATATATACTGTACTCATAATCATATATATTTTTTATTTATACGTTTGTGTTTTTGTTTCAGTGTTCCTCTGTGATACTTGTTGAGTTTTGCTGGTACAATGAGCATGCAAAGAACACGGGGATCTGCCAGCCACATTGTCTTTGGTTCTCCACTATCAGAGCTTCCTCTGTCTGAACTTCCAACCCATATACAAGTTGCAAGGCATTTCCTCCTCTTGAAGGAGAACAAGTACACCAGCAACAGGGAGATTCTTCCGGAGGTATGCCAAACACTCATTGACCTTGGCTGTGATGGAATGTTAGCACGATTCCAAATCAAGAATGTGAAGACCAAGCTGCTCCGATTGATGGAAAAAGGCTCACAAGCATCGAAGCAAGGCAAGCAGGCCACAAAAACCAAGAAGTTTGAGGAAGCCTGAATCAATTGTGAGTCATTCCAGCTCAACTGGTACAGATTTCAGAAAGTTGGTCGGGTGACCATCTCCGATTTTCTTCAAATTTTCAGGGTTGATTCATACACCATTCAATAGCTTAAATCTAAAATTTTAGCTTCCTCAGTCAAAAAAGTTTAATTTTATGGTCACTTAAATGGCCCCCACCTTCGACAAAAAATGCCCATGTTGGGCTTGATCGGCCAATGCCTTCATTTTGAGAGGCCTTGAAAAGTGTCTTCTAATAGGAGTAGAAGCTTCAAATTTGTCATGCCAATACAACTTCTGGGCTTTTCAATTTTGCAAGCTAAAAGGCTGTGGAACAAATAGTTTCTGAGTTACAAGGGCTTAAACATGGCTCCATTTTGAAGCTTGCATCAATTCCTCCCACTTTTACGACTCTACCATTTTCAAAAGTTTTAGTTCTACATCAATCACAGCTGTTTTAATACTCCTAATAGTCTCTATGGGTTGTAAATTTATGAGTGAAATAAAAAAATAACCAAAAAAGGATTTATTTTATTTTTAAAAATTTCCAAAAGTTGATATTTTCACAAAATTTGCAAAATTAACATCAACTTTGGGGCTTAATATAAAGGTGTCCAAAATTAGTCAGGGAGTTGATACTTCTAGTAAAGAAAGATACATATGTGTACAAAAACATATATTAAGGAATAGATCTCAACTCAACTCCTTCATATAGTTTTGGCTATTCAAAGAAAAGTACTTTTTGTGAAAAATTCTGAATTTTTTCAAAATTTTGAAATGTTTAAATTTCTTTTTACAACATTGAATTGTAATTTTACTTCCATTTTATTACTTGGTAAGTTAATTCACAAATGTTAAATTATCTAAATAAGTTTTACTCATAAAAAAGACAATATATACCTAGATTATTACTACATTTGCAGTTAACACAACAGATGGACCAGCTTGTAGGCTCAATACTTGGATCTACCTAAGTAAATCATGTAGAACCGTGTTCTACTGCTCTTTAAGCACTTCCTAGTAATTTAAATTATGCAGTTAGTACAGATAAACTAGCAGTAACCACCATTTTCAGTACAAAACCTTAAATTTAAGTAGCTTTGTTGTATTACTTCCCTTAATACAAGTGTACAGTACTTAGCTATATACAATAATGAATTCCTGAGTTTTTAAGCATGTGAATTGGCTATAAGTTCATATTCTTTTTTTAATATGTGTTGTTTTATGTAAATTCGTATGTAAACTTATATATAGCTAATAACTCTTATGTTTAGACACTGACTCAGGAATTTATTATTGTACTCAGGCTTTAAGTCTGATTGTCTTCAACACTCCATGGCCTCACAGCCATAAATTGGCAATTTATTATTCAGCTTGATACAGGTCTGTAGTTACTTAGGCTTTTTTTAAAATACTCCTCAATTTTAGATAAACAATCATTTGATAACTTGTACTGTCTCCCCATTTTCCCAGCAACTGTAGGTGGTTCAATTGAACACAAAACATGTTGGAATGGAACACAGCAAACGTCCTCTTGTTCAGGCCATTTAAAAGGATTCTTTTTCATGAAATTTACTAATAGATCCTTCTCAGTATCACACACTTCAACTATGTTTCCAACAAACCAGTCACCTTCATAGAAACAGGCCACATATGTACCAGGTTTATATTGGTAAGCCACATTTTCTTGTGTAGCATTGAGGAAGGAAAGTTGTACGTTAAAGAAATTTTCATCACTAGAAATTTTGTACAGTTTAATGCCTGTTGATGAAGGTCTAAAGCAGTGATATGAACGGGTTCCTGGGATTGTCTTAATTAAGGAATACCTTTTTTCTAACTCAAATAAATTAGCATTTTCCTCAATTTTAGCTGAATCAATGTACAGAAATTGTATACCATTAATATTAGATTTGCACCAATCAAACATCTCTCTTGCATTGGTGATGTGACCTTTACTTGTTGCTTGTAGACTTGCCCGGGCAACTAACCTTTTGACGGTGCCACCAACACCATCACAGGGGCTCTTTCCGTGAGAGGTGGCAAAAAAGTTCCATTCACATGTTAGTTGGAAATCTTTTTCATGTAACACTGAATTAATGTTTTTATAGTTTTTATATTGACTTGCTGCTCCATCGCTAAAGTAACAAATATGTTTTAGTTTAGGATTCTGACTTTTTAAGTAATTTCAAGGCTTCACATAAAAAAGAATGAACTGCAGTTGTGTTGTGTGTAAGTGAATCTGATATTACACAAAAATTTGTAACTTTTAGTTCACCATCAACTTTTTGATAGCAGACTACCGGATGCAAGGTAGCCTGGGTATTGTCCCAATGATGCCCTTGTACGGCATCCTGAATTATAAAACTATAGTTTTCAGAGAAGTCAACAAGCACTAATGCTGTAGAATCATTGAGGTTTTCTTTACAGTCGGACAAATTTTGATTGGGCTTTTGCTATGAAATGGTGTACTTTCAACTTTTTTACACTTTCACATATGTCTTCTACTACATTCGAAACACTTTTTGTCATTGTGACCAGTTGGGTATGGTCTGTATGAAGCCACTGCTTAAAGGAAACCTCATCATCCATGTCATAATCATTGTTTTCAAAAATGGTAAGAAGCCAATCCCGTAATTCATTTAAACCAGGACATGTTTTGCAGTTATTAATCATGCAGTTTCTGGTTTCAGTGTTGCAGACTATTTTCCCTAGTAACACTCTTAATTCTACTTTGACGGGGAGTGATTCACATAAAAGTTTAAAGTTCTGGTGTATTTCACAAATGCATACATTGTGTGATCCTTTACTCCCCACACCCATACACCATTTTGGTCTCAGTTCAAAAAACTTTGATTTGGAGATTTTGTCGTTTGGATATTTATTTTTGTAAAGCGTATATAATTCTCTGATATTTGTCAACAACAGTATTTTCTGCCCTGGTAGTCTTTTTTACCAGGGCATTCTCTAGTATATTCATTGTTTTGGAAAAATTCTATCACTCTTTCCTTTATTTCATCGCTTATACCCTTGCTACTCTTTTTATTTCTCATTATAGGAAGGATACCTTCTTTTCTCTTTAAGGCCCTCACAGCATTAACCATTCTGGCTTTCACTTCAAATTCTTTCATAATTCTTTCTCTGGACCAGGTTTTACCAATTGGAAGGAGTGTTAGAATTTGTATCTTTTCTTGTCTGGTACTAGTTTTACACTTTTCTTTCAGTTCCTCTATCATATGCTGATAACACTTTTCTTCCTCACTCTCTATAGGTTTCTCCGCTTCCTCATCCAAAATGCTAGGCTTCATATGAAGTACTTTTGACAGCTTTGATTTTGTTGATGTTTCAATTTGCTTTAGTTTCCTTTTCGCAAAACTTTCGATCTCTTGCTCTTACATACTTAATGGGTGAGCATTCTAGTGAACCTAACGTTTCGTCAAATGTCTCCTTAACTATTTCTTCTGGAACATATTCATCACTACATGAGTCTTTTTCATCTTCAATCGTCTTGGCTCTAGAGAAGCATGTTGAGCAAAGTTTCTGTCCTGGTATCAGATTCAGTCTAGTTGCTATGTCTTTGTCAATAATTTGTAGTGATTCTGCAAATAAAGTAGGGTAATGTAAACTCTAAACACATTGGAAAATAATTTTAAAACAACATTTGGTTATAGGCTATTCATATAAAATATTCAAAACATATGCATTCAGTAGCACAGTATATAGCCTACCCTATTAAAATTAAATAGCTAATTTATGTTACAATTTACAATATAAACTTCTTTATGAAATATAAATATATTAGTACCTATATTTACTTAGTTGTTATCTTCTTTCGATGATTTCTCCATGGATCTTGGCAGCTACGTTGCATTTGTTGGTAATGCATTCCAAACATTTTTTCATGGTGGTAGCATACAGTAGCACTATTTGGGTTGATTACAGTTGCTTTTGTTCTCCACAATAGCAGTTTCCTTGTTTCATCTGTCAGCTCATGTAAGGTATACATACCCACCTTCCTGGTGAGTCTGTGTTCGTGACATGGATCATCCAAGTACATACCAAAGCTGCACTTTGATTCTTGATTAGAATAAGCCATTATTACAGGCAGTAAAATTAAGTTAATTGCTCTAGTTAAATTTTCTGAAAATAAAAGATCATGATCTATAAAATAGGCCTGGACATTAATGATTAACCATCATGTTTTACATTTATAAGAATATACAAAGCGAAATGAGCTACCCAGAGCCCTTTGAGTCGCTGGTTGTTTTGACAGACATATTAAATTTCTTGTATGTTTTAGACTTATTTACATATTATTACAATTGTAAATCAACTTAATAAGTAATAAAATGGAAGTAAAATTACAATTCAATGTCATAAATAGAAATTTAAAAATTTATAAATTTTGCAAAAATTTTAGATTTTTCACAAAAAAGCACTTTTCTTTGAATCACCAAAACTATATGAAGGAGTTGAGTTGAGATCTATTCCTTAATATATGTTTTTTTACACATGTGTATCTTTCTTTACTAGAAGTATCAACTCCCTGACTAATTTCAGACACCTTTATATTAAGCCCCAAAGTTGATGTTAATTTTGCAAATTTTGTGAAAATATCAACTTTTGGAAATTTTTAAAAATAGAAATAAATCCTTTTTTGGTTATTTTTTATTTCACTCATAAATTTACAACCCATAGAGACTATTAGGAGTATTGAAACAGCTGTGATTGATGTAGAACTAAAACTTTTGAAAATGGTAGAGTCGTAAAAGTGGGAGGAATTGATGCAAGCTTCAAAATGGAGCCATATTTAAGCCTTGTAACTTAGAAACTATTTGTTCCACAGCCTTTTTGCTTGCAAAATTGAAAAGCCCACCAGAAGTTGTATTGGCATGACAAATTTGAAGCTTCTACTCCTATTAGAAGACACTTTTCAAGGCCTCTCAAAATGAAGGAGTTGGCCAATCAAGCCCAACATGGGCATTTTTTGCCGAAGGTGGGGGCCATTTAAGTGACCATAAAATTAAACTTTTTTGACTGAGGAAGCTAAAATTTTAGATTTAAGCTATTGAATGGTGTATGAATCAACCCTGAAAATTTGAAGAAAATCGGAGATGGTCACCCGACCACCCCTGTACCAATTGAGCTGGAATGACCCTTGTTTGACATAGCTGTCTGCCAATGCGATGATCTGTCTGCATGCCACTGTGAAAAAGAAATGAAAGTTCCACGACTAGAGCATGCCTTTCTGATCGACCAGAGAACCACACGGATCATGCAGATCAGTCGGGTGGATACAAATGTGACTCAGATGATGGAGAGAAGGAAGTCAAGAGAGGATCGGATGCAAGAAAGACAAGAAGAAGAGAATAGAAGAAAAATGGAACGGGAAGAGGTAGCATCCTCTGCAGATGTCGTCGAATCAGCTCAAGCAGAAGCAGACTCCAGTGGTGAAAGTGTTGGTGATGAGTGGATGGGTGATAGTGCCCAGGACAGGAACATCACACCGATTCCCACTGTTGCTTTGGAAGCTGACCGGTATGGTGTATTGAACAGGGCTGCTGCAGCTATCAGCACTGCAACATTGGTTGACTATGGCATCATTAGTTCTGATGATCAGATAAACGTAATTGACCACCACAAAGTATGGAGAGCATGGCAGAAGGTACAGAGGGATCTGAAGGAAGCAGTAACTTACCACGATGTGGAAGTCACTGCTTTATTTTTTGATGGGTGGAAAGACATGACACTTGTCAAAGAGAAAAAGGGGAACAAATGGTACAGCACAAAGAAAGTTGAGGACCACTATGTGCTGGTTGGAGAGCCTGGAACCTTCTATCTAAGCCATCTGACACTGGAACGAGGAACTGGCACTGTCATTGTGGATGAACTTCAAAATGCAATTGAAGAAATGGGTATTGCAGACAAGATAATTGCAGTGGGAGCCGACAGCACAGCCACAAACACAGGGCACAGAAGTGGAGCAATACACCTGCTAGAGTGCCGCCTGGGTCGCCCTTTGCACTGGTTCATCTGTAGTCTGCATTTAAATGAACTCCCACTGCGCCACTTGTGCAAGGAACTCATCGGCCCAACAGAATCTGCAACTCAATGGAAAGGACCAATTGGCAAAGCTTTGGCCACATGTGAAAGTTTGCCACTTTCCTCTAGAGGAACTCAATGTATTGCTGATGGCCACACTCTCCCAGATGTTGACCTTACTGAATTGAGTCGTGACCAAGCCTACCTCTACAGAATGATGAAAGCAATAAGGACTGGTGTCATTAATGAAGATCTACGAGAGAAGCCTGGACCAATCTCCCATGCAAGATGGGTTACAACTGCCAGCATAATTTGTCGGCTATATGTAGCGATGGTGCAGCCAAGTGATGAACTGTATTCACTCATATAGTTTGTCGTGTGCCACTATGGACCCATGTGGTTTAGCATCAAGTGCCATCCAAGGTGCACAGATGGCCCAAAACATTTCCTGGAGCAAATCAAGCTGCTACGATTACTGCCATCAGCTAGCAAGACTGTCACATGGCCTGTGATCCAAAGAAATGCATATTGGGCTCACCCTGAAAATGTTCTACTGGCAATGCTTGCAGATCAAGCAAACCGGAAATTGGCCATCGATGTAATCAAGACCATTCAACAAACTCCCAAACCTGCTCAACAGCAAGTCAGAGAATTTCGGCCACCAAAGATCAAACAAAGTGCTCAGAATTTGAAAGATTTACTTCCACCAGTGGAGGAGTGCACAATGGAACCACCACTCATGAAGCAGTTCTCTGTTGAACAACTCGATAAGATCACTGAAGAGCCCCTTGTTGTCCGGATACCATGTCACTCCCAAGGTGTAGAACGCTGCGTTAGGATGGTCACTGAAGCTTCTGGGGCAGTGTATGGAAAGGATTCAAGAGATGGTTACATTAGAGCAGTACTTAAATCCCATGACTTTATGCCGTCATTCAAAACTAAACAAGATTTTAATGTATCATTTACTAAATAAAACTATCTAGTCTACCTACCTACCTACCTACCTACCTACCTACAGTGTATATGTTTATTCCAAAAATAAATTTTTCTATTTTTCCTGAAAAGCAGTACATTGTAAGGGGTCAAATGATAGCTCAAACCCTAGGAAAGCAAGTGTCCAAAAGTTATGGGTAACTAGCAATTTTCACGATTTTCACATGTGAAAAAGGAGGTATTGCATTTGTCACAAAAAAATTTTGTTTTTATTTTTGAATTTAGGGAGGTCAATTGTACAAAACCTGAAATGTGCCTCTTGATCCATTACACTTTTTCCAATGACGCTACACACTAGTGCAGGTATGTATATATATATATATAATAATAATAATAATAATAATAATAATAATAGAACTATATATTTTCAGGCACAAAACTAATTGATAATCCGCTCGAGAGAAGATTTGTATCCATGAAAAAACTTGAAGATCTGGATTTATTTAAAGGTTAGTTTTAATTAAAAGTACTTCCTGCTCATACTTTTCACTGGCCACTTCTAACCTTTTAGGAACATGTTTCACATTGGTAAGTGAACATTTGTAAAAAAAAATTGAAAAAATCGGGAATGGTATTTTTTTTATTTAAGGTCAAAGGTCAAGGATATATTTTTAAATTTTCATTTTAGAGGCTTATGACAAGATAGATAATATGACAAGCTGTTTAAGAGCTTCAAAATGACACTAGAATGAGAACTCTAGCTTTATTAGTTTTGTGGCTACAGCAATTTGAAATTTGACAGTAAGTAAAAAATCAGGTCAAAGGTCCAAATTTTGTGACCCTGTATCTCAGCAACCAAAGGTCAGCCAGCTCTAAAATTTTGGGAATTTCAGTTTCCCACACATACCTACTAATGTACCAAATATCATGAAAATCTGAGATGGTCATGTTCTCGGGTGGCTGAATTGACCCTGGTAGGACACTGAAAAGCTTTGGGCCCCATATTCTGAGGGTATTTTCCATCCTCGTTTTCATGGCCCCTTGTCCCACCGCAGCTAGGACCGTACAAAATCTCAGTCTAGGACGTTTTGGTGCTGGATGTTATGGCCCCAGTGATTTGGCAAAGGGGCTTTTCGGCGCTAGGACATTGTGGTGACAAAATATGACTTTTTGGCACCAGGAAATTTATTTTAAATAATGATTAAAAGAAACTAGTATATATTTATTAATTTAATTTCAAAATTTAATAAAAACATTTAAAATTTTATTCTAAAAATTTTATAAAAATAAAATGAAGTAAAATTTTATTTAAATAATTGAAAGTTATGGGCAAGACCACGCAAATACTCAAAAGGTTCCCTCGCACCATATGATGACCCTATTCTCAGGATTCTTTGTTCTGCACGCAAATACTTGTTCAGCTTGCGTTGCAGGGAGTGACCAGCTATTAGTTGCTCGAGGTAAGCATCTCTTCTTTTGCACTGTTCTAATCCCATCGATAAACTTCCAAATGGTTGGATGGTGCATGCTCAACTCCGCATAAATTCGCCTGTGGGCTGCCTCTGCGTGATTACTCGTTTTATCCTCTTCATTCAAGGTTCTCTGATAAAGATTCCACATATCCATAGGAAATATTGGTGGGCGTTTTCTATTTCTATTTGGCCGTCCGATGTAATTATCCTCGAACCAATTTAAGAGTTTCTGAAGTTGATCTGGCAAACAGTCAGAAAGCGCATCAACGTAGGTTTCCATGTCATTCACTGGTACAAAACTCAGAGATAGGATCATTTTAGCTTTGAGGGCGAAGTCTGCATCGTTATTATAAGAATGACTAGCTCCTATACCCCTAAGATGCTTATGCAGATTATGACTCAAATGATAAAAGCATCCTTTAATTTCCACCCCTGGAAAGACTTCTTTCATTACTGATATGGCAGCTTGCTCAAAATCACACAGTATGCTTTTTGGTGCAATGTTTAGCGAGATGTCTTTAATAAGTTCAAACATTTTAATATACATTACCCTTTGCTTGTTGGGTAGCAGTGCATAAATAATAGGGTGAACTACTCCATGTTTTCTGGCCAATAAGACGTATACTTGTGAAAACAATGGTGGTGCCAAATTAAAGATTCCGTTGGCATACCATAGATCAGAATCCGCTAGTATTTCTTCACACCACTTTTTCCTACCAAAAACTAAAATCCTGTTAGAAGATGGCCCACTATCTCCGAGTAGAAATTCTTCTACACTTTCGTTGCACGTTTTGTAAATTTTATAAGAATCTGGAATTTCGATCTCAAACAAATTTGCTGGATTGGGAGGAGCCTGTTGCATACCATTGCATTTGATAAAATGTAGAATAATTTCTCACCTTCTGTTTATTTAAGATGTTCCTCGCTTTATTCTCGCCAGTATTTAAGAAAGTACCCCCACCCCATGAATACCCAGAACAGCCGGCTATCCCCTAAATACCACGGTCTAGGTACCCCTTAGAAATAATGCTTTAGCTCTAATTTTGCAATAGATGATCTTGCGCTTCTTTTGATTCTTCCTTCTTGATGGTTCTTATTATTCCGTTTTCCCCCTTGTTTAGAAAGGCCCTTGTTTAGAAAGGGTCTTTATTATCTCGTTTATTTATTCAATTTAATCTCTATCTTATTTATATATGCGAGCCTGTCTTTGGGCATATATGCACCACCACCTGTAACAATAACACAATGAAAGCAATGTATTAACAATTCAAATATTAAAGTGTTACTCCCCTGAGTATGTGTGTCCTTTTCTTTGAACTACTGGACACAACTCCACCTCCTCATCTGTAGAATAAGAGCGATTTAGTCACTCTTATCCTCTTCTCTTCCTCCTTCAGTTTTTTTCAAACTCTCTCCTCCCACGTATCTTCTTATATTTTCTTCAGCGACTCCTCTCTTGGTCAACACATCCGCCACCTGCTCCAGACCTCGCACCCACTCCACCTCTGTCACTTCACCACTCTCCAAAGTTTCTTTAATTGCAGCTATATCAATTCTCAGCCGTTTACTACTGACTCCAGTATTTGATTTTATCGCCTTCATTAGTGTTTTGCTGTCAGTTTTCACTCTTATTTCAATCTTTCTGCCCCCCACTATCTCCTTCCATAGTTGATTGTAGTAAATTCCTCCCTCAATAGCCTCTCCAACACTCAGTGCCTCAGCTTCAATTGTAGCTTTTGCCACTCTTTTAGCCTTCCTCGACTTCCACCATATTGGACACTTTCTTCCCATATCATCTGCTAATGATATTATGTATCCGATTTGAGTTTGTTCGTTCTCCACATTTCCAAACGAGGCATCTACATATATTTCCCAAAATATTTTCTCTTCATCCAATTTTTCTAGGACGATTTCTCCCCTTGATCTTTTTGCCTTCTTCACGATTTTTATTAATTTTCTCATATCCTGTGTCGTTCCCTCCTTAAACGCTCTACTTAGATCACTTACATCATAAGCTATTTCGGGTAAGATATGTTGTGATATCCAATTCAGTTGTCCCACAATTGATCGATAGAGAGTCAACTCTTTCCTTTTTAGGACTCTAAGACCTTGATAAAGCTTCCCTTCGGGTTCTTGTATACTCTCGATGTATTTCCTTTGCTCAATGAGTATTCTCTTTTCTTGTTGTCTTACGTGAACTCCTATATACTTGAAATTCTGCCTTCCTTGATCTCCCACCTTCAATTTTTCTTTCATCTTCGTAATAACTGTCTTAAGAAAATTATCATCTCCTCCGTAACAAAAATCGTCTACATGTGCACATAGGACTCCACTTACACTTCCTTGATCATCTTTCCAAAAAACACGTTTGGTTCCAGTTTGCTTTTAACTCCTCCAAGCTCCACCACCACCTTCACCACCTTCATATACCATGCTTTTGCCGCATCTTTAAGTCCGTAAACTGCTTTCTTCAACTGCCATAGAACACCACTTTCTACTTCACTGGGTGGTTTGACATACACTACTCTCTGTATTCTTTCTCCTTGTAAATATGCAGTTGCAATATCTAAAGTATGACACTTCCATCCCTTCTGATTAATTATGCATAGACACAATTTTAAAGTTTCTGGGTTACAAGTGGGTGCATCTTTTTCCCAGTCTTCCATTTCTTCCTCGAATCCTCTCGCCACCAATCTTGCTTTACAAATCCTTTTACCTGCTTTCACTTTTTCAGTCACCACCCACCTTGTGGACACACTTTTCTGACCAACATCATCTACTTCTTCATACACTTCGTTATCTAGCCAGCTTTGTAATTCCTTTCGTTTGGCTTCCTCTACCTTTTCATCCTCAAAACCGAGCAGGACTTCCTCCTCATCATCTATCTTCCTTATCTCTTCGTACTCTCTTAAATCAATCCAATCTTTCCTGCCAGTATTTATTTCTTGTATATTGTAGCTGTCTCCCCACTTTTTACTCGATCTTTTTCCGGCTAAACCCAAAATCTTGGTAGACCGAAGTGGTGGAGTAGGGAAATAGGAGAGTTTATAAACGAGCGTAATAGAGCGTATAGACTTAGTAAGCGTAATGGCCAGGTAGCTAACTTTAATAGATATATCGAGCTTAGACGTCAGGTTAAAAGATCAGTTAGGAATGCCAAGCGTAATTTAGAGATAGTTATAGCTGCGGATAGTAAACATAATCCAAAAAAGTTTTTTGAATACGTAATAATCGTAAGCCGGTAAAATAACATAGGCCCTCTAGTGGATGTAATGGCGCTTTGGCTTCTGACGCTCAGGCGATGGCGGGTATTTTCAATAACTTTTTTGCGACAGTTTTTACCGTAGAAGACGTAAATAATGTCCCCGACGTGGATGATATCGTTCCATTTAGTAGCGAGACTATTTTGGAAGAAATAACTGTTTACGAGGCTGAGATTGCGCATTATATCGATAGGCTAAAAGTTAGCAAGGCTCCAGGCCCTGACGCTTTTTATCCCAGACATTTGAAAGAAGTTATCGTAGGCCCCTTAACGAAGATCTTTAATCAGTCACTCGAAACGGGGATTATTCCTGAAGACTTTAAATTAGCTAACGTCACGCCTATTTTTAAAAAAGGCGACCGCGCGGTAGCTAGCAATTATAGGCCCATTAGCTTAACGTCAATTGTAGGTAAACTTTTGGAATCCGTAGTTAGGGATCGTATTATCGATCACTTAGAAAGTAGAGATTTGATTAATAGTAGTCAGCATGGGTTTCGACGCCATAGGTCTTGTTTAACTAATTTGTTAGAATTTTATAACGAAATAGTGCGCGAATACGATAGGCATAGAGCAGCTGACGTTATTTATTTAGATTTTAAAAAGGCGTTCGATACAGTTCCGCATAGGAGACTAATTGCGAAGGTTAAAGCGCACGGTATACGCGGTCAGGTAGCTAACTGGTTAGAAGAATGGCTTCGTGCTAGGAGACAGAGGGTCGTAGTTAATGGTAGTGAATCAGGGTGGTTAGATGTAGGTAGCGGTGTCCCACAGGGTTCAGTGTTAGGCCCATTGCTATTCGTAATTTACATTAACGACATAGATGTAGGATTGACTAGTAACGTGTCAAAATTCGCGGACGATACTAAAATAGGCGGTAAGGTTGTTAACGAGGACGATAGAAATAGGATTCAAGACGATGTAAATAGGATTATGGAGTGGACAGATAAGTGGCAGATGCAATTTAACGTAGACAAATGTAAAGTTTTGCATATAGGTTCTCGCAACAATAATTACGCGTATACGATGGATGATAGGGAGTTAGCGAGCGTTGACGAGGAAGTAGATTTAGGCGTACGCGTATCTAAGGATTTAAAGGTTAGGAACCAGTGCCTGGAGTCTTGCGCAAAAGCTAATAGGATGTTAGGCTTCATAGCGCGTAATTTCGAATTTAAATCGAAGGATATTATATTGCCCCTTTACAAGTCCCTAGTCAGGCCTCATTTAGAATATGCAGTTCAGTTTTGGTGCCCGTACTTGCGTGAGGATATTGATAGGTTAGAAAGGGTTCAGCGTCGTGCCACGAAACTTATTCCGTCATTGCGCAATAAGCCTTATGAAGATAGGATTAATGAGTTAGACTGTATTCACTCGAAACTAGGAGATTAAGGGGGGAGCTTATTGAAGTTTTCAAAATCGTTAATAACATCGATAACGTAAATTTTGACAAATTGTTCACTTTTGATAATAGTAATACTCGCAATAACGGATTTAAGTTGCGTGGCAGGTGTTTTATTACTAATATCGCTAAAAACTTCTTTACGTTTAAAGTAATTGATAAATGGAATAATCTTCCCGCGTCAGTCGTTCATTCTACCAGCGTTAATATGTTTAAGAACCATCTTGACACATTTTAAAGGTATTAACGTTGTTTAATTTAAAAAACAACAAAGTTAGCAACAGAAGCTCTGGTGGTGGTGCTCGAGGATGAGTCTGTTGATGATGAATGTCAGCAATAAAATTATTTAAAAAAAATTAGACTAACACGAATGTAGATGTAGCTCATAGCGTAAACTAACCCACTTTTTGTTTAACTTACCTACTTTTTTTTTTTTTTTTTTATCTCTCCTTACTTTGCATGTCTCTAACTCTTTTCTTGCATGTTTGTAGTTTGCATGGTATGACAGTGAGTTAAGACTGTGTTTGCATGGTTTGTAAGCGTTCTTATTTTACTTCTTTTCATCTTTCACCCCTCTCCTATTCTCTCCGACTATTTTTCTGACTTGTCGGCAGTGGCCGGCGGATGATGATGGTGAGACACTTTTCCTCTTTTTCTGAATGAATGTTAACCCACGAGTGATAGGTGTTGCTCTTACTTAACCCCTTATTCTCTCTCTTCTCTTAACCCCTACTCTTTCCTTTCTCTCGGGCTAGCCTTAGAGTGGATCTTAGGGTCTTTGTTAGCCTTAGCTTCTGTAGATCTGTAGATCTCTTCTCACCATAACCATGTCCCTTTCTTCTCTGTCAAAGTTGTTGTTATCGATCTCCTCTTCTTTTCATTACCTCTTTCTCTCTCTTCTTTCATGACTTCATTTGTTCCTTGAATCCGAGTGATATGCACTCGCGCCACTTGCCTTAATGAATCCCATGCTTCACAATCACAGTTTTCCCATCTACGCCAATTACCTTTGCTGGTCCTCTCCACTCTTTTTCATTTTCTCTTTTGTAGTAGACCTCATCATTGATAATCACATCTTCTATCTTATGTATCCTTATATTTTTCCTCAGAGCAGTCCTTATTTTTAAACAAGATTCATTCTTAATGAATATTTCTCTTGCCTTATGCATCGCTTGTAGTTTTCCCTCACCATCTGTTCTTCATTTCCTTCTACAACACCACCAATGCTGAAGCCATCATTCAGAAGGTTCGGGTGTATCGGATTATGCCCAAACACTAATTGGTTTGGCGAAAAACCACCATAATTACTCAGACAATTCTTGCCAACACCACCCATCCTAGAGCAATCTTAATATTTACTTCTTCCGCCATCTTCCTCAAACTCTCCTTCAGTAATCCGACAGTCTTTTCACACAGTCCATTGCTCCATGGACTTTCTGCTGGTGTAGTCATCATTTTTATCTGCCATTTTTCACACAATTCTCATTTTTTCGTTTTGAAATTCACCTCCATTGTCAGTCAGTATTTTTGCCGGTGTTCCGAAAATAGTCAACCATCCCTCCATCATTCCATTCATCACAGTCTCTGGTGTCTTGTCCTTTATCCACCTGGCTTGACAATATCTTGTCGCCATATCTACCATACTAAGAATCTTCGTCCCTCAAGTTCTCCCAGATCAAGGGCTACCACCTCATTAAATTGTTTACTCCAACTCAAACCCACTACTGGCTTTGGTGGATTCTTCTTATATCTCTTACAAATATCGCACTCAGTTAGTTGTTCCAATAATCTGTTTTTCATCTTTTTCTGCTCTTCCTCCAGTCCCTCACTCCATCCAGCATCCTCCGTCAACCTCCAAATTCTCTCTCCACTAGCGTGTCCGAATTGTAGATGTAACTTTCTTATGGCTGCACTAATCTCCTTATCTCCTTTTTCTTTCCATCCTTCTGTCCACACTTCTTCTCTTCTCCTTTGTGGTATCAAACCAATTCTCAGGTGTCCTCTTCTATCTTCTTTAAGCGTCACTTCTACGTATTCATATCTCCTATCACCACCTTTTCCTCCTTCATGCATACCTTCATATCCATTTACACATAGTTTCCTTCCCTATTAACCAGGGCACATCTCCTTTCAGTATTTCGTTTTTATATACACTTTTGTCCTCCTATATTGACAGGAATTTCCATGATGCCTCTTGATGGGAAGCTCGTCTCCCAAAGGTAAAGACTTTTTTGATGTTACAGTCTTTGCCCTCATTCTCTTAAGCTCCTCCTTATCCAACTCCATCACTATCTTTGATAGTCATAGTTCTCCACATACTGTTGATTTGCATCCAGTGTCTAAAATAGCTTCAATATCTCCCCATTCTTCTTCCTCAGTTATGACCCCACTCACGTAAATCTTCTCTTCTTTCTCCTCCTCCTGTTCCTCGTGTTTCTTCTCTTTATCATTATCAGATCGACTAACCATCCCTTTGTTTTTATAATGCTTTGGACAATCATAGGCCCAATGCCATTCGGATTTGCAGATTGTACATGTTGTTACCTTTCCCTGTTGGTTCATGGGTTTCTTCTTCCGGCTCCTTTCCTGCTCCAATTTCCTCTCCATCGACCTCCACCTCTATTGTTTAATCCTCTTCCTCCACCATATCCACGATTCATCTGGTCATGTTCCAACCACTCCTCTCCTTTTGCTTCCTCCTCCAAGGTTTCAAATATCCTCCTCATTATTCGTGTCACCATTTCATATTTCATCTCCTCCTTTCCACATGCTGATAAAACTAATTGTTTTTGTTGTTCAGACAGGCTCGCTTGTTCCAGCACATGAAATCCCTTCACTTCTCCTTCAAACATCTCTCTACCTAATGTTGTTTTACAGTCCTTCGCGTTTTTTTCATACCGGAAAATGTAGTCCTTCATCGTTTCACCCACTTCCCTCTTGATCTTGAAATACTTCTTCATATTTTCATAATTCTCCATCAAAGTCTCCTTTTTATACACTTTATCCAGAACTGATAAAATAATTGCTGCACCGCCTTCTTGTTTAAGACTTCCTCGACTAATATCTTCGATCACCTCCCATGCCTTCCCTCCTAAATTCATCCTTATTTCCAAACCAGGGTATACCACTTCTTCTTCGCACACGATCAACCAATCCTCTACTCTCCCTCTCCAACTTCTAAATTCTTCTTGCTTCCCGTTGAAATGTGGACATCCTCTTCTCATCCTCCAGTCTCCACTGTCTTTATTGCTCATGTTGTTGAATTCGAACCACGCTCTGCTACCAGTGATAAAATGTAGAATAATTTCTCACCTTCTGTTTATTTAAGATGTTCCTCGCTTTATTCTCGCCAGTATTTAAGAAAGTACCCCCACCCCATGAATACCCAGAACAGCCGGCTATCCCCTAAATACCACGGTCTAGGTACCCCTTAGAAATAATGCTTTAGCTCTTCTTTGCAATAGATGATCTTGCGCTTCTTTTGATTCTTCCTTCTTGATGGTTCTTATTATTCCGTTTTCCCCCTTGTTTAGAAAGGGTCTTTATTATCTCGTTTATTTATTCAATTTAATCTCTATCTTATTTATATATGCGAGCCTGTCTTTGGGCATATATGCACCACCACCTGTAACAATAACACAATGAAAGCAATGTATTAACAATTCAAATATTAAAGTGTTACTCCCCTGAGTATGTGTGTCCTTTTCTTTGAACTACTGGACACAACTCCACCTCCTCATCTGTAGAATAAGAGCAATTTAGTCAGCATTTCCTTCGAATGATTTTTTTCAAGGAATCCCGATGAGGAAAGGCTCCTTGGGCTGCTTGCGACACATCTGCTAAGCATTGATTGAGAATTGTTGAAGGTGCTTCTAACGTGTCCTTGGCACGGTGTTTCACGCTGGTTTTAACTTGGGCAACTTCGACTGATGCAGCCGAGGAAGTGTGGCAATGCTGATTGATTTCACTAATTACTTCCCCATTTTTTGTGTGGATTCGTCCTTTGCATGTATTCTTATTTTCGCATTGCCAAAACAATTGAGTTATCTCGCTTATTGCACTTATCAAACACATATATATATAACCATTATAAGTGAACTTTTCTGCTTTTTTTGCTTAAAATTTCTTCAGACATTTCAGGGGTACAATTTCACAAACGTAAGAGCCAAACACAGTTAGTTTATAATAGCGAATTATGCTGCCAGACTAGAGGATAACTTAAGACTATAAACTAAACCATTCGAAAAAAAGGACATAAGCTCTGGAAGTGACCTTCACATCATTTTCTAATTTTCAAAGTGATGTATAAATAGTTACTCGCCTAAAATCATACACATGTAATTTAAAATTATTTTACAGTATTTTCTAAATAAGTATAAACATTTATAATCAGCCCTTTAAAATAAAATAAAAATAATGCAGTGACGCCGAATCAATGAAAATATGTTTACAATATGACGTAATCACTCAAAACACCCGGCTGCTTCCCACCGCAGTCTTCTAACATATCAAACTGGGAACAGGAAATAATACACTGGGAATCTAATAACGCAAAAAAAAAGCAATAAAATGGGACAAACAACGAATAATCAAACTTATGAAGATAAAATAAAATAAAAATAATGCATCAGTGCCAAATCGCTAAAAATTGCTATGGTGCCAAATCGCTAAAACGTCCTAGTGCCAAAAAGCCCCTTCGCCAAAATGCCGGAGCCAAAACATCCCATTCCTACAAAATCTACCTCTTCTCTCATTCCAGTTTGTTTCTATTTCATTTCTAAGGTTAGGGATAGAGCCCTCAAGTATTTTCCATATGTATATTATTGTGTACTGCTCGCGCCTTCTTTCGAGAGAGTAGAGTTTCAGTGATTGTAGTCAAGACCAGTAGTCTTCACCTTCCATTTCCTCTATCTTAGATGTAAAAGTCCTTTGTCTAGCTTCAATGTTCACAATGTCTCGTTTTCTGTATAGGCTTGTGAGTACTGAGCAGTACTCAATTATTGGTAGGGCAAGACTCTTCCATAATTTGAGCATGATGTTTGTTTTTCTGTTGCGGAAGCTCCTCCAGATGATTCCCATTATTTTTCTAGCCATTATAATTTTGATTTTATAGTGCTCTCTGAATTCTGCATCCAATGACATTACTACCCCAAGACCGATGACTTGTGGATTTGGTGTTATCTGTTTGGCTTGCAGAGTTTTGTACCCTTTTTTCTGTAGCTCCTTGTTATTACCATATTTTAGAAGTTGGAATTTTTCTTCGTTGAACTTCATATTGTTGTCTTCTGCCCATTGGAATAGTGTTTCAATGTCATTTTGTAATCTTTCTATGTCACCTTCGTTCAATATTTCTTTGCATATCTTTGTGTCATCTGCAAAACATGATACAATACTGTCATTGATGTCTGCATCAATATCTGCAATCATTATTATGAACAGCAAGAGAGGTAGTACTGTTCCTTGTGGGACAGAGCTCTCTGCTTCTGAGACTTCAGATTTGACTCCATTTACTACCACTCTGTGTTCTTTGTGTCAAGAAATTAAATATCTATCTTCCTAGTAATTCCTGTATTCTTATGTGCTATAATTCCATGGTCACATTTATCGAAGACTTTAGCAAAGTCAGTATAGATTACATAAGTGTGTTGTTCTTGACATAGTGTTTCCAATATTTTCTCCTGGTGGTCTAATATCTGTGATAGGCATGATCTTCCAGCCCTGAAATCATGTTGATTTGGGTTGTATAAGTTATTTTCTTGTAAGTAGTAGGTAGTTTTGCTTCTAATTATACGTTCAAAGCACTTTATAAGGTGTGAGGTGAGAGCTACTGCCCAATAATTCTTGGACATTGCTCTGTTACCACCTTTGAATAAAGGGGCAATGTTCACATTCTTTAATGGCAGTCCTTAAGCAGTTTGCTCATTTTTTGGGGGTCATTTGTGTGTTTGACTTCCCTGTCTATCAATGGACCAATATTCTCTTTGCACTGCATTTTCCTTTTTGCAAAAGTGTAGAAGTATTTTGGGTTATTTTTTGTGTTCTGCTACCTTGTTTTCCTCCTCATTTGTCTTGTGTATGAATGTTTGCTTCAGGTCCATTTCTATTTTGCCTAGTTTCCTCTCTCGTTTGAGTCTCCTTGCATCAGTTTTGCATCTGTGGAGATGTTTTACAGTTTGCTTCCATTGTCTAAATAGTGTCCTGATTTTTCTCTCGAGCTTGCTACATTTCCTCTCTTGTCTCTCTGGAACATGCTTCAGTAATATAGGTTTGGTTTCAGACTCCATTATACCTAGTATTTGTTCTGGAGTCTTCTCGTGAAGTAGTAATTCCCAATTTACTTCCTTTAAATCTTTATTTACACTTTCCCAATCTACATTTTTTGAATTTAGGTTTAAGCCTTCAAATATTCCATCTGCCTCTCTGGGTGCTAACTTCAATTGTATATCGATTAGGTTATGGTTGGAGAAATTTGTGCACGGTACCTTTTTATTTATTATCGCTCATTGTTATTTGTCAAAATTAAATCCAAAACCTTCTCTTTCCTAGTGGCTTCACAGATTTCCTGAGTAAGGGCGTAATGTTCCATCATATCTAATAGCATTATTGCTTGGGTCCTATCATCTTTTGTAATGTTGCCATGAAACTTCTCAACATATATGACTTCATCATTTTTCTTCCATGTTATGAATATGAAATTAAAATCTCTGCAAATTAGAATATTTGTTGCTGAAGTTTCAAGTAATTGTAACATGTTTTGTATTTCATTAGTGGTAAATTGGAATTCACTTTCTGTGGTGTTTGGTGGTGTGTGGATGTCCATAATGGTTAGGTTCAGTTCTTTTGCTTCTAATATAATAACCTCGACTGTGCTGTTTGATTTGTTTACCTTCACCTTACATGTGTGTGTGTTTTTCACGTAGATACAACACCCCCCCATATATATATATATATATATATATATATATATATATATATATATATTATATATATATAAATTATTTCACGAAAGTAACACGTGAAAAATATTTATGATGAATAAAACCATGAAGGAAAGGAAACACAGAGTGGTGCTCAAGCGCTTTCGTCTAATGACATCCTCAGGAACACTGAAGTAAATAAAGAGTTAAAGACTATATATAGGTTACAAAAAAAATATATATATACGTTATATATATAATAAATATAGAAATAAAAATTGTGGGAGGAGCATACAAATTTGTAAGGAAAACTACCAATTTTAGCACTTTGCCCGAATTCAACACACGATCAAGTGGATTGTTTACAACCAATTTTATAGATAATGCCTGAATGATATTATAGGTCACAAAAAAATATTAAAAAAAAATAAAAATAAATTGAAAAATAAAAATTGTAAGAGGACCATACAAATTTATAAGGGAAAATTACCAAAGTTTTAGCACTCTGCCCTTCTTGTCTAAATCCGTTCTGAACGAATTCAAAACAAGGGGATCGAGTTGAAAAAGATCTTTGCTCATGTTAAAGTTATTTGTAAGTTGGATAATAGCAGACTCAAGAATATTTATATTAACAATGTTGCGAGAGTGAAACAAAACTGAAGCATTATTCCAATCAATACAATGGGATAACTCTGACAAATAGACAAAAAGGACACTGGAGGACTGTCCCGTTCTAAGGGAATATTGATGCTGTTTTACACGCGTGTGCAAATCCTTTCCCGTCTGACCACTGTAAAAGGAATCACATTGCTTACAACCAATTTTATAAATAATGCATGAATTATTGGTAGGGCTATTTTTTACTATGATATTTTTCACAATATTGTTATATGAAAATACTACATTAATATCCCAAAGTTTAAGTACATTAGCAATGCCTAAAAAGCCCGGAAAAATGGAAGTACTAAAATATTCTTTGACAAAGTGCGTGTTGTTATTCATACGATAGAAGGCTCGTTTTGCCTTGTTAAGAGAAGATTCATAAACGCAGGTGGGTAGCACAGATCACTTCCAATACCGTTGATTTTTTCCAATTCGGCATCGATGTATTCTGGACTGGCGGTCCTAAGAGCGCGGAGAAACATTGAAGAAAATATGGCCGCCTTAATGGGGGTGTCATGTCCAGAGTAAAAGTGTACGTAGGGCAAATTGTTTGTTTTTTTTCCGATAGATACTAAACTTAAAACCTGGGCTTTCCCTATGTACACGCACATCCAAAAACGGGATTAAGTTGTCTTGTTCCACATCTAAAGTAAACTTAATGGAGGGGACCTGATCATTCAACTGAAGGAGGAAGTCATCCAGGTCACGATTCATGGGCCAGATACACAAAATATCGTTGACGTACCACAACCATGGGCAGTGGCGGTCCTAGCTTACATGACGCCCTGGGCGAACCTCACCTTCAGCGCCCCCCCCCCCCTGTTCGCCAACACACACACATTCGAATCCCCCCAAAATAAAGGACAGACATAACTCTTTCACAAAATAACTTTTTATTGGACTAATTGTTGGAACTTCAGAACCAAAACAAAGACTCAAATTTCTGAATTTTACAAATCCTTCATCACGTAAATAGAATAACTCACTTAAGAGAATGTAATTATGATACTATGAACAGGAAAAATACAAATTAAATTGCACAACTGCCATAAATAAACTAGAGAATCAAATTTCTAAATTGTACAAATGCTCTATCACATAAATAGAATAAGACACTTAAGAGAGGGTAATTATTATGCTACACTTTGAACAAGAAACAAAATAAATTGCACCACAGCACAACTGCCATCTAAAGCCTGACTTAGTGGCTTAGTGTGAAGATTCGTTCTGTAATAAATAATATACATTTCACTATTTAACCAAACCCAGAAAAATAACATTACATATGTTAAAGTATGGGCCTTTATTCCCAATAATATTAATCTGGAAGCATTTTGCATTGTTTAGGTCTTTTATGGGAAGGTTTATAGGAAATGCAATAGATGGTTTTTTATTAATAAAAATTTATTTATTGATCTTTTATTATTTATTTTATTTTATTTTTTATTTTTATTTATTTCTTTATTTATTTATTCTTATTTTTATTTTTATTTTTTTTGCAGGCGCTCATGCCGCCCCTCCACAAATGCCGCCCTGTGCGGCTGCCCATATTGCCCATATGAGGAACCGCCACTGACCATGGGATGCCAATCCCCAGGATTCTCGGAATGTAAGTAATTTCGAAAAACTCTATATAAATATTGGAGAGGAGGGGCGACAAGGGGTTGCCCATGGCCATCCCAAAAACCTGTTGATAAAACGCGCTATTGAAAGTGAATTTACAGTCTTTGATGCAAAGCTTAATAAGTTCCAAAACGATGTGTGCATGTAGTGGCAGGTCGTACTTATGTAATTCTCGGAAGAGAAAGTCAAGCATATCGTCAATCGGCACTTTTGTAAACAATGAACGAACGTCAAAACTGATCAATCTATCGTTGGTTTCAGTGCGTACATTATTAAATTTTTCAGTAAGATCCATGGAATTTTTTTACATGTGAATCAGAGATAGTTCCGAGAATGGGGGACAAGACTTTGACAAGCCATTTGGAGAGTTTATAGGTAGTAGAGCCCACCGAGCTAATAATTAATAGGACGCATAGGGTTGCCATGATTGTGGGTTTTAAGACCGTAAAAGTAGGGAAGAGAAGGTGAAGTGGACATGAAAAGCGGAATTAAGTCCTTATGATCTTTGAGAATGCGTTTCAAGCCACGATTGAATTATTTGATGACGTCATCCTGCGGGTTCTTCCTAAGTGTTCTGTATGTGGTGGGGTCCAGGAGCAGCTCGTTCATCTTTCTAATGTAGTCCACTTTTTTTTAATTGTGAGAGGCTATTGCGAAAACGTTTAGGAAAGTTATCTTCGTAAGTACTATTCGCAGCACTATAGACAAGGCCTTTAACTATGTTAACCAAAGACTGATGAAGATTACACTGTTTTTCAAAACAAGCAAGACTATAACAAATTTGTAAAGCAGAAGGATTTTTAACAATAAAAAAGGACATACCAAATCCAAGGGCACTTTTTGCATCGTCACTAGTGTTTTTTGAAGAAAGGTTCAAAACATTTACTTTAGAAGTGGAACAAGACAACTTACTCCCGTTTTTGGATGTGCGTCTACATAGGGAAAGCCCAGGTTTTAAGTTTAGTATCTATCAGAAAAAAAAAAACAATTTGTCCTACGTACACTTTTACTCTGGACATGACACCCCCATTAAGGCGGCCATATTTTCTTCAATGTTTCTCCGCGCTCTTAGGATCGCCAGCCCAGAATACATCGATGCCGAATTGGAAAAAATCAACGGTATTGGAAGTGATCTGTGCTACCCACCTGCGTTTATGGAATCTACTCTTAACAAGGCAAAACGAACCTTCTATCGTGTGAATAATAACACTCGCACTTTGTCAAAGAATATTTTAGTACTTCCACTTTTCCCGGGCTTTTTAGGCATTGCTAATGTACTTAAACTTTGGGATATTAATGTAGTATTTTCATATAACAACACTGTGAAAAATATCATAGTAAAAAATAGCCCTACCAATAATTCGGGCATTATTTATAAAATTGGTTGTAAACAATGTGATTTCTTTTACATTGGTCAGACGGGAAAGGAGGAAAGGATTTGCACGCGTGTAAAACAGCATCAATATTCCCTTAGAACGGGACAGTCGTCCAGTGCCCTTTTTGTCCATTTGTCAGAGTTATCCCATTGTATTGATTGGAATAATGCTTCAGTTTTGTTTCACTCTAGCAACATTGTTAATATAAATATTCTTGAGTCTGCTATTATCCAACTTACAAATAACTTTAACATGAGCAAAAGTCTTTTTCAACTCGATCCCGTTGTTTTGAATTCGTTCAGAACGGATTTAGACAAGAAGGGCAGAGTTCTAAAACTTTGGTAATTTTCCGTTATACTGTAAATTTGTATGGTCCTCTTACAATTTTTATTTTTTCAATTTATTTTTATTTATTTAAAAAAAAAAAAATTGTTGACCTATATATCATTCAGGCATTATCTATAAAATTAGTTGTAAACAATCCATTTGATCTTGTGTTGAATTCGGGAAAGTGCTAAAATTGGTAGTTTTCCTTAGAAATTTGTATGCTCCCACAATTTTTATTTCTATATTTATTATTATTTATTATATATATATATATATATTTTTTTTTTGTAACCTCTATATAGTCTTGAACTCTTTATTTACTTCAGTGTTCCTGAGGATGTCATTAGACGAAAGCGCTTGAGCACCACTCTGTTTCCTTTCCTTCGTGGTTTTATTCCTCATATATATATATATATATATATATATATATATGAAAATTATTTCACGAAAGTAACACGTGAAAAATATTTATGATGAATAAAACCACGAAGGAAAGGAAACACAGAATGGTGCTCAAGCGCTTTCGTCTAATGACATCCTCAGGAACACTGAAGTACATAAAGAGTTACAGTCTATATATAGGTTACAAAAAAAAAATTATATATATATATACAATAAACGGAGAAACAAAAAGGATTGTGGGAGGGGCACACAAATTTATAAGGAAAAACTATCTATTTTTAGCACAAAAATCGATAGTTTTTCCTTATAAATTTGTGTGCCCCTCCCACAATCCTTTTTGTTTCTCCGTTTATTGTGTATATATATATATATATGTGTGTGTGTGTGTATATATATATATATATATATATATATATATATGTTTTTTCTGTAACCTATATATAGGCTGTAACTCTTTATGTACTTCAGTGTTCCTGAGGATGTCATTAGACGAAAGCGCTTGAGCACCATTCTGTGTTTCCTTTCCTTTGTGGTTTTATTCATATATATATATATATATATATAGGGTGTTTATAAAGTCCCTATTTCAGTGAAAACGTAGCAAAAATTAAATTCAATAACAATATAACAGAAGGCATGCATTTAATGAATACTTAAGCATATGATTCTACAAGAGCACCATCAATATCTCTACAGAGTTCAAATATGTCAGCAGCATTGCGGAACACATTTTGGAGCATGACAGGGGTTATTTTTGTAACTGCTCTTACGATACGAGCACGTAAATCTTGCAGATCTGTAACCCTCGTTTGATAGATGTTTGATTTGATAAACCCCCATGCCAAGAAATCCAAGGGCATTAGGTCAGCAGATCGAGCCGCCCAGGGCTTGTTGCCTCCACGTCCGATCCATCGATTTGGAAATCGTTCATTTAGGTACTCCCGAACAATGTTTGCGTAATGACAAGGTGCCCCATCTTGTTGAAAGACAACGATGTTTAAAATGCCATCTGAATGAAGCTGGGACATTTATGTGCTCGTATCATAACAGCAGTTACAAAAATAACCCCTATCATGCTTCAAAATGTGTTCCGCAATGCTGCTGACATATTCAAACTTTGTAGAGATACTGATGGTGCTCATGTGGAATCATATGCTTAAGTATTCATTAAATTTATGCCTTCTATTATATTGTTATTGAATTTACCCTTTTTGCTACGTTTTCACTGAAATAGATGGGGACTTTATAAACACCTTGTACATATAATACGTTTTTCAATGCTTTCTGAACTTTGATCTGCCATCATGAAACCCTGCAAAGAAAAGCAAAACTATTATAAGGGGTATAGGCATTAGGCAGGGGCGGCTTTAGTCATTTGGGTTCCCTGCAAAACGCCATAGGGGCCCCCCTGCCATAGCGTAAATTAAATTGTTTTGTGTTATTATGGTTATGGTAAACACTAAACAGTCCCCCTCCCAACACAAGTTCACAAATGCAAATAGCTAATTGGTTACTCTTTTTTTTTTATCGCATATCTTCATCTGAAATTACTTATGTAAATAAGTTTGTAATAATCTTACCCAGGTTTTTTTTTTTTCCCCCAATCATTATGGGACAGTTTTTTTTCCTCGTGATTGCCTTTCTCAGCAAGTCCAGACCAAGGTCGCGTAAGTTGCCTTGACATAAAAAATTATTGACAACAATAGGTCGCGTGGGGGCCCCCTGCAGGGCTCTAACTCCGCTAGTGGGTATAGGGACCCTACAAAGTAAAAAATAACTTATCTTAGGGGTATAGGGACTTCTCACCCACCCTGTATATTCAGTTTTCTACTTTTGCGTTGGGGATGGCACCCAATTACCCGCTCTTCATTTTTTCACCCCCCCATACCCCAATTACTCCTCAACATTTTTTTATCCCCCATACCCCAATTACCCCCTCTACATTTTTGCACCCATTCTATTGGTGATTGTTTTGTATTTTTGTTATCGATTCATCGACACGTTTTCCAATTGTGTTCGATCAATGTAAACATTATTATTTTCGATTCTCGTATGTTTTCACCGCCTCATTTTGAACTCTGGAAGGGAGTCGAACCCTTTCTTTTGTACCATTCATGATGGCTTTTTCAGCTCCGCAAGTTCTGATAAGGCTTATTTCTTACGAACGCTTACCATCTTATTCTTTCTCAGTTGGGTCTTATCCAAATGTTAGTTTGTATTTTTATGAACAATTTTACTACGTCAGAGGTTTATTTTATTTTTTATTGATTAATCTGTTGATTAATTTTAATTTTCTGTATGTTTATTTTGTTTGTTAGTCCAAATGAGCTATAAACTATCTGCTTAGCTCCATTACGAAATGATAAAGTTTGTACATATGTTTTATAGAATGTGTAGGCTATATGTTTGTGTCCATCTACAAGTTTGAAATCTTGTACTGACTTAAGTATAGGCCTGGGTACGACTAGGCATAGGGTGTTTGCTGGTTTTTGTTGTCAGTACCAGTGGCGTTAAAAGATAAATGAATATTTCAAGGTTTAAACAAGTAAAATTTTATTTGTAACTGGTTAGTTTTAGTTAAATTGTATTTATGGTTTTGATATTATCTGTGTGGGTGTATTTACTCCGATATCAAATATCCAATATGAAGTTACAGTAATGATCTAACACTAAAAATAAGATGCGGAAGTGGAACAGATTTATTGCCGAAACCATTCATCTAAAGCAAATGCAATAAAAGAATGTTCATTATGCAACAGTGTAATTAAATATGAAGTAACAGAAATAAAGAAGTGATTAAGGAAAGATAAGTTAAAAAGTTAAACTTAAAATAATTATAATTATTCCTATTGTGAGGGATCCATTTCATTTCTTTATAAAGAAATTGATAAACTTAAAACCTAAAAATGCTGATGATGATTAGTGTTTGATAAATGCAATATTGATTATACCGTGATTGAGCACTATTATTTTATTGGTATTTGTAAATGAGCATTTTATTTACGAGATGGAAACAGTATGAATGAATGAATTCAACGAAAAGAAGCTAACATTGAAGAGCGTAATAGATATTTACCTCTAAAGAACCAAATTAGAAAATTGCGAGGAGAAAGTTGGGTATGCACGTTGTTCAGCGTATTCATTAATGGACCTCTAAGTAAGTTGATTCAAATCATTCACAATTCGTAAGTTAATTAATTTTGTAGTGAAAGAGCGTTATTACCTAATTGTTCACGCCTCTCGAATGGAGAAGCCAGAATGACACCTGATGGTTGAAATTACAAGTTTTCAACCTAATGCTGATAATGCAAATGATAAAAATCATTATAACAAATTATTTTTTTCTTGAAAAATGACTGTTTCAATAAATTTGCATGAAAATAATAATAATAATAATCAGTACCTGTACTTGAAATTTTAACTTTGTGTGGTTATCGAACCCTCCGGCTGCTTCGAAAAAGGAGTAAGAATTTGGAGAACAGAATATCCAAGTTTTGATCTTTGTGAAACCAATTGAAGTATAATGGTTTATTTCATAAAATGGCTGGTGGTGTGCGATTAAATGTAAGGTTTTATAGTAATATATATATATATATATATACATATATATTATAATAATAATTATATATGTTAATAATTATGTAGTTTGTCATATATTTACTCGTTAGTTTCAGTAATTCATCACAGTAAACGTACATTTAGATAAACTAAACGAAAATAGAGAACTCTTGAATAGAGGTTAAGTTCAGGATGTGAATTATATATGAAGAATGAAGATACAAACTGGAGTAATATCTTGAGACACAAATGTGCGAGGGCCACTCAATATATTTTGCCCCACCTCTTTTTTTTTCTTTCCAAGTTTCCTTGTAAGATCAAGAAATTTTGTACACAAGTAGTTACATACCTGTTTTACAAGTTTTTATTTTTCCACATAGTCTCCATCCTTTTCTACGGCTTTCCTTCACCTCGAAACAAGGGCCTTTAGTCCTTGTTGATAAAAGTCCGCTGGGTTCCGCTGGAGCCACCTCTTAACCTTCTCAACAACCTCATCGTCACTGAAACTTTCTTCCACAAATAGCACCCTTCATTGGCCCAAACAAATGGAAGTCTGAAGGTGCCAGATCCGGGCTGTATGGAGGGTGGGGTAACACAGTCAAGCGCATTTTTGTGATGGCCTCTCTTGTTTGCATATTGTTGTGTGGTCTTGCGTTATCGTGCGAAAGAAGAACGTCTTCCAGTTTTCTCTCCGGTCGAACTCGCTTTATACGTCTCTGGAATCTCTGTAGGGTAACAATATATGCCTCCGAGTTGATTGTTTGTCCTTTCTTCATAATGTCCACCAGAATCACCCCTTTCATGTCCCAGAAGATGGTGGGATCTCACACGTTTAGACCAGCGTCCAACTGTGCTTCGATCAACCATCTCCGTAAACGTTTTGTAGACGTTTGTGAATATTTCCAACTGTTTCCTTCTCTGTGGTTAAGAACTTGGTAACAGCTCTCTCTTTACGACGCACATCACTGTCAGACGCCAGTTTCGAAACTGCGTTAACCATCGGTTTCATACAAGGACGTTTAAAAGCGGTTTTATGCAAGGAGGGGGAGGTTCAAACTGGAAAAATCCGGTTATGTGAAGCGCAGAAAGTTCAAACTTACGGCCGAAAAGACATTTCAGCCCCATGACCTATTATTTAACTAAGAAAAAAGGGTGCGTCAAAATATATTGAGTGCCCCTAGTATTTTCAACTCTTCACACGCCTAGATTAAGAACTATTTATACAGGTACATTATTTACAAGGTTGAATACAATACTACTACAACTATGCGCCTCGGTGGTGTAGTGGTTAGCGTCGCTGACTACGAATCCATCGGCCCCGGGATCGAGACCTGGTGATGGCAGGCGGTGCGCAGCAAAACCCAGCTGTTCATCCTTCCACACAATAAAATTAAAAAAATTGGTTGATAGATAAATAGGTAGCCTAGTGGTTAAGAAGATGGGCGAATTACGCTAGCAACGGGACCTACTGATTAATCAAGAAAAGTCAATTACTGAATTTTAGCTATTACTTAAGAAACTAATTAATATTTGTGTGAAGAGAAGTAGAATGGAAGGTGAAAGTCTTAAAGTAATCCGATAATACTCATAAAAGCAACATTTGTTATACGATACCCGGAAGTTCACATGGGAAAAATTGAAGCGGATAAAGTTGTGAATATTAAAAATTATTGTAAAAAGGTGACAGTAAATAAATAAAACTAAACCGGGTTGAAAGAAATTTTTAGTTACGAAGCTAAACAATTAATCATAAACAGGTTTCTTTTCAGAATTTTTTATGAAGTAACTCTTTTGCTTCCATGTTAATGTAAATTTATATTTTAAACAAATTCGTTTAATAAAAATGTTTGAAAATTGTTTTCCTTAATTTCCATATATCAAAAGAAGTTGTATCCAGGCCCTCTCAAAGGTCCAGAGAGGCCCATAACTAAACCCAATTATTACTTTCACTGCAAAACATTATATTCAAACCTGAAAATTTCTAAGCTTGAGGCCCAGGCCAAATGGCCCTTCTAGCCCCCCCCACCCTCTGATTGGCCCTGGTTGTATCAATATATATATATATATATATATATATATATATATATATATATAGGCGTACATAAGGGGGGGGCATAGGCCACCTCTTGTAAAAATTATTACTACTATCATTAAAGAATTTTTTAAAAATCGATAACTTTGCAACATTCACCAAAAAAAAAAAATCTTGTCATATGGAATTTCAGTTATTTCATGGTTACCAGGACATGTTATTAACTCAAAAGCAATTTTGGCTGGCTTAGGAACATTTATATATGTCTATACGTACGATTAATTTGTGCAAATTTGATTTTGCCCATAAATTGGAAATAAAATATAACTGAGGCCTTCCAAGATGCAGTTCATTTTGATTCCAAATCAATCATCATCAATTTTGAGCTCTCTCTCACACACACAATATATATACCTTATGAACCTTATGTTGTTTCGTGTGTTGGTCTCTCTTCACACGGAGGTCAAGCTGGTGGCCCCGCCTCTAGGTCTGGCCTGGTGGAGGAGCGAGTTACTTTCTTGCGCTCTCCACCGTACATAGCCAGGCACGCCCGGCTCATCTGGTACTGTCCTGAGCCAGGCATCCAGTCTTTTCTTGAAGACTTCAACTTTGACCCCCGTTACGTTTCTGAGGTCCTTAGGAAGCTGGTTGAAAAGTCTTGGCCCCCTGACAACCAAGCTATTTTCCTTCAGGGTTGAGGAGGTCCCTTGTCGTGCTTTTAATTTGGGAACACTACACATTCTGCCTTTCCTATTTTCCAGTGTTGTTTGAATGGTAATTGGGTTTAGTTTTAGGTTTGGTACCAGTTTTTCGATCATTTTCCATATGTAGATTATGATGTACCTCTCTCTTCTTCTTTCCAGTGAGTACAGATTTAGTTTACGTAGTCTTTCCCAGTAGTTGAGTTCTTTGCAGCCATCAATCTTGGCTGTGAAATGCCTTTGCGTTTCTTCTAGTTTATTAGTTTCTTCCTTTTTATATGGGGACGTCAAAACTGAGCAGTATTCAAGTTTTGGTATAATCAGTGTTTTTAGCAGGGGAATCATTACTGTCCTGTCCCTTCTCTTGAACGTTCTTAGAACCTGTCCGGCGACTCTTTTTGCTTTATTTATCGCTATCTGATTTTGTGTTTCGAATTTCGCATCATCTGTCATTATTATCCCGAGATCAATCGCTTTCATGCTTCTCTGAATTTCCTGTCTATCTGGAGCATAATATGCAGTCTGTTTAAGTTCTTCTTTTCTACCATATCTCAAGAGCTGAAATTTCTCGGCGTTGAATGACATGTTGTTGTCTTCTGACCATTTGTATATTTTGTTCGTGTCCCTCTGCAAGGCCTCCACGTCATGTACATCGCTGATTTTTCTGCTGATCTTTGTATCGTCTGCAAAGGATGTTACTATACTATTGCTGTTTACTCCGCTGTCTATGTCTGTTAGCATGATAATGAACAGGAGTGGGGCCAGTACTGTCCCTTGTGGTACTGAGCTGCGTACTTCCGATTCTGATGATGATATACCTTGAATTTTGACGACCTGCAGACGATCACTAAGGAAGTTGTAGATCCATTTTCCCACTTTGCCTGTTATTCCCATGTCTTTAATTTTATGTCCTATTATACCATGGTCACATTTATCGAAAGCTTTAGCAAAATCTGTGTATATAACATCGTAGTTGTCATTGCCTTCCAATGCATCTAGGATATTGTTGTAGTGCTCTATTAGTTGTGATAGGCATGATCTACCTGATCGGAATCCATGCTGATTTTCGTTGAATCTTTCCCGTGTCTCCAGGAAATCATAAATTTTCTCTCTAACTATTCTTTCAAATACTTTGGTGAGGTGGGACGTCAATGACACTGGTCTATAGTTCTTTGCTTGAGATCTGTCCCCTCCTTTATATATAGGGACAATGTTTGCTCTTTTCAAGATGCTCGGTATTTCCCCAGTGTCTAGGGATCTTCTCCATATCCAGTATAAAGGTGTAGCTATTTCATTTTTACAGTTTTTAATCAATAATGCGTTCCAATTGTCCGGACCTGCAGCTGAATGTAGTTTCATTTGTTCTATAGCTCTCGCTACATCTTCTGGTGTAAACTCAAAGTCTGTTATATACTCTCCTTGCAATTCCTCTTCAAAGAATGCATTTATGTCAGGTATCGCTTTGTCACTTTTTGGGGTACTGAAAACTGATTCATATTGAGCTCTCAATGTATCAGATATTTCTTTTGGATCGTCGGTTAGTTCATTATTTCCCGTCCTTAAGGGCCCAATAGCGGCGCGCGTTTTTGTTTTCCTTTTTGCATAGCTATAGAAGTATTTTGGATTTTCCTTTATTGCTTCTACCGCCTTTTCCTCTTCCCTCTCTGTATGGTCCTTAATCAGGGCTTGTATTTCCCTATCGATACCCTCCAGTTTTTCTTTTATTATTTTCCTGCCATTATCTCCGCAGTTTCCTAACTTCGCCTCCACTCTCTTTCTTTTGCGGAATAGTCTTCTCTTTTGCCTTTCTAGCCAGCTCCTCTTTCCTTTTGGCTGTGATTTCGGAGCATATTTTTCTAAAATTCTCAGCGTTTTTTCCTCCAAAGTTGTTAGCATTTCTTCCGTTGTTTTATTCTCGAAAATTGTTCTCCATTCTATTTGGGCCATGTGCGATCTGATTGCTTCCCAATTTATAGTCTTCGAGTTTAAGTTAAAGGCCCCGAATTTACTTCTTTCCACAATATGTGTATTGTCTTCTAATGCTGCCATCATATTTGTTGATATCTCGATTAAGTTGTGGTCTGAGATAATGGTTGGGGTTATTTTTATATCAGCAATCAAGTTCGTGTTATTCGTGAATACCAGATCCAGGCAGTTATTTTTTCTGGTATTTTCTGTTATCTCCTGTGTCAGCATAAACTCGTTTGTGAGAGCCATCAACATTTTTGCTTGTTCCTGATCTTCTCTTGTGCCCCCCTTGTCCTGGTGAATATATATATTCCTATTCACCTTTTTGTATTTTATAAATGGGAAGTTAAAGTCTCCGCAGATCATTATATTGGGGGATGGAGGGTTTATGGCCTTTATTAGCTTTCTAATGTCATCAATGGCCTCCGAGAATTTTTCGGTTGGGGTGCTTGGAGGTCTATAGATGACTATTACTATCAAGTTTAGTTTTTCTATTTTCACTGCTAGGAGTTCCACATAGCTGTTTGATTTACTTATTATCGTCTCTGTCATATGACCTTCCTGTACATATATAGCACAGCCACCTTTCCGTCTCGTCGTTCTATCCGCTCTTAGTAAGTTGAAGCCCTCTATATTTATCTCTTTCTTATCAATACAATGTTCGCAGTTTTCACAATTTCCTTGGCAATCTTTAAGATGAGTTTCTGTGAGGCATGCGATGTCCGCCCTTGTTTCGTCCATAAATCCTTTCAGGTACGAAACCTTATTGAGTGATTGGTTTGGTCTTATTCCTTGAATATTAGCCAGGACAATTTTTATGTTCTCTGTTTTTCGTTGCCCCTTGTGCATTTCAAGTTCGTTTTCCTTCGATATCGCTTGATTCGTTGCTCTATGATCCTCCGAAAGAGATCCGTTTCCTCCTACTTGTATTGGTAGCTTCTTGCCCGGTAGCGATTTGGCTCGGGGGTTTCCAGCTGTGTCAACTGCATGTGGATGACATTTAGCATTCGTAAGGTGTCTGAGATGTTGAAAAAATTTTCTTGTTCGCTTATTGTGTTCCTATTGTTGTTCCTATTGTTATTTTTATTCCTATTGTCATTTAAACTTTTTCCTTTGTTCGTTGAGTCCGTCGGGAGATGTTGATAGTAGCATTTATTCCCGAATTTGCAGGTTCCGTATTTTGCGTAAGTTCTGCAAATGTCCGGGTGGTAGAATTTACATCCGTCTCCAAATTTACAACGACCATTATTATAGAAGAAATTGCATATTGGGGGATGTTCATATATACATTGTCCTCTTTTAAATCTGCAATTTCTTTTATATAATACCTGCATATAATTCCTTCCCCATATTTACTCTTGGCTTTTGTTTTTTGCTCCTTATTGGGGGACAGTTTTACTTCGTTTACTTGACTGCCCTCTTGTCTTGTCCTATTTGTGCTAGTTGTGTTTGTGTCCTTCGTTGCCCTTATGCTGTGTGTTGTCTTTACACTCTTTGTCGCCTGTGTGTTTTCGGCCTCATTTTGTGACGGTATTTGAATTCTTTCTATTTCGCCTTTCTCCGTTTCTTCCGTTTTCCACTGTTCTTTGTTTCCACTTTCCTCTTTCATTCTCTTCTCGTAGTCTCTTTCTGCTTTAAATACCGTAAAAGAGTTTAATTCGGTCAAGCAGTTCTCGCAGAAAATTTTATTCCATTAAACTGCTTTGCGTTCGTTATAAGGGAGATTTTTTCATCTCCCCATTCTAGGCATTTAAAATCAAAAAGTAGCTGACAAAAATCGCACCTGATCGCCTCTGTCTCAGCTGTTGCAGTTTACAGATTCCACAGAGTTGCATGTATGCATTAATTTCCATGTTGGTGAAGTGACTCAAAAAGGGGGTATTATGGGAGGTATTGGGTGGGGGATGACTCAAGCTGTGTGAGGGAAAGAATTTTCCGTTACTCCAGGGTAGGGGATGTGGCACGCTGTATACTTCTCACTGATTGGTCCTCTCGACCGTGGCTGCGGGGGATAATGGGGGGATATTTGCGGGCACTTCAAAAAACAAAACTTTCCTCACAAAGAGACTCGGAAAAATAACAAAAACAAATGCTCTATATTATGGAAAACTGATGGGTAGTTAGGTAACGAAAATGGTTCATGAGTAGGTAGTAGTTAATTAACAATTATTAAATC
>JAJOZX010006506.1:0-265997 GCA_023014485.1 Bathynomus jamesi | reverse complement strand
CGCAATTGGGCGACCAACTTTACCCTGGGACCTTAATTCAATAATAACCCAAAATTAACCAAACCGGAAAAAATGTAGGCCAAAAATGACAGACGACTGGCCAAGTTTCGCAATTGGGCGACCAAACTTTACCCTGGGACCTTAATTCAATAATAACCCAAAATTAACCAAACCGGAAAAAAGTAGGCCAAAAACGACAGACGACTGGCTAAGTTTCGCAATTGGGTGACCAAACTTTCAATAATAACCCAAAATTAACCAAACCGGAAAAAATGTAGGCCAAAAACGACAGACGACTGGCCAAGTTTCGCAATTGGGCGACCAAACTTTTTACCCTGGGACCTTAACTCAATAATACTCAACCCGTCTAGGCCTAACTTGGGATACAATTTGCACAATCAGAACTTTGCCGAAAAATGGTCACTGACTCAGTCTTGGGGTAGAAATCCGGTTCTGAAGGACCATGTTATTTTATTTATTTGTCGGGTTCGAAATCCCAGCTGAGCCGTGAACGGCCAAATTCTAAAGGGCAAGTTCTACCTAAAGCCCAAGTTAAGCTAAATTAAAACTTACGGATTTGAGATCCTATTAGGTCCTACCTCAGGGTAACCTCAGGGTTGCTGACTCGATGCGGGCCTACCTTAGACCTTAATTACATGAACTTAAAGTAAACAAAAGGGTACTATTTGTGGTCTTCTTTCTGAACCTTGCAACAACAACGCAACCTGGACTATTGCACGATGCAACAATCATGTATCTAAACAACCAAACTGAATTGCAAGAGAGCTCTCTATCAGACCACACCTTTACGTACGACCTTCCACAAACGAGTAGAAAAGACGCGCAGCGTCCCAAAATGATGCCAACAGTGTGACCAAACAATGATGCCACAAGAGCTAAAAAATGCTAGCTCTAAATTAAGTTAATTTTTCACTAACCTTACAATTATGAGATGGATATATATACACACCTTAACTTAATATATATACAAGCAATGCTGCATCAATCAGCTTAGTCATCGTATCGCCTTGGGACAACAATGGTTCTTCCTCTTCTAGATTTTCTAACAACAACCCTGGTAACTTCATCTTCACCAGTTTTCAGCTCTAAGACTTTCCCCATTGACCAATGTTGTATTGGAGTCTTGTCATGTATCAACAAAATGTCCCCTATGAAAAAACTATACACGCCTACAATATGGTATCGTATGGGGGTGCCTTTATTTCATAATTAAATGCAAATTATTAATTTATTGAATTAAATAACTACAAAATTGCCTCGGGATTGGCGCAAAGCCTATTGGGAATGAAAATAATTACCATACATAAAACAATATGTAGGCATTGGGCCCTGTAGTGTATTGTGGTGTAGGTCTCAATCAAACGAAATCCCTATAGTAAGGGTTTATTCAAGTAAATCAACATTACAGCTGAAAAGAACAGAAAAGAACAATTAATAACACATACCAACAGTAATAAGGTATAGAGAAAAGAATAATAATAAAGAATACTAATAATGATACAGTAGCTGAAAATAGGCCCAATAAAGCAAAACACACAACACTCGCCCCCACAAAATAAAATGCAATAAATAGATTAATATACAAATATTAGAAGAAAAAAAACTAGCGAGGTTAAATAGGTTTGTAATGCGCGGCCGTAGATAAGCGACTCTTAAGTTCAAGCGATGCACTGGTTTGCGTACACGTGAAGACCGTCTGGGGACTGACGTCTCAGAAGTCGGAACTGCGGGTCCACCAGGACTGGGACCATCCGAAGCCTGGGCTCGGTCCTGTTGCGGGCTAGTATTGAGTTGCAAGTCCGTGCGGCCCAGTTCGTCGAGTGGTGCCCTTGAATCCGCATTATTGGGGTGATTCGAGTCCAGTTCATTGAGCGGTGCTCCTGAGTCCACATTATTGGGGCGATCCGAGTCTCGGGTATCGGAAGTTTCAAGATCAGCCTTTCTGGGGCAAGGTGCCAGGTTGCGGAGTGCGACAGCGTCCTCTCTTCCATCTCGGAATTTCACACGCGCGAGAGTAGGATTGACATCGATTAGCTCTACGACATCTACGGCAGGATCATACTTATTACGGTTTCCAAAACGTTTTAGAAGAACCTCGCCGGGCTCCGACAGCCATGAAGGCAAGGCAGAGCCGCTAACAGAACGTCTTTCGAAAGTAAAAAGTCTTTCATGCGGGGTAGCATTAGTAGCCGTGCATAGTAAGGAACGTATGGCGTGCAATGCCTCAAGCAGAACGTCCTGCCAGGCATTCATCGTTAGCCCTTGAGATTCGAGAGCCAGCTTGACAGTGTTCCAAATGATGCCATTATAGCGTTCGCATTGGCCATTACCACGCGGATTGTAAGGACAGGTACGACTAGCGCCGACGCGAAGGCGTAGCAGGAATTGTTTCAATTCATTGGACATAAAGGAGGAGCCGCGGTCCGAGTGAATATATGCTGGTAGACCGAACATGATGAAGAGACTCATGAGGCAATCGATCACCACGTTGGATGAAATGTCACGACATGGGAACGCGAATGGGAAGCGGCTATATTCGTCGACAACAGTAAGCATGTAGCGATAAGACTGTGATGAGACCGGAAGCGGCCCTTTAAAATCAATAGAAAGACGTTGAAATGGTGCAGTCGCTCGTACCAAAGCAGTATCGTCAGGTTTGTAGAAGCACGGTTTAATCCTAGCGCACACTTGACACTCAGACGTAACACGTCGGATCTCATCGATCGAGTAGGGTAAATTTCTGACGCGGACATAATGCAACATACGCTGGATACCTGGGTGAACGAGGCGTTCATGAAGTGATTTTAAGTCACAAACACCAGAGATGGCGCTGCAGTGTGCTCGCGAAAGAGCGTCAGCAACGATGTTCTCGTGACCTGGCCGATGGCGGATGTCAAATGAAAACGGCAAAAGTTCCATGCGCCAGCGCATTATCTTGTCATTTTTAATTTTACCCCTAGCGGTAGTATCGAACATGAATGATACGGCTCTCTGATCGGTAACAATAGTAAAATGTCTGCCAGCCAAGAACGGTTTCCATTTGTGTACGCTTTCTACTATCGCATACGCTTCTTTCTCAACGATGTGGTGCCTCATTTCAGCCCGATTCAATGAGCGAGAAAAGAAGGCAACCGGGCGGCCGGACTGTAATAGTGCAGAACCGATTGCTCCATCCGATGCATCAGACTCAATGGAGAAGGGCAGCTGCTCGTCGATTACTTTCACTGAGGATTCGGCGATGTCACCCTTTAAAGTTTCGAAAGCAAGAATGGCAACAGAGGACAACGGAAACCGTTGACATTCTACTAACGGACGCACTTTCTGCGAGTAGTTACGCACCCACTTAGCATAATAGGCGAATAAGCCTAAACAGCGCTGGAGAGATGTTTTGCTGGAAGGTACAGGTAGCTCCAATAGCGGCCTCATTCGTTCCGGGTCTGGTTTCAGAACACCGTCAGAAATACGATAGCCCAGAACATCGATGCAGGTTAGTGAAAACTTTGACTTGTCTGAATTGAGACAGAGGTTGTAACGGGAAGCGGCTTGCATGAAGTGAGCCACATTGCGATCGTGCTTCTCCGTCTTTTCGCAGATTGTAATATCGAGATAGGCGTACGTACCGGATAGGTTGTTATCAGCGATGAATTTGTTCATGAAGCGTTGGAAAGCTGAGACCCCATTGGTAACACCTATTGGTATTCGTTTAAACTGGTAAAGATTATTTCCAGCTTGGAACGCGGTGTACGGGCGATCGTTGGGGCAAATTTCAATCTGGTAATAAGCCCTAGATAAGTCGATAATACTGAAAAAGCGATGCTTCGCGATGCTATGATCCACGTCTTCGATCCTTGGCAGAGGATAAGCATCGAGAAGAGTGTACCGATTTATCGTCTGGGAGAAGTCCACTACCATACGTTTCTTTCTATTTTCACTTGAAGTAACCACCACCTGAGCGCGCCATGGCGAGTCGCTCGTTTCAATCACTCCTTCCTGAAGCAGGCGTTTAACCTCACATTCGATAAATGCGTTATCCGCAGCATTGTAACTGCGGGATTTAGTAGCAATCGGCGGCATTCGGGTGACAAATTTTTGAACAGTTTTCACGGGTGGAATTTTAAGTTAGATAGAGCACACACACTTAGTGACGATTCACCGCCGCCATAGTTCACGCTGACGCTTTTGTGTAGTTTCAGGAAAGGCAAGCCGAGAATAATTTCAGCGCATGAATTAGGAAGCACAGTCAGTTTGACGTTGTCATAAACACGGCCATTCAGTGACAGATTGGTGACGCAATAGCCGGACAGTTCCACCGAAAAAGACGCAGAAGCCATAGAAACTACAGACGGGGCGCTTATGTATAAGAAGCCGCATAGATGACGCTACTGTCTCGTTGATGAAGTTCTCCGAGCTACCGGTGTCGATCAGCCCTCGTAGTAATTGTTCATTCTCATTCACCTGGACAGCAACAGTAGATGGTAGTAAGTCGCCAGTAGCGCAAGTAGACGCCAACACTATACTGAGGATGTAGCCGAAGGGAAGCGTACTTTAGAACGGCAGACCTTAGCGAAATCCCGGCTTTTCCGCATTTGCGGCACACAACGTCACGTGCAGGCAAAGCTGCCGATCAACTCTAGGATGACGTGGGCCACCACAATTGTAGCATGCTTGCCTCTTTTTCGCAGAGAGTTTTGAGGCAGCAGCGGCAGCCAAAGGTTTAACTTCGTCTTCATCATCACTGTTCGGAACGGCGGCCAAAATAGAATCGCTAGATGCTGCAGCCGCTGTAGGTCCAGCCGCGGATGGCGGTGCCAAGTACGACTCCGATCTCAGCAGCGCCTGCTCCAGCGCTCGGGCCTGCTGCGTAGCAGTTGCCAGGTCAAGCTGCTGATTCTCAGCAGCCGTGCACGAATATTCGGAGACTTTAGGCCGCGTATAAATGAATCCCTGATAGACTCATCACGATAGGTTGCAGCAGTCACATCCCTGAAGCTGCAATCCACAGCAAAGCCGTTGAGTGCTTGGAGATACTGGTCGATTGACTCATCTGGTAGTTGCACTCGGGTTGAAAGCAAGTGACGAGCGTGAATCTCGCTGGGAGTTTTCACATAAGCAGCCTGTAATAGTTCAATAGCCCTGGAATAGTCGTACTTCCAGCCTGTTTGGTGTCAGTTCAGAAATAGTAGTGAGAAAGTAACGAAAATTCCTGTACATAACTTCCATAGCTTTGCAGCATGAGGATCAGAGGTAGCCACGTCAAAGTTGTCCAGCAGCGTATAACTTTATCCATTTAGTTGAATAAATTGTAGTGTATTGTGGTGTAGGTTTCAATCAACGAAATCCCTATAGTAAGGGTTTATTCAACTAATTAACATTACAGTTGAAAAGAACAATTAATAACACATACAACATTAATAAGGTATAGAGAAAAGAATAATAATAAAGAATACTAATAATGATACAGTAGCTGAAAATAGGCCCAATAAATTAATTCGAGAGGAGAAATAATGAAAACACAAAAATTAGACGTCTGGGGACTTTGTAAAGTAAACATATTTAAGACAAAGGAATTTATATTAGCTCAACTCAGGGCTGTCGAGTTCCAAGCGAAGCTTTAGGCAAAGGAAGACGTGCTTAATCTTCCTATAAGTTCTGAGTGAATACCTAATAATATAAAGCTAATAACACAAAAGGATAGGCCTATTCCTTCAGGTATTTAAGTATAGTGAATTGCCTATATTAAGCTCCTTTCGCAACCCCATCGCCTACATCGAAACAGGCACGATAGGCAGCCGCGCACCTTACAACCAGAAGCGAGGCCCAACGAAATAATAAAGGGTTAAGATTCGGTAGAACACATCCACCAAACTCTATATTGATATTTATACAGCGAGATAGTGAAAAAAACAAAAATACTTTATTCTATACTAAGTTTGGCTGAAATTCCTATCGAGATATTTATTTTCGAAATTATTAAATTTTGGCGCCATTATTCACTAGTCAAACCTGCCGCCGCCCACCTCCCGCCATATCGTTGCGTGACGTGTGGTTAGGCTAGATTACTTTTGCCGTGAATATTACTGACGAAGATAGGTTTTTCTGGTGTATTTCATACTGTTTCAATTGATTCTGGCCTTTTCAACCCACAATTTCTCTCTTCTTCAAAGCCCTGACCACTTACTGGAATCCAAATTGTTGGTAGTTGGTAGGAATGAAATAATACCGACAATTTTTAATACCGGTATTTAAACAATTATTTTACTGATACCGGTTTTATGCAGAGAATAATTTGTAATGATTTTTTGGTGTCACCCTGCCAAATGCCAAGCCTCTCACAAGCCTGCAGGACCTGTATACTCACCACTTAACGACAATAAAAACTGAAGTTACTTTTTAAATTCTGTCACCGACACCAAAGGGAAAATACCATTGATTGAAAAAAGTTTGAACAGCAGCTCCTAGGGAAAGGCAGTAAAAAGGAAGGACTACTTATAATGATTAAGTATATCAGATAACCAAAGGAAAAATAACAATTTAAAAAAAAGAAGTTTATTAATAATTTTGCATATTTATTTCTTATTTTGGTTTTGGAAGTAAGTTTTGAGGAAACAAAGACTATCTAATGATTGTTCAGAGAGATTTGATCTTAGCTTGGTCAGAAATAAGCCAGCAGCAGAAAAAGCTCTTTCTGATTCTACACTAGTGGGTTTAATGGAAAGCAATGCCTTGTACAGCTTTTCTAAATTTCACTTCTTTGTGAAGAAACTTCGAAACTCTTAAATTTATTAGTAGGATCAAAGTTAGTTGCATTGCTTCTCAATGGTACCTTTACTAATTTCTCTATTTCTTTCATGTATTCGCACATCAATTGATCATCTACTTCAGGGCTTCTCAAACTTTTTTCACTTGCGACCCCTTTGGATCAGACAAATTTTTTCGCGACCCTTCACTCAATGTCATAAAAGCAATAGGTACTAACACATTTTTTTCATAAATATACAAATATTTTCAAATGTTTCTGCGACCCCCAATAATATTTACGCGACCCCTAGTTTGAGAAGCGTGGATCTACTTCATTCTTGTCTTCAGTAACATTCTCTGAGTAGTTAGATGCTTGTAAGTCTTGATCTTCGCTTTCTTCCTCGAAACCAACTAAATTTTCATCATTCTTAGGAAAAAAGCCTTTTAAAAATCCTTTCTGCAGTTCTTTTGAGCACTAGTGTAGATGGAATAGAAAATAGTTCTTCTTCTTGAACTTTTAAGGCAAGGTTTTGGAATCGTGTATAAACGTTTTTGAACGCTTCAATACGTATTTATACGATTTCAAATGTTTAAGGCGAGAGTTCTGGATGATAGTTTTCCTTTTCAGAAAAACGGACACACATCATATAACGTCAATAACATAATATTATAACAAATGATAAATTGTGACATACACTAATGACGCCCCTCAAAGATATACTGCATGCGTAAGTTATGTATGAAGATAAATCATTATTTCTACTCACATTGGCCACAAAATCCTACAAAAAACAAGTCTTGTTAACTTGACATTTGCTAATTGCTCCCACAATAAGACACTAGGCAGTTCTTCAATACCGAAAACCCGGTATCGATAATCACGATATTGGTATCGTGTCTCTTGTCCAATATCGGTATAAATACCGGTTTTCATCACTAGTAATCGGGCGGGGTGGGGGCACCATAACGGAAGATTTGCGCCAAAAATGAAGGTTAGATTAAATTGAAACACAGCATGAAATACACCAGAAAAACCTAATTTTGTCATTCGTTTGGGTGGATGTGTTTATACCGAATCTTTACTTAATAAGGTATGGTAATTTCCGTTTTTACCATTAGGCAGCGCTAAATACCGAAGGCATATAAATTAAACATTAACCTTCCCCCCGGCCCCCCCCCCCAACAAAAAAACACTACTTACTTAATGTCTTTTGAAGACCTTCACAAATACAATTTTTTAGCGAAAAGACGTAGTGTTTTTGTTGTCAACTGAGCATCAAGATCGGATGGCCAAGTTGATCGGTAACCCCATATAGTTTTTTTATATCCCCAATTTTGACTGAATCATTCCAATTTTGTTTTGTTAATTGTTTGTTTTTCTCTTAGACTTGTTAAGTATTCGTCTCTCCACTTAGTTATAAACTGAGTTTTGATTTGTGTCAAATGTTGGTATTTTGTGTTGAGTTCTTTTTGTCCTACCACCCAATCTGGATCCTCTCTACTGTTATTTTCATATTCTGGTAACATGTTTACTGTTTCTCCTTTAATTAGATGGTTTGGTGTGAGAGGTTCTGGCTCATCAATACCATCTCCCACATAAGTTAATGGTCTGTTGTTGATAACATTTTCAATTTCTGTCAGAATAGTCATGAGTTCAAGAAGTTGCAGATGTTTGGTCCCAGTAGTCTTTTTAAGGCAATTCTTTACAGTCTATGTTTCCTTCCCAAATGGAACCATACCATGGTGAATTAACAGGAATGTACTTCCAGGTTATATTGTGTTTGATTAAATGAGTTTGTACTGTTTCACTGTCACAAATCTGATGAATAATTCTTTCACCAGATTTGAAGTATGCGGCATTGTCTGACCATATAGCTTAGGTACAGAATTGTGTGCACAAAATCGTCTGAAAGCAGCAATAAAAGCCTCTGCTGTCAGATCTACTATGTCTAGACATATGGCACGTGTTGCAGCACAGGTGAAAAGTATAATGTACACCGTATATTCCTTTGAGTCCCATTTGTCTCCTGTAATAACGTTGGGGTGTTAGACCCTTAGTATTAGGTTATCAATAGACATAAAAGGTATATGGAAAAACTATACGCCTCACAACATGGTTCATATGTGTACATTTATTCATAATTAAATATAAATTATTAATTAATTGAATTAAATATCTATACAAAGTTGCCTCGGGATTGGCGACATAGCCTATTGGGAATGAAATAATGAATGCCATACGTACAAAGAACCTGTATGTATGAATTAGCCTCACATAGCAACAAGAACCCAATTTATTGTTTAGTCTACCACAGAGAAGGTACCAACAAAAATTTGCTAGTTCGGCAAATAATACAAGCGAACCAAGGAACGGCTCTCGGGCTGTTTATTGTACAACGAACGCTTAAACAGGGAGGATGCGTGTTTGTCTTCCCTAAAGTTCTGAGTGAATTCCTTATAATATAAAACCTAATGACTATAAAAGGATAGACCTATTCCTTCAGGGGTTTAATTAGTGATTGCCTATATTAGTAACAAAGTGTCAACTCGCAGTGTAGGCTCCATCGTACGGCCCTTGTTAATTTTATTTATTTGTTGGGTTCAAATCCCAGCTGAGACGTGAACGCCAAATTCTAAAGGGCCAGTGCTACCTACAGCCCAAGTTAAGCTAAAATAAAACTTACGATTTGAGATCCTATTAGGTTCCTACCTCAGGGTTGCTGAACTCGATGCGGGCCTACCTTAGACCTTTGTTACATGAATTTAATATAAACAAAAGGGTACTATTTATGGTCTTCTTTCTCAACCTTGCAACAACAACGCAACCTGGACTATTGCACGATGCAACAATCTTGTATCTAAAGTGACGATTCTAAACAACCAAACTGAATTGCAAGAGAGCTCTCTAACAGACCACACCCTGTACGTACGACATCCCACAAACGAGTAGAAAGAACGCGCAGCGCCCCAAAATGATGCCAACAGTGTGACCAAACAATAATGCCACAAGAGCTCAAAAATGCTAGCTCTAAATTAAGTTAATTTTTCACTAACCTTACAATTATGAGATGGATATATATATACACCTTAACTTAATATATACAAGCAATGCTGCATCAATCAGCTTAGTCATCATATCGCCTTGGACAACAATGGTTCTTCCTCTTCTAGATTTTCTAACACTCCCCACCGAAGAGGCATTGTTGTCGTACCTTCTTATAAGGTTAGCCAAGCCTTCTCCATGAGGATGTACTCAATGTTTCATCTTGACTATCTGTGTTTTTGCTGATTTCTAAAGCATAGAGTTTTTGTATAGGTCTCTTTAACTTTCCTCCTGAAGTTCTTTACAGTGCAGACCTAACTAAATTGGTCTTTGCCAACAAACAACTCTTCAATTATGCCAAGCTTCCAGCATTGCCTTGGTCTTTCATCCCCAATCATTACCACTTCTCCCACCTTGATACAATTTGCATTGGAGCCCTTTACCTTGCCTGATGGGTAATAATTGAGTTCTGGCAAGTATTCCATCTGCCACCTCTTCCATAACTGATCTTGTAGCTCTTCAAGGTACCTGAACCGTCTGGTTAACTCTCCTTGAGTGCTCTGGATAGGCTGCAAGTCTTCTGGCACACTGGGGCTTGATGTTAATCGTTTACCACAAAGAAAATGATTTGGTGTCAATGGCTCTGCATCCTGCATACTGTTGTAAACAAAAGTGATAGGCCTACTGTTCACCATTGCTTCTACTTCACATAAAACAGTGCAGAATTCTTCTTTGCTCAAATGAGCATTAGCTAAAAGTTTCTTTAATAGACACTTTACACTTCTCACTAGCCTTTCCCAAAATCCTCCCCACCATGGTGCTCTCTCAACAATAAACTCCCACTGTACCCCTTGGTGTGAAAAGTAGGATTGGAATCCTTCTCTTTTAGCAAGGACAAATTTCTTGGAGTTCCTTTGCAGCCTTTTTGAAGGTTTTTGCATTATCCGATATGATTTTATTTGGGAAACCCCTTCTGTCACAAACCTTTTAAAGGCCAAAAGAAATACATCACTACTTAAGTTGCTTACCAACTCCAAATGGATTGCTCTGGTGGTAGCCCAGGTGAAAAGACATATATAACCTTTGTTAGACTCCCCTCGCTCATACACATAGACTGGCCCTGCAAAGTCTATTCCCACTACATCAAATGGGCAGTATAGACACACCGTCTCTTGGAAGTGGAGCCACTTTTTCATAATAAGGCTTTGCACTCCAACGCTTGCAAACACACATTTATGCACGACTTTTTTACTACTTGTCTAATTTTGGGAATCCAAAAACTGTTGTCTGATCTCTATTATCCTCTCTAACTCCAGCATGTAACAGCTTATGATGAGTATCCAGGATCAAAAGGTCCACAAAGTGCCCCCCAGAAGGTAACAAAATGGATGTCTTTCTCCTCTGGAAGCCCAGAAAACTGTAGTCTACTCCTACTCTCAATAAATCCTGATCCAAAAAACAACCAAACCCTTGAGCGCAGAATGTGTTGGTAGAACCTGTAATGGATGGCTGGTGAGCAATTCTCTCTTTTCACCAAATTTTTCCTTCTGCATATATACCACCCAGTATTTCCTGGCTTGCTGAATCTCATTACTGTTCAGAATTCCTTCCCTTCTTGTTTCTCCATTAATGTTGTTGGTAAATCTATATACCCATGCTGTCACTCTTAACAATCTTTTCAGACTGCTAATGTCCTCAAGCCTCAATATGGGGTCCTGCTGCATAACTTGAAAACTGTTCACAGCGCATTTTCTCACCTCACTACCCATGCTTCTTCGCCTGGCATTCTCCTACAATAGGCTGATTAGAAGGCCAGTTTTCACTTCCAAGTTTTAGCCACTCCGGCCCATTCCACCACAAACTTGACTGTGCAAGATCTTTCACTGAAATTCCTCGTGTGGTAAATCAGCGGGGTTTTGGGTGCCTGGACAATGCTTCCATTGCTTGGGATCTGTGTGCGCTTGAATTTCCTCCACCCTATTGGCAACAAATGGTTTCCATTTCCTTGCCTGGCTTCTTAACCAGTGCCAAACTATAGTGGAGTCTGTCCAATAATAGCTTGGAATTTCAGAGAGGGCCAAAGACTTTTGCCTCTAACTGCAAGCCGACTAGCAATAACTGCACCCATCAATTCCAACCTTGGAACAGAAAGCCTTTCAAAGGTGCTACTCTGCTCTTTGCAGCAACCAACCTGCAAACTTACTTCCTCTTGCAATGCGCCTCTTATATAAATACAAGTTGCATAGGCTTCCTCACTTGCATCACAAAAATGTGCAGCTCCAAATTGTCTGGACTATTGTTCAACTCTCCAAAGTACCATCTTGGGATTTCAATGTCTCCAAGATGTGCCAATTCTTTGAACCAATATTTCCACCTTACCACCATATGATCAGTAACTCTTGGTCCCAACCAAGTCCAATTTCCCAGAGGCTCTGAAACCAAATTTTGACTTTATCACAAATGGAGCCAGGAATCCAAGAGGATCAAAGACCTTTGAAGCCAAACTAAAGCTGTACGTTTTGTCCACCTTGTCTCATTCTCAGCCAGCTCTACTAAAGAGCAAACAATGCTAGCACCTTTGCGTCTATTGCCCACAACTCCTTAATACCAGAATCCTCAATACTTTCTGCTGCATCAGGTACTACACAGGAATGACTCATAAACTCTTGTAATTGCGAATGATTGGTCTGCCATTTTCTAAGCTCCATGCCAGCCTCCCTCATTATAGCTCTAGCCTCCATGAATATCTGTTTTAGCCATTTCTGTATTATCCACGGAACACAGCAAATCATCAACATAAAATTTTTTTCTTATGTGTTCAATAGTGTTAGGATAGACTTCAGAATATTCTTAAAATGGTACTGCATAGTAGCTGCCGACAGAAATGGACTAGAGCTGAGGCCAAACAACACTGACTTCATTCTATATGCTGAACCTTAGGTTCATTTTCCAACAAGTCTTTCGTATCCACCCACAGATACCTTACGCATCTGTCCTCTGGTTTTAACTTTATCCGCAAAAAGGCTTGCTTCACATCTGCAGTCAATGCTACTCTACCAAACCTGAATCTCAGTAACAAGGAAAATAAATCTGCATTTAAATTTGGCCAGCATCCAAACAGTCATTCAAGGACACACCACCTTTGTGCTTGGCTGAGCCATCAAAAACTACCCTCAGTTTGGTGGTAGTTTTGTCTCGCCGTACCACTGCATGGTGTGGCAGATAATGTGCCTCCTGGCTCACCAGCTCACCTTGCACCCTTTCAGCATAGCCCTCCCTTACATAACTTAGGATGGCCTCATTGTATTCAATTAACAACTCCTCATTTTCTTAGCCTGTACAATGAAGTCTCCAACCTCCGATTAGCTAGCTGAAGGTTTGAACCGGGTTTGCAAGAATCCTTCCATGGTAGGCCAACTTCATAGCAACCATCTCTAAACCCAATCCCTTTTTCAAATTGCTCTAAAACATCATTGTTCACTATACTTGCCTGTTTGTCCTTTATGCCAATAGATTCAAGTTCCCAAAACGCTTTCAAATGCCTTTCCAGACCATGGCTGTTCTCCTCAATCTTAACAAAAAGAGCCTAACTTCCATTTCATTGCAATAACTACCATGTAGCATCCAGCCTAGCTTACTTTCAATAGCTACCGGGCCTCGAGATTGCGGACAATATTACCAGTGATGAAGTCCCAATAATAGTCAGCTCAATCAAAAGACTAATATCTTCTGTTCTTTCAAACTTATTATTGCCCAAATTAATTCCTTTAACTTGCAATTCTTGGACACATGCCATATCTAAACAAGTAGTGAATGGAGCACAAAGTTCCTCAATCTCTACAGCTTGGACCTTGAGAGTGGGTCTTTGCGGTAACAACCCCTTAACCAGAACTTCTACCTCCTTAAATTTGGTTTGGTTTTGAACGGAACCCCCAAACCCAGAAATTCTTAAATTTTCCCTCTTAAGTTCTTTAAACTTCAATTTTCTGGAAAATTCTGGTCTTAAGAAAACTACACTGGCTACCACTATCAAACAACACTCTTACAGTAGCTTCTCCTCATTCCCAATTAATAAGGCTGCAGTTGTTTGCAATAATCCCCCTTTACTTTTACTCCCTTGCATAGCAGTGGCATGTGCCACTGATGTCTCTACTTATGGGGTAGGCCTACTAGGAGTGTTTTCAACAATAATGGCTGATGCCTACCATGACATTTTTGCACAAAAGTTTTAAACTTACAAAACCTTGCTCTATGACCTTTCAAAAAACATTTAAAACATGCTGTGGACTAGTTACCCTGTCCTTTCTCTCCTCAAGGGGTAAAGCCTCAGCCACCTCACATTTATATGACTTGTGGTTGCCTTCGCAAAAATATGCATTCCTTGTTTCCCTTTAATTTATTCTCAGAGGATGCATGTAGAGCTGACACTGTACCTGGGCTATTCCTTTTTGTGGAAACTTTGGTGCTGTGCCTGCCTTTGTCCCCTTGTTTACCACCCACTGTGCAAACTCAACTCCCTCTCGTCTTGCTAATTCTGTGCCTAAAAGACTTAACATCTGCTGAAGGGGGTGTACACATGTTCTGCAGAGTGTCCCCTACTTAATTCAAGCAAAATTGAGCTAGGCAATTTAGACTCCAATGTAGGAACCAACATTATACCATACCTTTCCATTCCTACACCAAGTTGTCCAGGGACCTAGTTCTAATTTCAAATTCATCATAAACTGCCGTAACTCCTTGACACTATTAGGATTATTAACAGGAGGTATAGCTAAAAGTGCACGGAGGTGGCTTTTAATTAAGATCTCTGGCTTACCAAACCGTTTCTTTAATATATCCCAAGCCACATTATAATTAGCCTCTGTTAATGCTAATCCTGCTATAGTCTTTGCTGCCTCCCCTTCCAAGAGGGACCGCAAATAATTAAACTTCTCCACGGCACTTAACACTTGACTAGAATGAACTGCTGATTGAAAACTGTCTGCCCATCCTTGCCATTCCTGAATACTCCCAGAAAATGTTTTGAGTACAAGCCTCGGTAATTGAACTACAGATCTGTTAACCTTAACTTCACAAACATCATTTGTTGAGTGTTGTGTTTCATTATTAGACCTGGTCTCTAACTGTACTGAGCTGCTAAACTCTTTTGCTCGGAGGCCTACTTTAATTATATCATCAATAATCTCTTCAAAGAAATTAGTTATTTTCTATTTCATCTCTTCTATAAGAGCCTCAATTTTAACATTTACCTCACTTAGAGCAACCTTTTTAGTTTCTAATATGGAAAGCTGCGCAGTCACTAAGCGTAAATCCTCTTGCTCTATGGCAGAATCTATAGTGGCAATGACCTTTGTAATTAGACCTTTGTAGGCGCTTCTCCTTTTTATAAATTTGTTCAATTCAGATGCACTCATCTTCAATGCAAACAACAATTGGCTCAATACCAAATGAGCTGAATTGGCAGAAATACTTAACCAAACTGATCAAACGCAAATTTTACTTTCAAATAAACTGAATTGCTGGGTGGGGTACTAACCAAACACCAGTATGGAATACCAAATTTTCCACCCCAGGACCTTAATTCAATAATAACCCAAATTAACCAAACAGGTAAAATGTAGGCCAAAAACAACGACAGACGACTGGCCAAGTTTCGCAATTGGCAACCAAACTTTCTACCCTGGGACCTTAATTCAATAATAACCGAAAATTAACCAAACCAGTAAAATGTAGGCCAAAAACGACGAGAGACGACTGGCCAAGTTTCGCAATTGGGCGACCAAACTTTCTACCCTGGGACCTTAATTCAATAATAACCCAAAATTAACCAAACCAGGTAAAATGTAGGCCAAAAACAACGACAGACGACTGGCCAAGTTTCGCAATTGGCGACCAAACTTTCTACCCTGGGACCTTAATTCAATAATAACCAAAATTAACCAAACCGGTAAAATGTAGGCCAAAAACGACGACAGACGACTGCCAAGTTCGCAATTGGGCGACCAAACTTTCTACCCTGGGACCTTAATTCAATAATAACCAAAATTAACCAAACCAGTAAAATGTAGGCCAAAAACGACGACAGACGACTGGCCAAGTTTCGCAATTGGGCGACCAAACTTTCTACCCTGGGACCTTAATTCAATAATAACCCAAAATTAACCAAACCGGTAAAATGTAGGCCAAAAACGACGACAGACGACTGCCAAGTTTAGCAATTGGGCGACCAAACTTTCTACCCTGGGACCTTAATTCAATAATAACCGAAAATTAACCAAACCGGTAAAATGTAGGCCAAAAACGACGACAGACGACTGGCCAAGTTTCGCAATTGGGCGACCAAACTTTCTACCCTGGGACCTTAATTCAATAATAACCCAAAATTAACCAAACCGGTAAAATGTAGGCCAAAAACGACGACAGACGACTGGCCAAGTTTAGCAATTGGGCGACCAAACTTTCTACCCTGGGACCTTAATTCAATAATAACCCAAAATTAACCAAACCGGTAAAATGTAGGCCAAAAACGACGACAGACGACTGGCCAAGTTTCGCAATTGGGCGACCAAACTTTCTACCCTGGGACCTTAATTCAATAATACTCAACCCGTCTAGGCCTAACTTGGGCTACAATTTGCACAATCAGAACTTTGCCGAAAAATAGTCACTGACTCAGTTTTGGGGTAGAATCCGGTTCTGAAGGACCATGTTAATTTATTTATTTGTTGGGTTCAAAATCCCAGCTGAGCCGTGAACGGCCAAATTCTAAAGGGCCAGTGCTACCTACAGCCCAAGTTAAGCTAAAATTAAAACTTACGGATTTGAGATCCTATTAGGTCCTACCTCAGGGTTGCTGACTCGATGCGGACCTACCTTAGACCTTTGTTACATGAATTTAATATAAACAAAAGGGGTACTATTTATGGTCTTCTTTCTCAACCTTGCAACAACAACGCAACCTGGACTATTGCACGATGCAACAATCTTGTATCTAAACAACCAAACTGAATTGCAAGACAGCTCTCTAACAGACCACACCCTGTACGTACGACATCCCACAAACGAGTAGAAAGAACGCGCAGCGCCCCAAAATGATGCCAACAGTGTGACCAAACAATGATGCCACAAGAGCTCAAAAATGCTAGCTCTAAATTAAATTAATTTTTCACTAACCTTACAATTATGAGATGGATATATATACACCTTAACTTAATATATACAAGCAATGCTGCATCAATCAGCTTAGTCATCATATCGCCTTGGGACAACAATGGTTCTTCCTCTTCTAGATTTTCTAACAGCCCTACATCTAAGAAGACCGTCACGCCCTACATCGAAACAAACAAAGACCCAGCAAAAATAAGGTGAGGCAAATTATTTTCATTCTAATATAGGTCGCGCAAATCCCGACGCTAAATTACCGTAATCAATTAATATAAAAGGTCCTTTAAAGACCTACATATTCATAACTCTCTAACGAAAAAGCATAGGGCTTTTGTCGGTAACCCTCCACTGAAGTCTGCTGGAAATTTCCAACGGATGAGGGCACAGGCAATCAACCCATAGCCCTATATAGTGTTTTCATATGGTGGCCCTGTGTATGGGGAACTAACCCCTCTAAAATTTACATTGACACACGCAGTGGCTAGGCTTAACTCAGTAGGCCTAACCCCAATTTCAACCGTAACCCCACTATAGTTTTTTCATATGGTGGCCTAAGCAACTGGGAACCGATCCTTTACCTTTACACTAATCGAAAACAAAGGCTTGTTCATTTAACAGGCATAACTTATTTTAGGTCCTAAAAAAATAGGCCCGCAACATTAAGCCTATTTAATAGGTCCTACTCTTCAAATTCAAAACTAAGCCTTGTTAATTTAACAGGCTTAACTCATTTGAGGTCCTATAAAATAATAGGCCCAAACATAAGCCTACTTGGTAGGCCCAACAAATAGGCCTATTTAGTAGGCCCACCTAACTTTACCTTACATAATAGGCCTACCTCTTAAAGTAGGCCTTACTCTTTACACTCAAGGCCTATCCTAACTAAAAACATTGTGAATTTTTAATTTAACCTGTGGCGCAGGTTATATAAAAAACTTATTACTGTACAGTAATTTAACTTGCTCAACATCATAAAATTAAACTCAGAACTTTAACACTAACAACAATTATGGAAGACTTGGACAAAAGGGTAAAAACCCAGACCAAGAAAACAAAAACACAGACCTTGGGGCTACGGCACCATCTCAAAATCACAAAAAATTAATGAGGAAAAAATCAGCACGTAAAGGTGTCATCACCAAACTGTACAATGATTTCAAACAAAAGGAACCTACAAGATATGATCTTGAAACAACATTAAATTCTATTACTCGTTACAAACAAGAAATTTTCATACTAGATGAAGACATAATTACAGAAATTGATGACACAATTGAACTAACAGATGATGAGTATACTACTCCTACTTGACAATGAAAATTACATTACAAAAATTAACAACTATATTTCTGAAATTCAAAACCAACTTGATGAGTGCAAAAAAGAAGACACATACGAAAGCTTCTTAGAAGCTACAAGAAATGCTTCATTTAGCCCTCCCAATGTGGCTGAGGGCAATGAACTAAAATCAAAATTGCCTACACTTGCAGTACCCACTTTTGAGGGTGACAGAGCCAAATTTCAATCTTTTATTGAAAAATTTCATAGCCTTATAGGTAATAAAAACTACATTACAGATGTTGATAAATTTAGTTATTTAGTGAACTATCTGAAAGGCCCAGCCTTAAGATTAGTGGAATCACTACCAGCCATAGGTACTTCTTATTCTGTAGCAATAGAATTACTTAACAGAAATTACATGAATAAGGATGAAATTATACATGATTTGGCTCTTAAAGTAATGAACATGCGAACCCCAAAAGACAACTATGGTGACCTCTTTGATTTTTACTGTGAGTTTGAATGTCTCATGGGACAACTTAAAAACAATAATTTAAACATTGCAGAAACAGCTTGGATCATTCAAGCTGTTGTTTTTGAAAAGCTCCCTTCTAAAGTCAAAGAGATATTTCATCAGAGGACAACTGACATATACCCTAGCCTTAATAAACTAAGAGAAGATTTCCCAACTGTACTGCACTTTACAAATCAAGTTACACACTCCCAAAATTTAACACAGAACAAGAAAAAACCAACAATGCAGAAAACCAAAAACCTAACAAAAGATTTCAACACTTACCAGTTACATCAAAACACAACCGCAAAACTCAATTTGCAGAAAATAAAGTGACAGAAAAAGACTCAAAGACTCCTACTCTGCAAAACTTTAATGTAGCTACTTTTGAGTATAATCCCACACCATGCAAATTTTGTTTTAGCAGTGAACATTATTCTACAAATTGTCCCAAATACAAAGACTTTACAGCAAGGTCAAAACGTTGTGAACAACTAAACTTATGCAAAAAATGCACTGGATCAGGGCACCAAAAGTCAAATTGCAAATCAAATTTGATATACAATTGTAAGTTTTGCAACAGTTTTGACCATGTTACCCCTATGTGTAATACACACACAGACATTGGAAAAACTGACAAACATTATGAACAAACACCCAAATCAAACCAAAACAAACAGAAACAAACCAAAAATGCTATGAATGGACATATCAGTTCATCTAGCATTAACCACAATTCAAAAATTCTTTTACCAACCACAACTTTGGAAATCCAAAACAAAAGGGACAAATAGTACAGGTTAGGTGTCTTTTAGATACCTGCTCACAACAAACATTTGTAACTAAACAACTGATAGAAAAATTGGGACTTCAAAACCAACAAGGAGATGAAGATCTCTCTATTTCATCATTTATCAATAAAAACCCAGTACAAGCCAGTTTTAAAACTGCAAATATAACTTTAACTCTTGATGAAACATTTGAAACCCTTAAGGTTGTTGTTGTGGACAAAGTAGAACAAGAAAAAATACAAATAGCTGGGTTAAAACAAGCTTTGCTCCAACTTCAAAATAAATACACGATAGCTGATAAAACCCTTAATGCAGATGTAGTTGATGATATACATATGCTCATGGGGGCTGACTATCTTCATCTGGTCCATAGAGGCATCATTAAAATTGGAGATGGAATAGCCATACAAACTCCCACAGGTATTGCTCTTTTGGGTGACATAACTAAATACCATCTTACTACTGACACAGAAAACACAGAACATGAACAAAATTTACGCAAAACAAAATCACCACAGTCACAAATTTCTGACTATGTGACAAACTCGAACTACAAAAACACTGTCATAATCCCACATCATTTGAATGAAAATGATTCCACATTGGATGAAGGGTTACAGCAGTTGTGACTATTAGAATCAGTTGGCATAAAGGACAGTACTATTACACATGAAGACCAATTGATGACAGAACAATTTAAGGATACATTACAACACAGAGACAATCAATACTATGTGGAGCTGCCTTGGAAAACACCTTGTCCAGAAATAATGGACAATTTGAAAGTAGCTAAGGCACATCTGTATAAAAATTACAGAAAACTAAAAAATGACAATCTTTTAGAACAATACAACAACATATTCAAGGAACAAATAGAAAGGGGCTTCATTGAAGAAGTTACTGATGAACCCTTTAAAAAACGAGGTTGTCATTATTTAACACACAGGGGAGTTTACAGAGAAGACTCATCCACAACTAAACTAAGAGTAGTATACAACTGTAGTTTAAAAGACACAAATTCTGTTAGTTTAAATGATTGTCTCATGGAAGGCCCAAACCTTGTCTCAGATCTTGTAAAAATTCTCCTTTGCTTCCGTTTAGACAATTATGCAGTACAAAGTGACATAGAAAAAGCATTCCTCTGTATAAATTTGAAGCTTGAGTATGATAAAAATCATCTCAGGTTTTTGTGGTTGAATGATCCACATGACCTTAACAAAGGTTTCAAAACCTACAGATTTAAAGTAATTATTTTTGGAGCAAATTGCTCTCCAAGTATTCTTGCTTTAACAATTAAAAACCACCTCAACTTATTTCAAGAGGACTTAACAGTTCAGTTTTTAAAACAAAACTTTTATGTGGATAACCTCATTGGTTCCACTGTAACTGAAGAGGAATTGCTTGAAATTTACCAAATGTCACAACCCATAATGAAGCAAGGAAATTTTGGATTGAGAGAATGGGTTTCTAATTCTCCTAAATTAAATGAACAAATAACAAAAGACAACAATTGGAACATTGAACCAAACAATTACACGAAAACACTTGGAATGCTTTGGTTTTTAAAACAGAATTCTGAACACGATGACACTCTTTGCACAAAGAGTTATAACTTAAATCCAAATGCCAATACAAAAAGACAAGTGCTTTCAGAATCATCCAAAATTTTTGACCCCATTGGGTTATATTTACCAGCAACCATAAGATCCAAAATCCTTTTGCAAGACTTATGGAAGAAGAAAATTGATTGGGATGAACCACTTTCAGTGGAAGACCAACTTCATTGGAAAAAATTAGCCACAGACTTGAACAAAGTTCAAGACATCTACGTACCAAGATGTGCTGGCTACAGATTGAAATCTCAAACACTACACATTTTTACAGATGCCAGCACACAAGCTTACGGGTGTTGTGCCTATTTAACAAGTGAAAATGAAAGTAACTTGGTTTATTCAAAGGCAAAAGTGGCACCCTTAAACCAAAAGAAAACTGTACCACAACTTGAATTATTACTGTCTCATTGGGAGTTAAAACAGCAAACTTTCTCTCACAAGTGTATAAAGAAGTTGACATAACGGACATTTACTTATGGACAGACAGTCAAATTTGTCTAACATGGGTGACCAACACATACAACTTCTTGCAAAAATATATTTGTGAAAAACAGACTAACAGAAATCAAAACTGCAAACACAAACCTTGGTATCAAATTTAGGTACATAAAAACAAAAGAGAATCCTGCAGACTTTTTGACAAGAGGGCTCTCTTACAAGCTGTTGAAAACAAATAAAATCTGGTATGAAGGGCCCGAATGGCTAACATGTGAGGATCTTTGGCCAGCCAAAGTAGTTAACCTCACACTCAACTCTACAACAACTGAAAAGATCACTGAGGACAAACCTATATTTGACTATCACCTTTATTCAGACCTCAACAAACTCTTGAGAATTACAGTCTATTGCTGCAAGTTTGTCAATAGCTACCTTCTCAAACACTGTCCTCAGAAGGCCTTTTCTAACTTAACAGAAACTGCAACAAAATACTGGCTCCAACAGATACAAGCTTCAGAATTTGACAAGGAGTTGAAGTATCTTAGGTCCAGTAACACATTAAACAAAGGAATTCCTTCACTTGTCATGGATCTAAATCTGTACCTGGATACAGAGGGTCTGATAAGGTGTAAAGGAAGGCTTAACAAGTCAACTTTGACTTACAACTCTAAACACCCAATTCTTCTTCCAAGGAGAAATCACTTCACAAATCTCATCATCAGGGATACCCACAACAAAATACACCACATGGGGTCCCACAAACCCTGACGGAGCTGAGAAAAACTTACTGGCTACCAAAGGGTAGAACTGAAACAAAGAAAATTTTAAACACATGCATTCCTTGTAAACGTATCCATTCACGACCCTTTAAGACCCCAAGCCCTCCAGACCTACCTGTGGAACGAGTAACATTTACTCGGCCATTTGAAACCACGGGTATTGACTACACTGGAGCGGTAAATGTGAGTTTTGGAGACAAAATGGATTCAAAGGAATACAAAGTGTACATTGTACTCTTCACCTGTGCTGCCACACGTGCCATATGTCTAGACATAGTAGAAGATCTGACGGCAGAAGCTTTTATTGCTGCTTTCAGACGATTTTGTGCACACAATTCTGTACCCAAAACTATATGGTCAGACAATGCCACATACTTCAAATCTGGTGAAAGAATTATTCATCAGATTTGTGACAGTGAAACAGTACAAACTCATTTAATCAAACACCATATAACCTGGAAGTACATTCCTGTTAATACACCATGGTATGGTTCCATTTGGGAAAGAAACATACAGACTGTAAAGAACTGCCTTAAAAAGACTATTGGGACCAAACATCTACAACTTTTTGAACTCATGACTATTCTGTCAGAAATTGAAAATGTTGTCAACAACAGACCATTAACTTATGTGGGATATGGTATTAATGAGCCAGAACCTCTCACACCAAACCACCTAATTAAGGGAGAAACAGTAAACATGTTACCAGAATCTGAACATAACAGTACAGAGGATCCAGATTGGGAAATAGGACACAAAGAACTCAACACAAAATACCAACATTTGACACAAATCAAAACTCAATTTATAACAAAATGGAGAGAAGAATACTTAACAAGTCTTAGAGAAAGACATAAACAATTAACAAAACAAAGTTGGAATGATTCAGTCAAAATTGGGGACATTGTGTTGATACATGACAAGACACCAAGACAACATTGGTCAATGGGAAAAGTCTTGGAACTCAAAACTGGTGAAGACGAAGTTACCAGGGTTGTAAAACTGAAAACAGCAACTGGTGAGACCACCAGAGATATCACACTACTATATTCTTTGGAGTGTGGGGCTAAATTAGAACCATTACCCCAAAGGATGGATCAGGATACTATTGGGGAGGAATCTCTCAATGTGCCTGATGTAACTCAGACTAAACCAGACAGGCCTCAAAGAAAGACTGCTTTGAAAGCCAGAAAACTTTTACAAGAAAAAATTAAGACTGGTGACTTATAAACCTTACACAAACTGAGCAAAGTTAAAATGCTTAATAACTTTACTTTAATTCCATAAATTTCCTATACCTAAAGGGAGTCAAACTGATTGACATAACTTTAACTAAACTTGAGAAGTTGGCCTCTTGAACTTTCATATTTGAATAGGTCTTGAGTAACCTCTCTCTTCCTAAATTTCTACTTCATTCTTTTGATCCATTTTTTACATGTTTTACACAGTTTGTCAAAAAATTTGATCTATAACATACAAATTTTTCTCCGGCCCCCCCCCCCAGTATATGGAAAAACTATACGCGCTCACAACATGGTATCATATGTGGTACATTTATTTCATAATTAAATATAAATTATTAATTAATTGAATTAAATATCTATACAAAGTTGCCTCGGGATTGGCGACATAGCCTATTGGGAATGAAATAATTGAATTGCCATACGTACAAAGAACCTGTATGTATGAATCAGCCTCACATAGCAACAAGAAAACCCAATTTATTGTTTAGTCTACTACAGAGGAGTAGACCAAACAAAAATTTTGCTAGTTCGGCAAATAATACAAGCGAACCAAGGAACGGCTCTCGGGGCTGTTTATTGTACAGCGAACGCTTTAAACAGGGAGGATGCGTGTTTGTCTTCCCTAAAGTTCTGAGTGAATTCCTTATAATATAAAACCTAATGACTATAAAAGGATAGGCCTATTCCTTCAGGGGTTTAATTAGTGATTGCCTATATTAGTAACAAAGTGTCAACTCGCAGTGTAGGCTCCATCGTAACGGCCCTACATCTAAGAAGACCGTCACGCCCTACATCGAAACAAACAAGGACCCAGCAAAAATAAGGTGAGCCAAATTATTTTCATTCTAATATAGGTCGCGCAAATCCCGACGCTAAAATTACCGTAATCAATTACATATAAAAAGGTCCTTTAAAGACCTACATATTCATAACTCTCTAACGAAAAAGCATAGGGCTTTTGTCGGTAACCCTCCACTGAAGTCTGCTGGAAATTTCCAACGGATGAGGGCACAGGCAATCAACCCATAGCCCTATATAGTTTTTTCACAAGGTACTTGTAGGTGCTTTGAAAAAGATCTTCTTTAGGGCCTACCAACTTGTGACAGCGTCACAACCGCGACCAACTATATTTCTATTCTCTAATTTAGAAGCTATAGACATTACCAGGGCCGCCGAGAGCTGCCCCGGGCCCCGGGGAAGGATTGGTATATGGGCCACCCTGTTTACTCAGTATTTTATTATGAATGGTTTTTGTGTACATAACAAGCAAACTGATTATATGTCCAAGTCACTATTCAAAACTTAAAGTATGAATAAACAACTCGGCGGCCCTGGACATTACCCCTAACTGACATAATGATTAGACAACTTAAACTCCTTTCACATTAGTCACTTTCGAAGCATCACCAAATTAAACTTAGAATCAACGATTTCTGCAGATACAAAAATACATGCTGTTTAGTTCAGCCTAATGAACGAACAGACCGCGTCCCGCTGTGTATCTTTTTGTGTTGCCATTCAGCTTTCTTTTCGTGACTTTTCCCTTTAGTGATTAAACTAAAAAGGTTGCTCTAAGCGAAGTAAATGTTAAAATTGAGGCTCTTATAGAAGAGGATGAAATAGAAAATAACTGAGGTGACGTGTGTGTATATATATGTATATAGTCTAAAGTCACTAAAGGGAAAAATCACTAAAAGAAAGCTGAATGGCAACACGAAGGGATAAACAGAGCAACGCGGCTGTTCGTTGGGTTTTGGCTAGACTAGAGCATGGTTATTCATATCTGACTAAATCGTTGGTGCTAAGTTTAATTTGGTGATGTTTCTGTTATTTATTTATTTATTTATTTTTTATTGGGTTCAAAATCCCAGCTGAGCCGTGAACGGCCAAGCTCTGAAGGGCCAGTTCAACCTACAGCCCAAGTTAAGCTAAAATTAAAAACTTACGGACTTGGAGGTCCTATTAGGTCCTACCTCAGGGTTGCTGACTCGATGTGGGCCTACCTTAGGCCTCAGTTACATGAATTTAAGATAAAAACAAAAGGGGCACCATTTATGTTCTTCTTTCTAAACCTTGCAACAACAACACAACCTGCACTATTGCACGATGCAACAATCTTGTATCTAAACAACCAAACTGAATTGCAAGAGAGCTCTCCATAAGACCACACCCTGTAAGTACGGCATTCCACAAACGAGTAGAAAAGACGCGCAGCGCCCCAAAAAATGATGTCACAAGTTAGAGTTTAGGTAGACTGCTTTGTGGGACGCAGGAAATCTATGGTAGGCCCTAAAGAATATCTAATTCAATGCACCGGTTAGTGCCTTTGTTTGTTGTTTAGAAACCTAGTAACTTAGCGGGGTCACTAACCCCAAGCTATTACATTTGGCGACGAGGATGGGATTTAATTTGGCTCATTGGATTAAATTTGGCTCATTGGATTAAATTTGGCTCATTGGATTAAATTTGCTTCATTGGATTCAATTTGCTTCATTGGATTCAATTTGCTTCATTGGATTCAATTTAGTTCATTGGATTTAATTTGGCTTGTTGGGTTCAATTTGGTTGTTAGGAAAATTGGATGTAGCCTAGCCTAGTGGGTCGTCCGATTTGGTTGGTTTGTGTGGGTAAGCTACCGTACTATAGCTTAGGTCCCGCCGGCCTAACTCTAATACTAATTCCTACTCAGCCCTAACTCTAAAACTAATTCTTACCCAGCCCTAACTCTAAAACTAATTCCTACTCCGCCCTAATTCTAATACAATTTACTCTTCAGCCCTAACTAGTTACCAGGGAATAACTAGATCAAATTTAAACCAAATCTAACCTACTTCACATTATTTGGCCTAAATCGGTTTTGTTCTAGCATGTCGGTGAATGGCCATATAAGCCCCTACGAAGACTCTGGGGAGGACTTCGAAGCTCATTGCCACTAGGGTGAGTTGTTTTTCGAAGCAAATTCCATTCCTGATGCTAAGAAAGTACCTACCTTTTTAACTATAATAGGCCCTAAAACGTTTGGCTTACTTATGGACCTAATTGCTCCTAAAGCACAGGAAACTTGCACCTATAATGAATTGGTACAGGCCCTAACCGATCACTACAAACCCCGAGTAGTTCTCATCTATGAACGTTTCAAATTTTATTCGAGGCATCAGACGGTGAATGAAAGCATTGCAGAGTTTGTTGCAGGAATAAAAGCCCTTAGCCGTATTTGTAAATTTGGGGACAAATTAGACGAAATGCTAAGAGATAGGTTTGTAATGGGTCTCAAAGAGGAGTCTACCCAGAGAGCTCTATTAGCTATACAGGACCTAACATTTAGTCAGGCTGTAGAAATAGCTGCGGCTAGAGAAGCAGCTGCTAAAGATGTTAGAGCTTTTGGCAGTCACAGTACTAAAGCCCAAAACGTAAAGAGCTGTAAATCTTCTAGGCCTGGCAGACCTAATGAGCCTACTAGACAGACAAATAAAAGGTATGCGGCAAATACGACTAAACCTACTAATTCAAACGCTAAACAGGAGGAAAAGCCTTCCAAGCCATGTACTGGATGTGGAAAACACCATTGGAAGAAGGACTGCCCTTTTAAAGCAGCAGTTTGCCGAAACTGTAGTAAAATAGGCAACATAGCTAAAATTTGTTTTTCAAAGAAATCAAAGGGTGAAAATTTGAATTATAACATTTCTAGTGTAAATCCTCAAAAGGGAAATACTTCGAACATTGGAGTGGAGTACCTATTTTATGAGCAGCAAAGTGGTGATAATACAGGCCCATATATTGTAGAGGTAGGCCTAAATGGAATTACAGTTCCTCTAGAACTAGATACAGGTGCTGCCCGAACTGTCATGTCCAAAACAGTTTTTGACAAAACTTTCAAAAATACACCTAAACTACATGCATCTAAAACAATACTAAAAAAATATGGGGGACATACAAATATCTATTTGTGGAGAAGCATCCATCACAGTTACACTCAACCAGAAAACTTTGTCTCATCCCTTAACTCTTTTAGTGGTGGATGAGCAAGGGCCTACTCTACTAGGCCGTGATTGGATTGATGCTTTGAAAATGCCTATTTGACAGAATTTTGCCAAAGGGTCAGGCAGATGTGCATACACTCTCATATCCGTCTGACATAGACTCATTGTTAAGGGAGTTTTATTCTGTTTTTGGGCATGAAGTAGGCAACCTAAAAGGCCATCAGGTCTGTATAGAAGTAGATCCTAATGTAACTCCAAAATTTTGTAAGGCTCGTTCAATTGCGCATGCACTGCGGGAGAAGGTAGATTTAGAAATTGACAGGCTGCTCAAAGATAAAATTATCGAACCAGTCACACACGCTAAGTGGGCTGCCCCAGTAGTTCCTGTACTAAAACCTGACAAGTCCGTACGGTTATGTGGGGATTACCGTTTAACAGTAAATAGAGCAGTCCTAGATTGCTACCCTATACCCAAGCCTGATGAATTATTTAGCTCTCTTGCTGCGGGTAAATATTTCACAAAACTCGATATGTCCCAAGCCTATGTTCAACTAAGTTTAGATGAAAATTCTAAAGAACTAACTATCATAAATACACACCGAGGCGTATATAAGTACAATAGGCTATGCTATGGAATAGCATCGGCTCCGGGTATTTTTCAGAGGATAATGGATGAAGTTCTAGGTCACATTCTGGGGGTACTTTGTTTTCTAGATGATGATCTCATCTCAGGTTCGTCTAAAAAAGAACACCTAACTAGATTAACCACAGTGCTAAAAAGACTCCGGGATGCCGGACTTAAGCTAAAGAAAGAAAAGTGTTCGTGGGTCACTAACGAGATTTCATATTTAGGGTTCCGCATAGATGCCTCAGGCATTCATCCAACAGTCGATAAACTAGAAGCAATAAAAAATGCACCACCTCCACAAAACATCACACAGTTACAAGCTTATTTAGGTCTCCTAAACTTTTATAGGAAATTTTTGCCTAATGCAGCGACTTTCCTTGAACCCCTAAATAAGCTATTACGATCCGGGGAACATTTGAAGGGTAAAGCATTTGAGGCTTCCAAGGACGTACTACTAAAGTCCACTCTCTTAGTGCATTATGATCCTAAACTTCCTCTCATAGTTTCAGCAGATAGCAGTTCTTATGGAATTGGGGCAGTGTTATCTCACCACATTGATGGTGTAGATAGGCATATCTGTTTTGCTTCTAGAACACTAACTGAGACTGAAAGACGATATGCACAACTTGACCGTTAAGCCTTACACTTAGTATTTGCAGTAAAAAAATTTAATTTCTATCTATGGGGTCATGAATTTAAACTAATTACTGACCATAAGCCTCTTTTAGGTTTATTTTCACCTAATAAAAATATTCCAGTTATGGCCTCAGGTAGGATTCAACGATGGGCACTGATTCTACAAGACTATAAATTTGACTTAGTACATCGGTCAGGCAAACTTCTAGGTACGGCTGACGGGCTAAGTAGGTTGCCTTTAGAAAATCCAAATGAATGTGTACCTATGCCTACAGAATGGGTTCACTTTGTGGAGTTTTTGGAATCCACTCCAGTATCTGCGGTACAAATAGAGCAGTGGACAAAATCAGACCCTATTCTGTCTAGGGTCATCCATTACTGCTCAGTTGGTTGGCCTACTAAGGTTGAGAGTGAATTACAGCCTTTTTATCAACGTCAGTCTGGACTCTCGATCCAAAATGGCTGTCTCTTATGGGGCCACAGAGTGATAATTCCGAATGAAGGCAGGTCGAATTTAGTGAAGGAACTTCACGCTGAACACATGGGTGCAACAAAAATGAAAGAGTTGGCGAGAGCTTATTTCTGGTGGCCCGGTTTAGATGGAGAACTCGAATCATTGGTTCGTTCATGTCAAAGCTGCCGAGAGAACAGAGATCTCCCAAGGAAAAGTCCACTTCATCCTTGGGAATGGCCTACTATACCTTGGCATAGGATCCATGTTGACTATGCAAGTCCTATAAATAATACCTATTTCCTAGTCATTGTGGACGCCTACTCTAAGTGGGTGGAAATTTTTCCAACCACTTCCACGACTTCGGGTGTTACTATTCGCTTACTCCGTTCGTGTTTCGCTCGATGGGGTTTACCTGTAGTCCTGGTTTCCGACAATGGTACTTGTTTAGACAACTTAAACTCCTTTCACGTTAGTCACTTTCGAAGCATCACCAAATTAAACTTAGAATCAACGATTTCTGCAGATACAAAAATACATGCTGTTTAGTTCAGCCCAATGAACGAACAGACCGCGTCCCGCTGTTTATCTTTTTGTGTTGCCATTCAGCTTTCTTTTCGTGACTTTTCCCTTTAGTGATTAAACTAAAAAGGTTGCTCTAAGCGAAGTAAATGTTAAAATTGAGGCTCTTATAGAAGAGGATGAAATAGAAAATAACATAATTTACTTTGTAGAAATTATTGATTACATGATTAAAGTATGCCACAGAGCAAAATAGTTTAGCAGCTCAGTACAGTTAGAGACCAGGTCTAAGACTGAGACACAACCCTCAACAAATGGTGTTTGTGAAATTAAGGTTAACAGATCTGCAGTTCAATTACCGAGGCTTGTACTCAAAACATTTTCTGGGAGTATTCAGGAATGGCAAGGATGGACAGACAGTTTTCAATCAGCAGTTCATTCTAATCAAGTATTAGGTACGGTGGAGAAGTTTAATTATTTGCAGTCCCTCTTGGAAGGGGAGGCAGCAAAGACAATAGCAGGATTAGCATTAACAGAGGCTAATTATAATGTGGCTTGGGATATATTAAAGAAACGGTTTGGTAAGCCAGAGATCTTAATTAAAAGCCACCTCCGTGAACTTTTAGCTATACCTCTTGTTAATAATCCTAATAGTGTCAAGGAGTTACGGCAGTTATATGATGAATTTGAAGTTAGAACTAGGTCCTTGGACAACTTGGGTGTAGCCACAATGACAACCTTGTCTGCAAAGAGAGAGACAAGAATACTGTAAGTAATATTCCAGACAAAAAATTATACATAAAAATGGTAAAAATTGATAATTAAAATATATATGCTACATAGGCCCAGTAACCTGTGGATGGTGAATTACAGTTAATCCTCATTATGGGATTGTGTTAAGTTGAACAGGAAAACTAAGAAAGTATGTAGGCTACAAATGGCTAGTAGGCCATCTGCTAAGAAAATACATGAAACATAATAGGCTTATAAAGTAAAGTATATTAAGAAAATTAATGGGCAGGCCTATGCCTCTTCTATATAGTGGAGCTGAGGTTAATTATTTAAACAAAGGCTATGGTAGGCCTCAGCTAGGCTAGAGTAATTTACAATTTGGCTTTTGCCTAAATAGACCTAACTTAGCCTAAGGTAATTTATTGTATGAATCTTACAGTACTATTTATAGTATGAATCTTTCAGTACTAATCACAAACAATATAAGGCTTGTTAATGTCTGCAGTATGCGGTATTGCATACAGATATGCAATAGTAAAAAAAAATAAACATTATAAATAGGAACCTACCACGAAGAAACTTTGCTTGCTGGTGCCGTGCTTTTAAATAATAAAATGTGGAAACGGCGTCCCTTGTGTTGTCGTTGCACATAAGTTTGTTTTTACTTCACAATTTTACCAACAAGCTAAAATAATCCTTAAAAGCAAACTCACGTCTAGTCACACCATGCCCCCAAAATTTACATTGTTTAGAAAGCGCAAAATATATTTTTATATTTGCTTTAAACTTCTTTAATGATTGCACTTTAATTTTTAACTAAATTACTATACACTGAATGTTTAAGAATTAAATTTGATCACTGGACATGTTTAACTTGTATTTATTTATTTATTTAGACTTAAAATATTTCACTTGTGCCAACTTGCGGCAATTTTCACTAATAAAAAAATAATCCTGTGGTGCAAGGCACTACAAAGCTACTGTAAGAGTGTTGTTTGATAGTGGTAGCCACTGTAGCTTTATTAAGATCAGAATTTCCAGAAAATTGAAGTTTAAAGAACTTAAGAGGGAAAATTTATGAATTTTGGGGTTTGGGGGTTCTGTTCAAAACCGAACCAAAGTTAAGAAGGTAGAAGTTCTGGTTAAGGGGTTGTTACCACAAAGTCCCACTATCAAGGTCCAAGCTATAGAGATTGGGGAACTTTGTGCTCCAATCACTATTTGTTTAGATATGGCATGTGTCCAAGAATTGCAAGTTAAAGGAATTAGTTTGGGCAATAATAAGTTTGAAGGAACAGAAGATATTAGTCTTTTGATTGGAGCTGACTATTATTGGGACTTCATCACTGGTAATATTGTCCGCACATCTCGAGGTCCGGTAGTTATTGAAAGTAAGCTAGGGTGGATGCTACATGGTAGCTATTGCAATGAAATGGATGTTAAAGCTCATTTTGTTAAGATTGAGGAGAATAGCCATGGTTTGGAAAGGCATTTGAAAGCCTTTTGGGAACTTGAATCCATTTCAGCTAGCTAATAGGAGGTTGGAGACTTCATTGCACAGGCTAAGAAAAAATGAGGAGTTGTTAATTGAATACAATGAGGCCATCCTAAGCTATGTAAAGGAGGGCTATGCTGAAAGGGTGCAAGGTGAGCTGGTGAGCCAGGAGGCATATTATCTGCCATACCATGCAGTAGTACGGCGAGACAAAACTACCACCAAACTGACGGTAGTTTTTGATGGTTCAGTCAAGGACAAAGGTGGTGTGTCCTTGAATGATTGTTTGGATGCTGGGCCAAATTCAAATGCAGATTCATTTTTCTTGTTACTGAGATTCAGGTTTGGTAGAGTAGCATTGACTGCAGATGTGAAGCAAGCAGTTTTGCAGATAAAGTTAAAACCAGAAGACAGAGATGCAGTAAGGTATCTGTGGGTGGATACAAAAGACTTGTTGGAAAATGAACCTAAGGTTCAAGCATATAGAATGAAGTCAGTGTTGTTTGGCCTCAGCTCTAGTCCATTTCTGTTGGCAGCTACTATGCAGTACCATTTTAAGAAATATTCTGAAGTCTATCCTAACACTATTGAACACATAAGAAAAAAATTTTATGTTGATGATTTGTTGTGCGAAACAATTTCAAGAAACTGGCGGTGTGCTACATCAGAAAGGAGCTGGTAGGCCTAGTGTGTCTGAAGATAAGATAGCAGGAATTCATTAGCCGTTTATCCGAAGTCCTACAAAATCCATCCGCCGAGCAAGCCGAGAACTGCAAATACCGCGTTCAACAGTGCATAAAGTGGTTCACAAGAGGTTGAAACGTTATGCCTACAAATTGCAAACCTTGCAGAAACTTCTACCAAATGACAAACCCAAACGAGTACAGTTTGCTGTTGACATTCTTGACCGTATTGATGAAGATGAGCATTTTTTGAACAATGTCGTTTTCAGTGATGAAACGACATTCCATCTGTTTGGGGCTACACAAAGGACAAAGTGTATGCAAAGAAGGTTAATAACATCACAGAATTAAGACACCGGATTGAAGAGACATTAGCTTCCATCACGCAAGACATGCTTCTTAATGTTTGGAACGAAATCATCTATCGCCTTGATGTTCTGCGTGCTACCAATGGGGCTCACGTGGAGGTTTACTGAATTAAAACAAAAATTTCTTGAGTTGTGTTATTAATTGCCGCAAACCGTTTTAAGATAGCTCCTATAATAACGAATTTATTAAGGCTTATAATGGGGTGAATAATTTATGGACACCCTGTATATTGTAGGCATGTATAAACCTGGGTTTGAATTAGGCTTTGTTGTGAACTGTAATGTAAAGTGTATGACAGGCATGTATTGTTAGAAAATCTAGAAGAGGAAAAGCCATTGTTGTCCCAAGGCGATATGATGACTAAGCTAATTGATGCAGCATTGCTTGTATATATTAAGTTAAGGTGTATATATTAGGCCGGGTCGAATTTCTGGGGCAGATCGGGCACTATGTGGGGCTTATGAATTGGGGTCCTGACCAACATACTCCAAAAGAAAGTTTATGCTCCCCCCCGTACCACTAGCATACTCCCTCCTATTTTTGGCTCCGCCCCAAAAATGAAAATAGTCTCATAAATGAAAATGAAGACCATTTAGAGCATCTTCTCATAGAGATGACCCCACCTAAAATTGCATATATATCTCTTGTGCAATTTTCAGGTAATTATCTCAAACATTTGGATTTCTCAAAATTTTCACCACGCGTATTTTCTCAAAATATTTGCTATATCAGAAAATTGATTACACATAAACATCGTTTATGTGTAATCAATTTACTGAGCTGTGTGTTGAATTTCAAATTCAATACCAATAAATTTCATGTTCTAATTATCATATATTTTTACAGGAATTATAAGAATTTGTGCTCTTTAGATTTACTTATGATCCATGCATGATTCTGTAAAAGCTGGATTTTTAATTTTTTAAAAAGGTTGAAAAAATGTCGACCAGAAACAAATCTTCGAATGCAGCTTTTGGTTTTGCCACTGAATTCCGCTGATCAATGATTCCTACAAAGGCATACGTTATCAGACTATTTCTTCATTCAAAATAGAGAAAAAATCAAGTCAAGGGGATCAGCAACTGCGAACGATTGCTACAATATAGTTACCAAAGATCTTCAAGATATTTGGGCCATGTTCTCTTTCCCTGTCATTCAAGAAAGATCTATTTCTTCTGCAGTGGAAAGATTAATCAGATCAGCTCTTTCCTTGAACAATGTTCCTCTACGTCAAAGGAATGAAAATTTTGCTAAAAAACTTACTTCATATGATGAAATGTTTGACATTTGCACTTGCAAATGTTATGATAAAGGAATAGAAAGGCCGTTTTGTCGATGCGAGGTAAAAATCCCAATGGTAGAGTAGGAGTCATTTGTAGGCCAAAAGCAAAGAATAAATCAATTAGGGCCATTTGATCGTGAAGCTGCCGCTGTCCAGAGACGATCCCTCTCAAGAGCAAGAGAAGAACAAGAGGGGCAACAAAGGTCACAAGTGGAAATGGCAGAGGCTATGGAATTGTACCATCTTCTTCAGTAGATGACTTTAGCGAAGATATAAAAGACAGTGACAATGAGCTAGAATTCGTGCCTGATGTGGAATTGATTGAAAGTGATCAAAATAGGTATTCATACAATGAATTACCATTGGTGGCAGACCGTTACCGTGTGAGTTCGAGAGCTACAGCAGCTATTGTTAATGCTGCATTGAAAGATATGGGAATAATCGATCAATCTAACATGCTTGATAGGAAGAAAATAGAAAGAGAGAGAATTCGTGTAGGCAAGAAAAATATTGTTAGATCTAGATGTGAAAATGTGAATATTGAATGTATAGGGTTTCATGGAAGAAAGGATGATACGTTAACCAAGCATGGAAAAGAGAAAGAACAACATTATGTGCTGATCAAAGACCCTGGAGGTATCTATGTAGACCATCTCTGCCCTGACGCAGGAAATGCTCGATGTATAGCTGATGAAATTATAACGTTCTTAATTGATTCAGCGAGCATCGACACTCTCAATGCTCTGCTATGCGACGGTACTGCTGTCAATACTGGTAGAATTGCTGGTACCATATAATTGATTGAAATTTTTTTGCATAGATCGTTCAATGGCTCGTGTCTCTTTTAACATGAATGACTCCCCTTCAGACACATATTTGAACCATAGACGGAAAAACATCAGGGCCAAATACCTTTGAAGGTTCAATTGGAGCCAAATTGAAATGTGATTTAACCATTTTAGACTTAGTGGCATTTTCACCAGTTCAGGGCAACGTCCAAGATATACCACCAAATGTCGTGAAAGAGTTGAGCAGTGATCAAAAGTATCTCTATGATATGCCTAGCAGTGCAATCTGGATGGGTATCTGAAGTCTAGCCCACAGGTCTCCAGGTGCCATTCATCATTCTCGCTGGATTACCCGAGCAAATCGGATTCTTCATTTATATGTATCGACTTTGCATCCCGAACAAAATCTGAAAGAACTGGTAACCAGCGTCATGAAATCATATGCTCCTGGATGGTTTCATATCAAATCCCATCCTAAAGCTACTGACGGAGCACGGAATTTTTTTTCATTTGATTGTCTTGATGCGAGGATTGGAAGAAAAACATCGCATTATTATGGAACCGGTGTTCCGTAATAATGCCTATTTTGCCAATCCCGAAGCTATCCTACTGTCAATGCTTACTGATAGCAGAAACATGTCAGAAGATGCTCTTCAGAAGATACTTCTCAGTCGGACATGTTTCAGTGGCACACGAAATTTTGAGCTTCCTAAATCTCTAAATTTCGATTCCAAAGACTACTGAGATGATTGACTGGAGAAAGGAAGCTATCAATCCTCACCTTTGATAAGGAATTTCAGCAATGAAGAGCTACTGCATACAAGAACAGAACCCTTGAAAATTGCTGCCTTTTCATGCCACAGTCAAAGCGTGGAAAGTGCAGTGAACTTAGTGACAAAAGCATCAGAACAAAGGATTGGCTACGGCAATCGGCACAAATTTATCCTCAATCAACTGGAATCAAGAAAAGACTGCCACAGTTTGAATGGAAAAGCCAATGGGGCCAAGGCACATCCACAGTAATTAGTGAATTGTGAAGGTAATTTTTAAATTAAATTTTGTTTTTACTTCAAAGCTGTTTTGTTTAATAAATGGTACAATAGACTAATTGTCTTCTTTTCAGACAAATATACTAGGCCTATATGAGGTTTATGAATTGGTCTACTAGGCAATCAGTACTCCAAATTAAAGTTTATGCCACCCTTTTCTATATACTGATAACACTTTTTGGGGATGCGGAAATTTTTCAAGGATTTGAAATTTCTTGGATAATTGCCTGAAAATTGCACATGAGGTATATTATGCAATTTTAAGGGGGGTCATCTCTATAAAAAAAAATGCTCTAAATGATCTCAGGATAGTAACACAGGATAGTAACGTAATAGAAGTCCCTGATTTTCGTAGGGCTAATTTTGATAGTTTTGCTGATAGGATGAGAGTAGTGGACTGGGATAACTTATTTATGGGTAATGATACGAATTTGCGTTGGGTGGCGTTTAAAGAAAGTTTTAGGAATATTGAAAGGGAGTTTATTCCTCGTAGGCCCAAGCGCGTTAGAAATCGTGGTAGGCCGAAGTGGTGGACTAGGGAAGTAGGCGAGTTCATAAACGAGCGTAATAGAGCGTATAGACTTAACAAGCGCAATGGCCAGGTAGCTAACTTTAATAGATATATCGAGCTTAGACGTCAGGTTAAAAGATCAGTTAGGAATGCCAAGCGTAATTTATAGATAGTTATAGCTGCGGATAGTAAACATAATCCAAAAAAGTTTTTTGAATACGTAAATAATCGTAAGCCGGTAAAGGATAACATAGGCCCTCTATTGGATGTAAATGGCGCTTTGGCTTCTGACGCTCAGGCGATGGCGGGTATTTTCAATAACTTTTTTGCGACAGTTTTTACCGTAGAGGACGTAAATAATGTCCCCGACGTTGACGATATCGTTCCATTTAGTAGCGAGACTATTTTAGATGAAATAACTGTTTACGAGGCTGAGATTGCGCATTATATCGATAGGCTAAAAGTTAGCAAGGCTCCAGGCCTGACGCTTTTTATCCTAGACATTTGAAAGATTTGAAAGACGTTATCGTAGGCCCCTTAGCGAAGATTTTAATCAGTCACTCGAAACGGGGATTATTCCTGAAGACTTCAAATTAGCTAACGTCACGCCTATTTTTAAAAAAGGCGACCGCGCGGTAGCTAGCAATTATAGACCCATTAGCTTAACGTCAATTGTCGGTAAACTTTTGGAATCCGTAGTTAGGGATCGTATTATCGATCACTTAGAAAGTAGGGGTTTGATTAATAGTAGTCAGCACGGGTTTCGACGCCATAGGTCTTGTTTAACAAATTTGTTAGAATTTTATAACGAAATAGTGCGCGAATACGATAGGCATAGGGCAGCTGACGTTATTTATTTAGATTTTAAAAAGGCGTTCGATACAGTTCCGCATAGGAGACTAATTGCGAAGGTTAAAGCGCACGGTATCCGCGGTCAGGTAGCTAACTGGTTAGAAGAATGGCTTCGCTAGGAGGCAGAGGGTCGTAGTTAATGGTAGTGAATCGGGGTGGTTAGAGGTAGGTAGTGGTGTCCCACAGGGTTCAGTGTTAGGCCCATTGTTATTCGTAATTTACATTAACGACATAGATGTAGGATTGATTAGTAACGTGTCAAAATTCGCGGACGATACTAAAATAGGCGGTAAGGTTGTTAACGAGGACGATAGAAATAGGATCCAAGACGATGTAGATAGGATTATGGAGTGGACGGATAAGTGGCAGATGCAATTTAACGTAGATAAATGTAAAGTTTTGCATATAGGTTCTCGCAACAATAATTACGTGTACACGATGGATGATAGGGATTTAGCGAGCGTTGACGAGGAAGTAGATTTAGGCGTACGCGTAACTAAAGATTTAAAGGTTAGGACCAGTGCCTGGAGTCTTGCGCAAAAGCTAATAGGATGTTAGGCTTCATAGCGCGTAATTTCGAATTTAAATCGAAGGATATTATATTGCCCCTTTACAAGTCCCTAGTCAGGCCTCATTTGGAATATGCCGTTCAGTTTTGGTGCCCGTACTTGCGTGAGGATATTGATAGGTTAGAAAGGGTTCAGCGTCGTGCCACGAAACTTACTCCGGCATTGCGCAATAAGCCTTATGAAGATAGGATTAAAGTGTTAGACTTGTATTCACTCGAAACTAGGAGATTAAGGGGGGAGCTTATTGAAGTTTTCAAAATCGTTAATAACATCGATAACGTAAATTTTGACAAATTGTTCACTTTCGATAATAGTAATACTCGCAATAACGGATTCAAGTTGCGTGGCAGACGTTTCATTACTAATATCGCTAAAAACTTCTTTACGTTTAAAGTAATTGATAAATGGAATAATCTTCCCGCGTCAGTCGTTCATTCTACCAGCGTTAATGTGTTTAAGAACCGTCTTGACAGACATTTTAAAAATATTAACGTTGTTTAAAATTAAAAAAGAAAGTTAACAACAGGAGCTCTGGTGGTGGTGCTCGAGGATGAGTCTGTTGACGATGAATGCCAGCTTGTGACATGCCAGCGTGATGCCAGCAATAAAAAAAAAAAAAAAAAAAAAATTAGACTAACACGAATGTAGATGTAGCTCATAGCGTAAACTAACCCACTTTTTGTTAACTTTACCTACTTTTTTTTTTTTCTTATCCTCCTTACTTTGCATGTCTCTAACTCTTTTCTTGCATGTTTGTAGTTTGCATGGTATGACAGTGAGTTAAGACTGTGTTTGCATGGTTTGTAAGCGTTCTTATTTTACTTCTTTTCATCTTTCACCCCTCCCTATATTCTCCGACTATTTTTCTGACTTGTCGGCAGTGGCCGGCGGATGATGATGGTGAGACTTTTTCCCTCTTTTTCTGAATGAATGTTAACCCACGAATGATAGGTGTTGCTCCTTACTTAACCCCTTATTCTCCTCTCTTCTCTTAACCCCCTACTCTCTCCTTTCTCTCGGGCTAGCCTTAGAGTGGATCTTAGGGTCTTTGTTAGCCTTAGCTTCTGTAGATCTGTAGATCTCCATTTTGATTTATGATACTATTTTTAATTTGGGGGCGGAGCCAAAAATAAGAGGGAGTATGCTAGTGGTACGGAGGGGAGCATAAACTTTCTTTTGGAGTATGGTGGTCAGGTTATCATTTCATAAACCCCACATAGTGCCCATCTAAAAAAAAATCATTTTGACTAGATTTCGACCCGGCCTAGTATATATATCCTTCTCATAATTGTGAGGTTAGTGAAAAATTCACTTAACTTTGAGCTAGCATTTTTGGGCTCTTGTGGCATCATTGTTTGGGGCACTGCGCGTCCTTCCTACTCGTTTGTTGAATGCGGCACTTACAGGGCGTGGTCTTATAGAGCTCTCTTGCAATTCAATTTGGTTGTTTAGATACAAGATGTCGCAAAGTGCAATGGTGCAGGTTGTGTGTTGCAAGGTTTAGAAAGACCATAAGTAGTGCCCCTTTTGTTTTTTATACTAATTTTATGCAACTGAGGCCTAAGGTAGGCCCACATCGAGTCAGCAACCCTGAGATAGGACGTAATAGGACCTCCAAGTCCGTAAGTTTTAGTCTAGCTTAACTTGGCTTTAGGTTAAACTGGCCGTTCAGGGCTCAGCTGGGATTCTGAACCCAATAAAATAAAATATGTATAGTGTTTCCATATATTGGGGGCTCGAAGGAAAAATTTGTGTTATAGATTCAATTTTTTATAAACTGTTTCTCAAATCATACGAAGCGAGTTAAAACCTTGGAATAGGTCGGTAGAAGGAGAAATTACTCAAGACCTATTTAAATATAAAAGTTCAAGAGGCCAACTTCTTAAGTTTAGTTAGTTATGTCAATCAGTTTGACTACCATAGGTATAGGAAATTAATAGAATTATCTTTCAACCTTTTCAAAGGTTCCATGCGATGATTTCCTCACTTTATGAAGGTCAAGCTTGCCCCTCCTATTGAGTTGGCCTGGTGAAGTGGTGAGTTGGTTTCTTGTACTCTCCATCTCACATAGGTACGCCCAGCTCATCGGGGATTGTTCTGAACCAGGCGTCTAATGTTTGAAGATGTCCACCGCAACACCACTCGTGTTCCTTAGATCGTTGGGCAGCTGATTAAACAGTCTTGGTCCTCTCACAACAAAACTATTTTCTTTCAGGGTTAAGGATGTTCCCTGTCTAGCCTTTAATTTGGAAACACGACACAGTCTTCCTTTCTACTTTCCACTGTTGTTTGGGGAGTTAGTGTTCAGAGTAAGATTAGGGACTAGTTTCTCCATTATTTTCCAAGTGTAAATAATGGTGTATCTGTCTCTCCTTTCCAGTGAATATAGGTATGGAAAAACTATATATGCCTTACAATATGGTATCGTATGTGGTGCCTTTACATCTTAATTAAACACAAATTATTAATTCATTGAATTAAATATCTACAAAATTGCCTCGGATTGGCGACATAGCCTATTGGGAATGAAATAATTGTCATACATAGAACTCAATTGGGCCACCTAACAACAAGAAAAATGTATTATTTCGTATTCAAGTTTTCCATTAATTGCACTCGTGAAAATTACTTCGAGAGAAGAGTCAACGAATTTGTACAATCACCAGATTCCTAAGCGAACGATTTATATTTTTGCGGCACTCTGAGCTTTCTTATGTTACAGCGATGCTTTAAGCAAGGGAGACGTACTTAATCTTCCTATAAGTTCTGAGTGATACCTCATGATATAAAATTAATAACACAAAAGGATAGGCCTATTCCTTCAGGTATTTAAGTGTAGTGAATGCTATATTAATTAAACCGAATAAACTTTTGTGTAATCTCCATCGTACCGCGGCCCTACATCAAAAGAGAAGCGAGGCCCAACGAAATAATAAGGTAAGGCAATTCTTTCTTTACCATTAGGCAGCGCTAAAATACCGAAGACAAATAAATTTACATTAAGCACTAAAACAATACATAGGAGTCTTTTAAGATCTACACATACATAACTCTCTAACGAAAAAACGTAGGGCTTTTGTCCGTTACTCTCCACTGAAATCTGGAGTAGCTGTATAATGTCTTCTTTTTATTTGGGTATGATCAGTGTTTCAATGGGCAGCCGACAATTCAGCGCAAGTCTCGTACAGTTAAAAGTTTAGTTAAAAATAATAAAAATAAATCGCAATAAAATAAAAAGAGAAAAATTTGTATATTATATATATTGCTAAATTGGGTCTGTATCGAAGGAGTGACATAACAAAGGAGTGACATAACGAGGAGTGACAAGTCGGAGATAAAAATTCAAAGGAGTATAATTATTAAAATTTTATTAAAAAAACAAAATTTGTTAGAATGTTGTTAAAATAAGATTTTATTTCAAAAACTAGAAACCTAACCTAACCTAACCTAACGGTTGCAAGCCTCTCTTCCCTCTGGATTTGTTCTTTCTTCTTTGTGGTATTTTCGCGCTGAATTGTCGGGTCACGGTTTTCAAATAGAGAATAATTATATCCTATCCCTTCGTTTAAAGGTTTCAGTATCTGCCCATTATTCTCTCTGCTCTGTTTACTGCTATCTTTATTTTGTGTTTCAAATTTCGCATCATCAGTCATTACAACTCCTAAATCTTTGCTCTAGAATTTCTCTGAATTCCTGTCCATTTCGGTATAATATTCCATAGATTTTAGGTCTTCTCTTTTTTCCGTACCTTAACAGCTGAAATTTCTCAGTGTTAAACTTCATATTGTTGTCTTCCGTCCCTTGTAGATTTGTTCATGTCTGTTGTAGAGATCCTATATCTTCTGGTTCTTATTTTTCTACTGATCTTTGTGTCATCAGCAAAGGATGTTCTGTGCGTCTCTGGGGTTCTAGGTAAATTCCACCGCGGAAAATTCCACACGGTAAATTCCACATAAATTCCACCAAAGTAAATTCCACCAGTAAATTCACCAATGGTAAACTTCACAAAGTAAATTCGACCAAGGTAAATTCCACCCCATAATTATTAAAAATAAAATATGATTTAAATAATTAAAATGTAAATATTTTATTCATATGGGTACAAATAAGAATACAACGAATATTACAATATTACATATATAAAAACATATAGCCATGGTCTAAGGTTCAAAGTTGAAACTAAATAATAAAAGAAATCAAGGTCAAATGTACTCACCATGCAGGGTTGCCATTTGCCAACTTTTATTTGACTAAATTATTATTATAAATTATTTCTTTAGTTATATTTTATAGATATATTTTTTAGTTAGTATTTTTATAGATTTTTTTTTTATCATCCCAGAATAGGCACCTGAAATCATTTTTAGGTGCTTAATCGGGGATTGAGGCAAAACACAGTGCTTAATCTGTGATTGAGGAGAAAAAAATATAAACAGTTTTTAGAGATATAATTTCATTGTTTTTATCAATATTTGAAAAAATCACTCTAACCTAACCTACCTAACCTAACCATCAGGTTTTTTTTTTTAATTCCTTGCCAGGTGCCTATTCTGGGATTGAGGTTGAACGCAGGTGCTTCATCTGGGATTGAGGTACATCAGGTGCCTATTCTGGGATTGACCCTTTTTTATATAGATATATTTTATAGATATATTCAAAGTTGAATATTATAAATTATTTTTTAGTTATATTTTATAGATATATTTTTTATAGTTATATTTTAGATTTTTTTTTATAGATATATTTTAGATATATTCAAAGTTTGAATATTATAATATTATTTTTAGTTATATTTTGATTATTATTTTTATAGTTATATAGATTTTTTTTTATAGTATATTTATAGATATATTCAAAGTTGAAACTAAATAATAAAAGAAATCGGGGGGAATTTTTCCGCGGTGGAATTTATCGTGGAGGAATTTACCATTGGTGGAATTTACCTGGTGGAATTTACCGTGGTGGAATTTTCCGCGGTGGAATATACCGGCCACCGTCTCTGGTAACGTCCTCATCTATGTCAGTCAGCATGATTATGAAGAGTAGTGGAATAATACTGTTCCTTGTGGTAGTGAGCTGAGGACCTCTGATGAAGATTCTCCTTCTACTGTAACGACTTGCCGCCGCTCACTAAGGAAATTATATATCCATTTCCCTACTTTTCCTGTTATTCCCATATATTTCAGTTTATGTATTATGATTCCATGGTCACATCATAGTTTTCATTACTTTCAAGTGAATCAATAATGTTGTTGTGTTCCATTAATTGTGATAAGCATGATCTGCCTGACCGAAATGTTGGTTATCATTGAATTTTTCTGAGTTTCCAAAAAGTCATAGATTTTCTGTCTAGCTATTCTTTCACATATTTTAGTGAAATGAGATGTAAGCGACACTGGCCTATAGTTTCTGGCCTCGGATTGATCTTTATATATTGGGACTATGTTCGCGCTCTTCAGGATGCCCGGTATTTCTCCCGTGTCTAGTGATCGTCTCCATATCCAATATAGGGGCTCAGCGATTGCATTCTTACAGTTTTTGATCAGTGTGGCCATTCCATTTATCCGGTCCTGCCGCTGAGTGTGCTTTTAGTTTCCCTATAGCTTGTGTAAAAGTAAAGTAAAATTATTAAGCATTTTAACTTTGCTCATTATTTGTGGAAGTTTTATAAGTCACCAGTCTTAATTTTTTCTTGTACGAATTTTCTGGCTTTCAAAACACTTTCTTGAGGCCTGTCTGGTTTAGAAGGAGTTACATCAGGTACATTGAAAGATTCCTCATCAATAGTATCCTGATCTATCCTTTTGGGTAATGATTCTAACTTAGACCCACATTCCAAAGGATATAGTGGTAGGTTTACAACTGTTATTTTATTTATTTGTCGGGTTCGAAATCCCAGCTGAGCCGTGAACGGCCAAATTCTAAAGGGCAAGTTCTACCTAAAGCCCAAGTTAAGCTAAATTAAAACTTACGGATTTGAGATCCTATTAGGTCCTACCTCAGGGTAACCTCAGGGTTGCTGACTCGATGCGGGCCTACCTTAGACCTTAATTACATGAACTTAAAGTAAACAAAAGGGTACTATTTGTGGTCTTCTTTCTGAACCTTGCAAACAACGCAACCTGGACTATTGCACGATGCAACAATCATGTATCTAAACAACCAAACTGAATTGCAAGAGAGCTCTCTATCAGACCACACCTTTACGTACGACCTTCCACAAACGAGTAGAAAAGACGCGCAGCGTCCCAAAATGATGCCAACAGTGTGACCAAACAATGATGCCACAAGAGCTCAAAAATGCTAGCTCTAAATTAAGTTAATTTTTCACTAACCTTACAATTATGAGATGGATATATATACACACCTTAACTTAATATATATACAAGCAATGCTGCATCAATCAGCTTAGTCATCGTATCGCCTTGGGACAACAATGGTTCTTCCTCTTCTAGATTTTCTAACACTCCCCACCGAAGAGGCATTGTTGTCATTACCTTCTGCAAGGTTAGCCAAGCCTTCTCCATGAGGCTGTAACTCAAATGTTTCATCTTGACTATCTGTGTTTTTGCTGATTTCTAAAGCATAGAGTTTTTGTATAGGTCTCTTTAACTTTCCTCCTGAAGTCTTTACCAGTGCAGACCTAACTAAATTGTCTTTGCCAACAAACAACTCTTCAATTATGCCAAGCTTCCAGCATTGCCTTGGTCTTTCATCCCCAATCATTACCACTTCTCCCACCTTGATACAATTTGCATTGGAGCCCTTTACCTTGCCTGATGGGTAATAATTGAGTTCTGGCAAGTATTCCATCTGCCACCTCTTCCATAATGATCTTGTAGCTCTTCAAGTACCTGAACCGTCTGGTTAACTCTCCTTGAGTGCTCTGGATAGGCTGCAAGTCTTCTGGCACACTGGGGTTTGATGTTAATCGTTTACCACAAAGAAAATGATTTGGTGTCAATGGCTCTGCATCCTGCCTACTGTTGTAAACAAAAGTGATAGGCCTACTGTTCACCATTGCTTCTACTTCACATAAAACAGTAGAGAATTCTTCTTTGCTCAAATGAGCATTAGCTAAAAGTTTCTTTAATGGACACTTTACACTTCTCACTAGCCTTTCCCAAAATCCTCCCCACCATGGTGCTCTCTCAACAATAAACTCCCACTGTACCCCTTGGTGTGAAAAGTAGGATTGGAATCCTTCCTCTTTTAGCAAGGACCAAATTTCTTGGAGTTCCTTTGCAGCCTTTTTGAAGGTTTTTGCATTATCTGATATGATTTTATTTGGGAAACCCCTTCTGTTCACAAACCTTTTAAAGGCCAAAAGAAATACATCACTACTTAAGTTGCTTACCAACTCCAAATGGATTGCTCTGGTGGTAGCACAGGTGAAAAGACATATATAACCTTTGTTAGACTCCCCTCGCTCATACACATAGACTGGCCCTGCAAAGTCTACTCCCACTACATCAAATGGGGCAGTATAGACACACCGTTCTCTTGGAAGTGGAGCCACCTTTTCATAATAAGGCTTTGCACTCCAACGCTTGCAAACCACACATTTATGCAAGACCTTTTTCACTACTTGTCTAATTTTGGGAATCCAAAATGTGTCTAATTCTATTATCACTTCTAAACCAGCATGTAACAGCTTATGATGAGTATCAGGATCAAAAGTCCACAAAGTGCCCCCCAGAAGGTAGCAAAATTGGATGTCTTTTCTCCTCTGGAAGCCCAGAAAACTGTAGTCTACCTCCTACTCTCAATAAATCCTGATCCAAAAACACATCCAAACCCTTGAGCGCAGAATGTGTTGGTAGAACCTGTAATGGATGGCTGGTGAGCAATTCCCGCTCTTCACCAAATTTTTCCTTCTGCGCATATACCACCCAGTATTTCCTGGCTTGCTGAATCTCATTACTGTTCAGAATTCCTTCCCTTCTTGTTTCTCCCTTAATGTTGTTGTAAATCTATATATCCATGCTGTCACTCTTAACAATCTTTTCAGACTGCTAATGTCCTCAAGCCTCAATATGGGTCCTGCTGCATAACTTGACAACTGTTCACAGCGCATTTTCTCACCTCACTCACCCATGCTTCTTCAGCCTGGCATTCTCCTACAATAGGCTGATTAGAAGGCCAGTTTTCACTTCCAAGTTTTAGCCACTCTGGCCCATTCCACCACAAACTTGATTGTGAAAGATCTTTCACTGAAATTCCTCGTGTTGGTAAATCAGCGGGGTTTTGGATGCCTGGACAATGCTTCCATTGCTTGGGATCTGTGTGCGCTTGAATTTCCTCCACCCTATGGCAACAAATGGTTTCCATTTCCTTGCCTGACTTCTTAACCAGTGCCAAACTATAGTGGAGTCTGTCCAATAATAGCTTGGAATTTCATAGAGGGCCAAAGACTTTCGCACTGTAATTGCAAGCCGACTAGCAATAACGGCACCCATCATTCCAACCTTGGAACAGAAAGCCTTTTCAAGGTGCTACTCTACTCTTTGCAGCAACCAACCTGCAACTTACTTCCTCTTGCAATGCGCCTCTCTATAAAATACAAGTTGCATAGGCTTCCTCACTTGCATCACAAAAGATGTGCAGCTCCAAGTTGTCTGGACTATTGTTCACTCTCCAAAGTACCATCTTGGGATTTCAATGTCTCCAAGATGTGCCAATTCTTTGAACCAATATTTCCACCTTACCACCATATGATCAGGTAACTCTTGGTCCCAACCAAGTCCAATTTCCCAGAGGCTCTGAAACCAAATTTTTGACTTTATCACAAATGGAGCCAGGAATCCAAGAGGATCAAAGACCTTCGAAGCCAAACTAAGAGCTGTACGTTTTGTCCACCTTGTCTCATTCTCAGCCAGCTCTACTAAAGATTTCCCATTGAAGGTAAACAAATCATCATCTTGCTGCCAAACGATGCCTAGCATTTGTGTCTATTGCCCACAACTCCTTAATACCAGAATCCTCAATACTTTCTGCTGCATCAGGTACTACAGAGGAATGACTCATAAACTCTTGTAATTGCGAATGATTGGTCTGCCATTTTCTGAGCTCCATGCCAGCCTCCCTCATTATAGCTCTAGCCTCCATGAATATCTGTTTAGCCATTTCTGTATTATCCACGGAACATAGCAAATCATCAACATAAAAAGTTTTCCTATGTGTTCAATAGTGTTAGGATAGACTTCAGAATATTTCTTAAAATGGTACTGCATAGTAGCTGCCAACAGAAATGGACTAGAGCTGAGGCCAAACAACACTGACTTCATTCTATATGCTTGAACCTTAGGTTCATTTTCCAACAAGTCTTTCGTATCCACCCACAGATACCTTACTGCATCTCTGTCCTCTGGTTTTAACTTTATCCGCAAAAAGGCTTGCTTCACATCTGCAGTCAATGCTACTCCACCAAACCTGAATCTCAGTAACAAGGAAAATAAATCTGCATTTAAATTTGGCCCAGCATCCAAACAGTCATTCAAGGACACACCACCTTTGTCCTTGGCTGAGCCATCAAAAACTACCCTCAGTTTGGTGGTAGTTTTGTCTCGCTGTACCACTGCATGGTGTGGCAGATATGTGCCTCCTGGCTCACCAGCTCACCTTGCACCCTTTCAGCATAGCCCTCCCTTACATAACTTAGGATGGCCTCATCGTATTCAATTAACAACTCCTCATTTTTTCTTAGCCTGTACAATGAAGTCTCCAACCTCCGATTAGCTAGCTGAAGGTTTGAACCGGGTTTGCAAGAATCCTTCCATGGTAGGCCAACTTCATAGCAACCATCTCTAAACCCAATCCCCTTTTCAAATTGCTCTAAAACATCATTGTTCACTGTACTTGCCTGGTTGTCCTTTATACCAATAGATTCAAGTTCCCAAAACGCTTTCAAATGCCTTTCCAGACCATGGCTGTTCTCCTCAATCTTAACAAAAAGAGCCTTAACTTCCATTTCATTGCAATAACTACCATGTAGCATCCACCTAGCTTACTTTCAATAGCTACCGGGCCTTGAGATGTACGGACAATATTACCAGTGATGAAGTCCCAATAATAGTCAGCTCCAATCAAAAGACTAATATCTTCTGTTCCCTCAAACTTATTTTTGCCCAAATTAATTCCTTTAACTTGCAATTCTTGGACACATGCCATATCTAAACAAGTAGTGACTGGAGCACAAAGTTCCTCAATCTCTACAGCTTGGACCTTGATAGTGGGACCTTGCGGTAACAACCCTTTAACCAGAACTTCTACCTTCTTAAATTTGGTTCGGTTTTGAACGGAACCCCCAAACCCAGAAATTCTTAAATTTTCCCTCTTAAGTTCTTTAAACTTCAATTTTCTGGAAATTCTGGTCTTAATAAAACTACACTGGCTACCACTATCAAACAACACTCTTACAGTAGCTTCTCCCTCATTCCCAATTAATAAGGCTGCAGTTGTTTGCAATAATCCCCCTTTACTTTTACTCCCTTGCATAGCAGTGGCATGTGCCACTGATGTCTCTACTTCTGGGTAGGCCTACTAAGAGTGTTTTCACACAATAATGGCTGATGCCTACCATGACATTTTTTGCACAAATTTTAAACTTACAAAACCTTGCTCTATGACCTTTCAAAAAACATTTAAAACATGCTGTGGACTTAGTTACCCTGTCCTTTCTCTCCTCAAAGGGTAAGGCCTCAGCCACCTCACATTTATATGACTTGTGGTTGCCTTCGCAAAATATGCATTCCTTGATTCCCTTTAATTTATTCTCAGAGGAGGCATGTAGAGCTGACACTGTACCTGGGCTATTCCTTTTTGTGGAAACTTTGGTGCTGTGCCTGCCTTTGTCCCCTTGTTTACCATCCCACTGTGCAAACTCAACTCCCTCTCGTCTTGCTAATTCTGTGCCTAAAAGACTTAACATCTGCTGAAGGGGGATGTACACATGTTCTGCAGAGTGTCCCCTACTTAATTCAAGCAAAATTGAGCTAGGCAATTTAGACTCCAGTGTAGGAACCAACATTATACCATACTTTTCCATTCCTACACCCAAGTTGTCCAGGGACCTAGTTCTAATTTCAAATTCATCATATAACTGCCGTAACTCCTTGACACTATTAGGATTATTAACAGGAGGTATAGCTAAAAGTGCACGGAGGTGGCTTTTAATTAAGATCTCTGGCTTACCAAACCGTTTCTTTAATATATCCAAGCCACATTATAATTAGCCTCTGTTAATGCTAATCCTGCTATAGTCTTTGCTGCCTCCCCTTCCAAGAGGGACCGCAAATAATTAAACTTCTCCACGGCACTTAACACTTGACTAGAATGAACTGCTGATTGAAAACTGTCTGCCCATCCTTGCCATTCCTGAATACTCCCAGAAAATGTTTTGAGTACAAGCCTCGGTAATTGAACTACAGATCTGTTAACCTTAACTTCACAAGCATCATTTGTTGAGTGTTGTGTTTCATTATTAGACCTGGTCTCTAACTGTACTGAGCTGCTAAACTCTTTTGCTCGGAGGCCTACGTTAATCATATCATCAATAATCTCTTCAAAGTAAATTATGTTATTTTCTATTTCATCCTCTTCTATAAGAGCCTCAATTTTAACATTTACCTCACTTAGAGCAACCTTTTTAGTTTCTAATATGGCAAGCTGCGCAGTCACTAAGCGTAAATCCTCTTGCTCTATGGCAGAATCTATAGTGGCAATGACCTTTGTAATTAGACCTTTGTAGGCACTTCTCCTTTTTATAAATTTGTTCAATTCAGATGCACTCATCTTCAATGTAAACAACCCTTGGGCTCAATACCAAATGAGCTGAATTGGCAGAAATACTTAACCAAACTGATCAAACGCAAATTTTACTTTCAAATAAACTGAATTGCTGGGTGGGGTACTAACCAAACACCAGTATGGAATACCAAATTTTCCACCCCAGGACCTTAATTCAATAATGACCCAAAATTAACCAAACTGGAAAAAATGTAGGCCAAAAATGACAGACGACTGGCCAAGTTTCGCAATTGGGCGACCAAACTTTACCCTGGGACCTTAATTCAATAATAACCCAAAATTAACCAAACCGGAAAAAATGTAGGCCAAAAATGACAGACGACTGGCCAAGTTTCGCAATTGGGCGACCAAACTTTACCCTGGGACCTTAATTCAATAATAACCCAAAATTAACCAAACCGGAAAAAAGTAGGCCAAAAACGACAGACGACTGGCTAAGTTTCGCAATTGGGTGACCAAACTTTCAATAATAACCCAAAATTAACCAAACCGGAAAAAATGTAGGCCAAAAACGACAGACGACTGGCCAAGTTTCGCAATTGGGCGACCAAACTTTTTACCCTGGGACCTTAACTCAATAATACTCAACCCGTCTAAGCCTAACTTGGGATACAATTTGCACAATCAGAACTTTGCCGAAAAATGGTCACTGACTCAGTCTTGGGGTAGAAATCCGGTTCTGAAGGACCATGTTATTTTATTTATTTGTCGGGTTCGAAATCCCAGCTGAGCCGTGAACGGCCAAATTCTAAAGGGCAAGTTCTACCTAAAGCCCAAGTTAAGCTAAATTAAAACTTACGGATTTGAGATCCTATTAGGTCCTACCTCAGGGTAACCTCAGGGTTGCTGACTCGATGCGGGCCTACCTTAGACCTTAATTACATGAACTTAAAGTAAACAAAAGGGTACTATTTGTGGTCTTCTTTCTGAACCTTGCAACAACAACGCAACCTGGACTATTGCACGATGCAACAATCATGTATCTAAACAACCAAACTGAATTGCAAGAGAGCTCTCTATCAGACCACACCTTTACGTACGACCTTCCACAAACGAGTAGAAAAGACGCGCAGCGTCCCAAAATGATGCCAACAGTGTGACCAAACAATGATGCCACAAGAGCTAAAAAATGCTAGCTCTAAATTAAGTTAATTTTTCACTAACCTTACAATTATGAGATGGATATAATACACACCTTAACTTAATATATATACAAGCAATGCTGCATCAATCAGCTTAGTCATCGTATCGCCTTGGGACAACAATGGTTCTTCCTCTTCTAGATTTTCTAACAACAACCCTGGTAACTTCATCTTCACCAGTTTTCAGCTCTAAGACTTTCCCCATTGACCAATGTTGTATTGGAGTCTTGTCATGTATCAACAAAATGTCCCCTATGAAAAAACTATACACGCCTACAATATGGTATCGTATGGGGGTGCCTTTATTTCATAATTAAATGCAAATTATTAATTTATTGAATTAAATAACTACAAAATTGCCTCGGGATTGGCGCAAAGCCTATTGGGAATGAAAATAATTACCATACATAAAACAATATGTAGGCATTGGGCCCTGTAGTGTATTGTGGTGTAGGTCTCAATCAAACGAAATCCCTATAGTAAGGGTTTATTCAAGTAAATCAACATTACAGCTGAAAAGAACAGAAAAGAACAATTAATAACACATACCAACAGTAATAAGGTATAGAGAAAAGAATAATAATAAAGAATACTAATAATGATACAGTAGCTGAAAATAGGCCCAATAAAGCAAAACACACAACACTCGCCCCCACAAAATAAAATGCAATAAATAGATTAATATACAAATATTAGAAGAAAAAAAACTAGCGAGGTTAAATAGGTTTGTAATGCGCGGCCGTAGATAAGCGACTCTTAAGTTCAAGCGATGCACTGGTTTGCGTACACGTGAAGACCGTCTGGGGACTGACGTCTCAGAAGTCGGAACTGCGGGTCCACCAGGACTGGGACCATCCGAAGCCTGGGCTCGGTCCTGTTGCGGGCTAGTATTGAGTTGCAAGTCCGTGCGGCCCAGTTCGTCGAGTGGTGCCCTTGAATCCGCATTATTGGGGTGATTCGAGTCCAGTTCATTGAGCGGTGCTCCTGAGTCCACATTATTGGGGCGATCCGAGTCTCGGGTATCGGAAGTTTCAAGATCAGCCTTTCTGGGGCAAGGTGCCAGGTTGCGGAGTGCGACAGCGTCCTCTCTTCCATCTCGGAATTTCACACGCGCGAGAGTAGGATTGACATCGATTAGCTCTACGACATCTACGGCAGGATCATACTTATTACGGTTTCCAAAACGTTTTAGAAGAACCTCGCCGGGCTCCGACAGCCATGAAGGCAAGGCAGAGCCGCTAACAGAACGTCTTTCGAAAGTAAAAAGTCTTTCATGCGGGGTAGCATTAGTAGCCGTGCATAGTAAGGAACGTATGGCGTGCAATGCCTCAAGCAGAACGTCCTGCCAGGCATTCATCGTTAGCCCTTGAGATTCGAGAGCCAGCTTGACAGTGTTCCAAATGATGCCATTATAGCGTTCGCATTGGCCATTACCACGCGGATTGTAAGGACAGGTACGACTAGCGCCGACGCGAAGGCGTAGCAGGAATTGTTTCAATTCATTGGACATAAAGGAGGAGCCGCGGTCCGAGTGAATATATGCTGGTAGACCGAACATGATGAAGAGACTCATGAGGCAATCGATCACCACTTTGGATGAAATGTCACGACATGGGAACGCGAATGGGAAGCGGCTATATTCGTCGACAACAGTAAGCATGTAGCGATAAGACTGTGATGAGACCGGAAGCGGCCCTTTAAAATCAATAGAAAGACGTTGAAATGGTGCAGTCGCTCGTACCAAAGCAGTATCGTCAGGTTTGTAGAAGCACGGTTTAATCCTAGCGCACACTTGACACTCAGACGTAACACGTCGGATCTCATCGATCGAGTAGGGTAAATTTCTGACGCGGACATAATGCAACATACGCTGGATACCTGGGTGAACGAGGCGTTCATGAAGTGATTTTAAGTCACAAACACCAGAGATGGCGCTGCAGTGTGCTCGCGAAAGAGCGTCAGCAACGATGTTCTCGTGACCTGGCCGATGGCGGATGTCAAATGAAAACGGCAAAAGTTCCATGCGCCAGCGCATTATCTTGTCATTTTTAATTTTACCCCTAGCGGTAGTATCGAACATGAATGATACGGCTCTCTGATCGGTAACAATAGTAAAATGTCTGCCAGCCAAGAACGGTTTCCATTTGTGTACGCTTTCTACTATCGCATACGCTTCTTTCTCAACGATGTGGTGCCTCATTTCAGCCCGATTCAATGAGCGAGAAAAGAAGGCAACCGGGCGGCCGGACTGTAATAGTGCAGAACCGATTGCTCCATCCGATGCATCAGACTCAATGGAGAAGGGCAGCTGCTCGTCGATTACTTTCACTGAGGATTCGGCGATGTCACCCTTTAAAGTTTCGAAAGCAAGAATGGCAACAGAGGACAACGGAAACCGTTGACATTCTACTAACGGACGCACTTTCTGCGAGTAGTTACGCACCCACTTAGCATAATAGGCGAATAAGCCTAAACAGCGCTGGAGAGATGTTTTGCTGGAAGGTACAGGTAGCTCCAATAGCGGCCTCATTCGTTCCGGGTCTGGTTTCAGAACACCGTCAGAAATACGATAGCCCAGAACATCGATGCAGGTTAGTGAAAACTTTGACTTGTCTGAATTGAGACAGAGGTTGTAACGGGAAGCGGCTTGCATGAAGTGAGCCACATTGCGATCGTGCTTCTCCGTCTTTTCGCAGATTGTAATATCGAGATAGCGTACGTACCGGATAGGTTGTTATCAGCGATGAATTTGTTCATGAAGCGTTGGAAAGCTGAGACCCCATTGGTAACACCTATTGGTATTCGTTTAAACTGGTAAAGATTATTTCCAGCTTGGAACGCGGTGTACGGGCGATCGTTGGGGCAAATTTCAATCTGGTAATAAGCCCTAGATAAGTCGATAATACTGAAAAAGCGATGCTTCGCGATGCTATGATCCACGTCTTCGATCCTTGGCAGAGGATAAGCATCGAGAAGAGTGTACCGATTTATCGTCTGGGAGAAGTCCACTACCATACGTTTCTTTCTATTTTCACTTGAAGTAACCACCACCTGAGCGCGCCATGGCGAGTCGCTCGTTTCAATCACTCCTTCCTGAAGCAGGCGTTTAACCTCACATTCGATAAATGCGTTATCCGCAGCATTGTAACTGCGGGATTTAGTAGCAATCGGGCGGCATTCGGGTGACAAATTTTTGAACAGTTTCACGGTGGAATTTTAAGTTTAGATAGAGCACACACACTTAGTGACGATTCACCGCCGCCATAGTTCACGCTGACGCTTTTGTGTAGTTTCAGGAAAGGCAAGCCGAGAATAATTTCAGCGCATGAATTAGGAAGCACAGTCAGTTTGACGTTGTCATAAACACGGCCATTCAGTGACAGATTGGTGACGCAATAGCCGGACAGTTCCACCGAAAAAGACGCAGAAGCCATAGAAACTACAGACGGGCGCTTATGTATAAGAAGCCGCATAGATGACGCTACTGTCTCGTTGATGAAGTTCTCCGAGCTACCGGTGTCGATCAGCCCTCGTAGTAATTGTTCATTCTCATTCACCTGGACAGCAACAGTAGATGGTAGTAAGTCGCCAGTAGCGCAAGTAGACGCCAACACTATAGCTGAGGATGTAGCCGAAGGGAAGCGTACTTTAGAACGGCAGACCTTAGCGAAATGCCCGGCTTTTCCGCATTTGCGGCACACAACGTCACGTGCAGGGCAAAGCTGCCGATCAACTCTAGGATGACGTGGGCCACCACAATTGTAGCATGCTTGCCTCTTTTTCGCAGAGAGTTTTGAGGCAGCAGCGGCAGCCAAAGGTTTAACTTCGTCTTCATCATCACTGTTCGGAACGGCGGCCAAAATAGAATCGCTAGATGCTGCAGCCGCTGTAGGTCCAGCCGCGGATGGCGGTGCCAAGTACGACTCCGATCTCAGCAGCGCCTGCTCCAGCGCTCGGGCCTGCTGCGTAGCAGTTGCCAGGTCAAGCTGCTGATTCTCAAGCAGCCGTGCACGAATATTCGGAGACTTTAGGCCGCGTATAAATGAATCCCTGATAGACTCATCACGATAGGTTGCAGCAGTCACATCCCTGAAGCTGCAATCCACAGCAAAGCCGTTGAGTGCTTGGAGATACTGGTCGATTGACTCATCTGGTAGTTGCACTCGGGTTGAAAGCAAGTGACGAGCGTGAATCTCGCTGGGAGTTTTCACATAAGCAGCCTGTAATAGTTCAATAGCCCTGGAATAGTCGTACTTCCAGCCTGTTTGGTGTCAGTTCAGAAATAGTAGTGAGAAAGTAACGAAAATTCCTGTACCATAACTTCCATAGCTTTGCAGCATGAGGATCAGAGGTAGCCACGTCAAAGTTGTCCAGGCGTATAACTTTATCCATTTAGTTGAATAAATTGTAGTGTATTGTGGTGTAGGTTTCAATCAAACGAAATCCCTATAGTAAGGGTTTATTCAACTAAATTAACATTACAGTTGAAAAGAACAATTAATAACACATACCAACATTAATAAGGTATAGAGAAAAGAATAATAATAAAGAATACTAATAATGATACAGTAGCTGAAAATAGGCCCAATAAATTAATTCGAGAGGAGAAATAATGAAAACACAAAAATTAGACGTCTGGGGACTTTGTAAAGTAAACATATTTAAGACAAAGGAATTTATATTAGCTCAACTCAGGGCTGTCGAGTTCCAAGCGAAGCTTTAGGCAAGGAAGACGTGCTTAATCTTCCTATAAGTTCTGAGTGAATACCTAATAATATAAAGCTAATAACACAAAAGGATAGGCCTATTCCTTCAGGTATTTAAGTATAGTGAATTGCCTATATTAAGCTCCTTTCGCAACCCCATCGCCTACATCGAAACAGGCACGATAGGCAGCCGCGCACCTTACAACCAGAAGCGAGGCCCAACGAAATAATAAAGGGTTAAGATTCGGTAGAACACATCCACCAAACTCTATATTGATATTTATACAGCGAGATAGTGAAAAAAACAAAAATACTTTATTCTATACTAAGTTTGGCTGAAATTCCTATCGAGATATTTATTTTCGAAATTATTAAATTTTGGCGCCATTATTCACTAGTCAAACCTGCCGCCGCCCACCTCCCGCCATATCGTTGCGTGACGTGTGGTTAGGCTAGATTACTTTTGCCGTGAATATTACTGACGAAGATAGGTTTTTCTGGTGTATTTCATACTGTTTCAATTGATTCTGGCCTTTTCAACCCACAATTTCTCTCTTCTTCAAAGCCCTGACCACTTACTGGAATCCAAATTGTTGGTAGTTGGTAGGAATGAAATAATACCGACAATTTTTAATACCGGTATTTAAACAATTATTTTACTGATACCGGTTTTATGCAGAGAATAATTTGTAATGATTTTTTGGTGTCACCCTGCCAAATGCCAAGCCTCTCACAAGCCTGCAGGACCTGTAGTACTCACCACATTAACGACAATAAAAACTGAAGTTACTTTTTAAATTCTGTCACCGACACCAAAGGGAAAATACCATTGATTGAAAAAAGTTTGAACAGCAGCTCCTAGGGAAAGGCAGTAAAAAGGAAGGACTACTTATAATGATTAAGTATATCAGATAACCAAAGGGAAAAATAACAATTTAAAATAAAAGAAGTTTATTAATAATTTTGCATATTTATTTCTTATTTTGGTTTTGGAAGTAAGTTTTGAGGAAACAAAGACTATCTAATGATTGTTCAGAGAGATTTGATCTTAGCTTGGTCAGAAATAAGCCAGCAGCAGAAAAGCTCTTTCTGATTCTACACTAGTGGGTTTAATGGAAAGCAATGCCTTGTACAGCTTTTCTAAATTTTCACTTCTTTGTGAAGAAACTTCGAAACTCTTAAATTTATTAGTAGGATCAAAGTTAGTTGCATTGCTTCTCAATGGTACCTTTACTAATTTCTCTATTTCTTTCATGTATTCGCACATCAATTGATCATCTACTTCAGGGCTTCTCAAACTTTTTTCACTTGCGACCCCTTTGGATCAGACAAATTTTTTCGCGACCCTTCACTCAATGTCATAAAAGCAATAGGTACTAACACATTTTTTTCATAAATATACAAATATTTTCAAATGTTTCTGCGACCCCCAATAATATTTACGCGACCCCTAGTTTGAGAAGCGTGGATCTACTTCATTCTTGTCTTCAGTAACATTCTCTGAGTAGTTAGATGCTTGTAAGTCTTGGTCTTCGCTTTCTTCCTCGAAACCAACTAAATTTTCATCATTCTTAGGAAAAAGCCTTTTAAAAATCCTTTCTGCAGTTCTTTTGAGCACTAGTGTAGATGGAATAGAAAATAGTTCTTCTTCTTGAACTTTTAAGGCAAGGTTTTGGAATCGTGTATAAACGTTTTTGAACGCTTCAATACGTATTTATACGATTTCAAATGTTTAAGGCGAGAGTTCTGGATGATAGTTTTCCTTTTCAGAAAAACGGACACATCATATAACGTCAATAACATAATATTATAACAAATGATAAATTGTGACATACACTAATGACGCCCCTCAAAGATATACTGCATGCGTAAGTTATGTATGAAGATAAATCATTATTTCTACTCACATTGGCCACAAAATCCTACAAAAAACAAGTCTTTGTTAACTTGACATTTGCTAATTGCTCCCACAATAAAGACACTAGGCAGTTCTTCAATACCGAAAACCCGGTATCGATAATCACGATATTGGTATCGTGTCTCTTGTCCAATATCGGTATAAATACCGGTTTTCATCACTAGTAATCGGGCGGGGTGGGGGCACCATAACGGAAGATTTGCGCCAAAAATGAAGGTTAGATTAAATTGAAACAGCATGAAATACACCAGAAAAACCTAATTTTGTCATTCGTTTGGGTGGATGTGTTTATACCGAATCTTTACTTAATAAGGTATGGTAATTTCCGTTTTTACCATTAGGCAGCGCTAAATACCGAAGGCATATAAATTAAACATTAACCTTCCCCCGGCCCCCCCCCCCAACAAAAAAACACTACTTAATGTCTTTTGAAGACCTTCACAAATACAATTTTTTAGCGAAAAGACGTAGTGTTTTTGTTGTCAACTGAGCATCAAGATCGGATGGCCAAGTTGATCGGTAACCCCATATAGTTTTTTTATATCCCCAATTTTGACTGAATCATTCCAATTTTGTTTTGTTAATTGTTTGTTTTTCTCTTAGACTTGTTAAGTATTCTTCTCTCCACTTAGTTATAAACTGAGTTTTGATTTGTGTCAAATGTTGGTATTTTGTGTTGAGTTCTTTTTGTCCTACCACCCAATCTGGATCCTCTCTACTGTTATTTTCATATTCTGGTAACATGTTTACTGTTTCTCCTTTAATTAGATGGTTTGGTGTGAGAGGTTCTGGCTCATCAATACCATCTCCCACATAAGTTAATGGTCTGTTGTTGATAACATTTTCAATTTCTGTCAGAATAGTCATGAGTTCAAGAAGTTGCAGATGTTTGGTCCCAGTAGTCTTTTTAAGGCAATTCTTTACAGTCTATGTTTCCTTCCCAAATGGAACCATACCATGGTGAATTAACAGGAATGTACTTCCAGGTTATATTGTGTTTGATTAAATGAGTTTGTACTGTTTCACTGTCACAAATCTGATGAATAATTCTTTCACCAGATTTGAAGTATGCGGCATTGTCTGACCATATAGCTTTAGGTACAGAATTGTGTGCACAAAATCGTCTGAAAGCAGCAATAAAAGCCTCTGCTGTCAGATCTACTATGTCTAGACATATGGCACGTGTTGCAGCACAGGTGAAAAGTACAATGTACACCGTATATTCCTTTGAGTCCATTTTGTCTCCTGTAATAACGTTGGGGTGTTAGACCCCGTTAGGTATTAGGTTATCAAATAGACATAAAAGGTATATGGAAAAACTATACGCGCTCACAACATGGTATCATATGTGGTACATTTATTTCATAATTAAATATAAATTATTAATTAATTGAATTAAATATCTATACAAAGTTGCCTCGGGATTGGCGACATAGCCTATTGGGAATGAAATAATTGAATTGCCATACGTACAAAGAACCTGTATGTATGAATTAGCCTCACATAGCAACAAGAAAACCCAATTTATTGTTTAGTCTACCACAGAGAAGTAGACCAAACAAAAATTTTGCTAGTTCGGCAAATAATACAAGCGAACCAAGGAACGGCTCTCGGGGCTGTTTATTGTACAACGAACGCTTTAAACAGGAGGATGCGTGTTTGTCTTCCCTAAAGTTCTGAGTGAATTCCTTATAATATAAAACCTAATGACTATAAAAGGATAGACCTATTCCTTCAGGGGTTTAATTAGTGATTGCCTATATTAGTAACAAAGTGTCAACTCGCAGTGTAGGCTCCATCGTAACGGCCCTTGTTAATTTATTTATTTGTTGGGTTCAAAATCCCAGCTGAGACGTGAACGGCCAAATTCTAAAGGGCCAGTGCTACCTACAGCCCAAGTTAAGCTAAAATTAAAACTTACGGATTTGAGATCCTATTAGGTCCTACCTCAGGGTTGCTGACTCGATGCGGGCCTACCTTAGACCTTTGTTACATGAATTTAATATAAACAAAAGGGGTACTATTTATGGTCTTCTTTCTCAACCTTGCAACAACAACGCAACCTGGACTATTGCACGATGCAACAATCTTGTATCTAAACAACCAAACTGAATTGCAAGAGAGCTCTCTAACAGACCACACCCTGTACGTACGACATCCCACAAACGAGTAGAAAGAACGCGCAGCGCCCCAAAATGATGCCAACAGTGTGACCAAACAATAATGCCACAAGAGCTCAAAAATGCTAGCTCTAAATTAAGTTAATTTTTCACTAACCTTACAATTATGAGATGGATATATATACACCTTAACTTAATATATACAAGCAATGCTGCATCAATCAGCTTAGTCATCATATCGCCTTGGGACAACAATGGTTCTTCCTCTTCTAGATTTTCTAACACTCCCCACCGAAGAGGCATTGTTGTCGTTACCTTCTAAGGTTAGCCAAGCCTTCTCCATGAGGATGTAACTCAAATGTTTCATCTTGACTATCTGTGTTTTTGCTGATTTCTAAAGCATAGAGTTTTTGTATAGGTCTCTTTAACTTTCCTCCTGAAGTCTTTACCAGTGCAGACCTAACTAAATTGTCTTTGCCAACAAACAACTCTTCAATTATGCCAAGCTTCCAGCATTGCCTTGGTCTTTCATCCCCAATCATTACCACTTCTCCCACCTTGATACAATTTGCATTGGAGCCCTTTACCTTGCCTGATGGGTAATAATTGAGTTCTGGCAAGTATTCCATCTGCCACCTCTTCCATAACTGATCTTGTAGCTCTTCAAGGTACCTGAACCGTCTGGTTAACTCTCCTTGAGTGCTCTGGATAGGCTGCAAGTCTTCTGGCACACTGGGGCTTGATGTTAATCGTTTACCACAAAGAAAATGATTTGGTGTCAATGGCTCTGCATCCTGCATACTGTTGTAAACAAAAGTGATAGGCCTACTGTTCACCATTGCTTCTACTTCACATAAAACAGTGCAGAATTCTTCTTTGCTCAAATGAGCATTAGCTAAAAGTTTCTTTAATAGACACTTTACACTTCTCACTAGCCTTTCCCAAAATCCTCCCCACCATGGTGCTCTCTCAACAATAAACTCCCACTGTACCCCTTGGTGTGAAAAGTAGGATTGGAATCCTTCCTCTTTTAGCAAGGACCAAATTTCTTGGAGTTCCTTTGCAGCCTTTTTGAAGGTTTTTGCATTATCCGATATGATTTTATTTGGGAAACCCCTTCTGTTCACAAACCTTTTAAAGGCCAAAAGAAATACATCACTACTTAAGTTGCTTACCAACTCCAAATGGATTGCTCTGGTGGTAGCCCAGGTGAAAAGACATATATAACCTTTGTTAGACTCCCCTCGCTCATACACATAGACTGGCCCTGCAAAGTCTATTCCCACTACATCAAATGGGGCAGTATAGACACACCGTTCTCTTGGAAGTGGAGCCACTTTTTCATAATAAGGCTTTGCACTCCAACGCTTGCAAACCACACATTTATGCACGACCTTTTTTACTACTTGTCTAATTTTGGGAATCCAAAACTGTTGTCTGATCTCTATTATCACTTCTCTAACTCCAGCATGTAACAGCTTATGATGAGTATCCAGGATCAAAAGGTCCACAAAGTGCCCCCCAGAAGGTAGCAAAATTGGATGTCTTTTCTCCTCTGGAAGCCCAGAAAACTGTAGTCTACCTCCTACTCTCAATAAATCCTGATCCAAAAACACATCCAAACCCTTGAGCGCAGAATGTGTTGGTAGAACCTGTAATGGATGGCTGGTGAGCAATTCTCTCTTTTCACCAAATTTTTCCTTCTGCATATATACCACCCAGTATTTCCTGGCTTGCTGAATCTCATTACTGTTCAGAATTCCTTCCCTTCTTGTTTCTCCATTAATGTTGTTGGTAAATCTATATACCCATGCTGTCACTCTTAACAATCTTTTCAGACTGCTAATGTCCTCAAGCCTCAATATGGGGTCCTGCTGCATAACTTGACAACTGTTCACAGCGCATTTTCTCACCTCACTCACCCATGCTTCTTCAGCCTGGCATTCTCCTACAATAGGCTGATTAGAAGGCCAGTTTTCACTTCCAAGTTTTAGCCACTCCGGCCCATTCCACCACAAACTTGACTGTGCAAGATCTTTCACTGAAATTCCTCGTGTTGGTAAATCAGCGGGGTTTTGGGTGCCTGGACAATGCTTCCATTGCTTGGGATCTGTGTGCGCTTGAATTTCCTCCACCCTATTGGCAACAAATGGTTTCCATTTCCTTGCCTGCTTCTTAACCAGTGCCAAACTATAGTGGAGTCTGTCCAATAATAGCTTGGAATTTCAGAGAGGGCCAAAGACTTTTGCACTATAACTGCAAGCCGACTAGCAATAACTGCACCCATCAATTCCAACCTTGGAACAGAAAGCCTTTTCAAAGGTGCTACTCTGCTCTTTGCAGCAACCAACCTGCAACTTACTTCCTCTTGCAATGCGCCTCTTATATAAATACAAGTTGCATAGGCTTCCTCACTTGCATCACAAAAGATGTGCAGCTCCAAATTGTCTGGACTATTGTTCAACTCTCCAAAGTACCATCTTGGGATTTCAATGTCTCCAAGATGTGCCAATTCTTTGAACCAATATTTCCACCTTACCACCATATGATCAGGTAACTCTTGGTCCCAACCAAGTCCAATTTCCCAGAGGCTCTGAAACCAAATTTTTGACTTTATCACAAATGGAGCCAGGAATCCAAGAGGATCAAAGACCTTTGAAGCCAAACTAAGAGCTGTACGTTTTGTCCACCTTGTCTCATTCTCAGCCAGCTCTACTAAAGATTTCCCATTGAAGGTAAACAAATCATCATCTTGCTGCCAAACAATGCCTAGCACCTTTGCGTCTATTGCCCACAACTCCTTAATACCAGAATCCTCAATACTTTCTGCTGCATCAGGTACTACACAGGAATGACTCATAAACTCTTGTAATTGCGAATGATTGGTCTGCCATTTTCTAAGCTCCATGCCAGCCTCCCTCATTATAGCTCTAGCCTCCATGAATATCTGTTTAGCCATTTCTGTATTATCCACGGAACACAGCAAATCATCAACATAAATTTTTTTCTTATGTGTTCAATAGTGTTAGGATAGACTCAGAATATTTCTTAAAATGGTACTGCATAGTAGCTGCCGACAGAAATGGACTAGAGCTGAGGCCAAACAACACTGACTTCATTCTATATGCTTGAACCTTAGGTTCATTTTCCAACAAGTCTTTCGTATCCACCCACAGATACCTTACTGCATCTCTGTCCTCTGGTTTTAACTTTATCCGCAAAAGGCTTGCTTCACATCTGCAGTCAATGCTACTCTACCAAACCTGAATCTCAGTAACAAGGAAAATAAATCTGCATTTAAATTTGGCCCAGCATCCAAACAGTCATTCAAGGACACACCACCTTTGTCCTTGGCTGAGCCATCAAAAACTACCCTCAGTTTGGTGGTAGTTTTGTCTCGCCGTACCACTGCATGGTGTGGCAGATAATGTGCCTCCTGGCTCACCAGCTCACCTTGCACCCTTTCAGCATAGCCCTCCCTTACATAACTTAGGATGGCCTCATTGTATTCAATTAACAACTCCTCATTTTTTCTTAGCCTGTACAATGAAGTCTCCAACCTCCGATTAGCTAGCTGAAGGTTTGAACCGGGTTTGCAAGAATCCTTCCATGGTAGGCCAACTTCATAGCAACCATCTCTAAACCCAATCCCTTTTTCAAATTGCTCTAAAACATCATTGTTCACTATACTTGCCTGTTTGTCCTTTATGCCAATAGATTCAAGTTCCCAAAACGCTTTCAAATGCCTTTCCAGACCATGGCTGTTCTCCTCAATCTTAACAAAAAGAGCCTTAACTTCCATTTCATTGCAATAACTACCATGTAGCATCCAGCCTAGCTTACTTTCAATAGCTACCGGGCCTCGAGATGTGCGGACAATATTACCAGTGATGAAGTCCCAATAATAGTCAGCTCCAATCAAAAGACTAATATCTTCTGTTCTTTCAAACTTATTATTGCCCAAATTAATTCCTTTAACTTGCAATTCTTGGACACATGCCATATCTAAACAAGTAGTGAATGGAGCACAAAGTTCCTCAATCTCTACAGCTTGGACCTTGATAGTGGGTCTTTGCGGTAACAACCCCTTAACCAGAACTTCTACCTTCTTAAATTTGGTTTGGTTTTGAACGGAACCCCCAAACCCAGAAATTCTTAAATTTTCCCTCTTAAGTTCTTTAAACTTCAATTTTCTGGAAATTCTGGTCTTAAGAAAACTACACTGGCTACCACTATCAAACAACACTCTTACAGTAGCTTCTCCCTCATTCCCAATTAATAAGGCTGCAGTTGTTTGCAATAATCCCCCTTTACTTTTACTCCCTTGCATAGCAGTGGCATGTGCCACTGATGTCTCTACTTATGGGGTAGGCCTACTAGGAGTGTTTTCACACAATAATGGCTGATGCCTACCATGACATTTTTTGCACAAAATTTTAAACTTACAAAACCTTGCTCTATGACCTTTCAAAAAACATTTAAAACATGCTGTGGACTTAGTTACCCTGTCCTTTCTCTCCTCAAGGGGTAAAGCCTCAGCCACCTCACATTTATATGACTTGTGGTTGCCTTCGCAAAATATGCATTCCTTGTTTCCCTTTAATTTATTCTCAGAGGATGCATGTAGAGCTGACACTGTACCTGGGCTATTCCTTTTTGTGGAAACTTTGGTGCTGTGCCTGCCTTTGTCCCCTTGTTTACCATCCCACTGTGCAAACTCAACTCCCTCTCGTCTTGCTAATTCTGTGCCTAAAAGACTTAACATCTGCTGAAGGGGGGTGTACACATGTTCTGCAGAGTGTCCCCTACTTAATTCAAGCAAAATTGAGCTAGGCAATTTAGACTCCAATGTAGGAACCAACATTATACCATACCTTTCCATTCCTACACCCAAGTTGTCCAGGGACCTAGTTCTAATTTCAAATTCATCATATAACTGCCGTAACTCCTTGACACTATTAGGATTATTAACAGGAGGTATAGCTAAAAGTGCACGGAGGTGGCTTTTAATTAAGATCTCTGGCTTACCAAACCGTTTCTTTAATATATCCCAAGCCACATTATAATTAGCCTCTGTTAATGCTAATCCTGCTATAGTCTTTGCTGCCTCCCCTTCCAAGAGGGACCGCAAATAATTAAACTTCTCCACGGCACTTAACACTTGACTAGAATGAACTGCTGATTGAAAACTGTCTGCCCATCCTTGCCATTCCTGAATACTCCCAGAAAATGTTTTGAGTACAAGCCTCGGTAATTGAACTACAGATCTGTTAACCTAACTTCACAAACATCATTTGTTGAGTGTTGTGTTTCATTATTAGACCTGGTCTCTAACTGTACTGAGCTGCTAAACTCTTTTGCTCGGAGGCCTACTTTAATTATATCATCAATAATCTCTTCAAAGTAAATTATGTTATTTTCTATTTCATCCTCTTCTATAAGAGCCTCAATTTTAACATTTACCTCACTTAGAGCAACCTTTTTAGTTTCTAATATGGAAAGCTGCGCAGTCACTAAGCGTAAATCCTCTTGCTCTATGGCAGAATCTATAGTGGCAATGACCTTTGTAATTAGACCTTTGTAGGCGCTTCTCCTTTTTATAAATTTGTTCAATTCAGATGCACTCATCTTCAATGCAAACAACAATTGGGCTCAATACCAAATGAGCTGAATTGGCAGAAATACTTAACCAAACTGATCAAACGCAAATTTTACTTTCAAATAAACTGAATTGCTGGGTGGGGTACTAACCAAACACCAGTATGGAATACCAAATTTTCCACCCCAGGACCTTAATTCAATAATAACCCAAATTAACCAAACAGGTAAAATGTAGGCCAAAAACAACGACAGACGACTGGCCAAGTTTCGCAATTGGGCAACCAAACTTTCTACCCTGGGACCTTAATTCAATAATAACCGAAAATTAACCAAACCAGTAAAATGTAGGCCAAAAACGACGACAGACGACTGGCCAAGTTTCGCAATTGGGCGACCAAACTTTCTACCCTGGGACCTTAATTCAATAATAACCAAAATTAACCAAACCGGTAAAATGTAGGCCAAAAACGACGACAGACGACTGGCCAAGTTTAGCAATTGGGCGACCAAACTTTCTACCCTGGGACCTTAATTCAATAATAACCCAAAATTAACCAAACCGGTAAAATGTAGGCCAAAAACGACGACAGACGACTGCCCAAGTTTCGCAATTGGGCGACCAAACTTTCTACCCTGGGACCTTAATTCAATAATAACCGAAAATTAACCAAACCAGTAAAATGTAGGCCAAAAACGACGACAGACGACTGGCCAAGTTTCGCAATTGGGCGACCAAACTTTCTACCCTGGGACCTTAATTCAATAATAACCCAAAATTAACCAAACCGGTAAAATGTAGGCCAAAAACGACGACAGACGACTGGCCAAGTTTAGCAATTGGGCGACCAAACTTTCTACCCTGGGACCTTAATTCAATAATAACCCAAAATTAACCAAACCGGTAAAATGTAGGCCAAAAACGACGACAGACGACTGGCCAAGTTTCGCAATTGGGCGACCAAACTTTCTACCCTGGGACCTTAATTCAATAATACTCAACCCGTCTAGGCCTAACTTGGGCTACAATTTGCACAATCAGAACTTTGCCGAAAAATAGTCACTGACTCAGTTTTGGGGTAGAATCCGGTTCTGAAGGACCATGTTAATTTATTTATTTGTTGGGTTCAAAATCCCAGCTGAGCCGTGAACGGCCAAATTCTAAAGGGCCAGTGCTACCTACAGCCCAAGTTAAGCTAAAATTAAAACTTACGGATTTGAGATCCTATTAGGTCCTACCTCAGGGTTGCTGACTCGATGCGGACCTACCTTAGACCTTTGTTACATGAATTTAATATAAACAAAAGGGGTACTATTTATGGTCTTCTTTCTCAACCTTGCAACAACAACGCACCTGGACTATTGCACGATGCAACAATCTTGTATCTCTAAACAAACTGAATTGCAAGAGAGCTCTCTAACAGACCACACCCTGTACGTACGACATCCCACAAACGAGTAGAAAGAACGCGCAGCGCCCCAAAATGATGCCAACAGTGTGACCAAACAATGATGCCACAAGAGCTCAAAAATGCTAGCTCTAAATTAAGTTAATTTTTCACTAACCTTACAATTATGAGATGGATATATATACACCTTAACTTAATATATACAAGCAATGCTGCATCAATCAGCTTAGTCATCATATCGCCTTGGGACAACAATGGTTCTTCCTCTTCTAGATTTTCTAACAGCCCTACATCTAAGAAGACCGTCACGCCCTACATCGAAACAAACAAAGACCCAGCAAAAATAAGGTGAGGCAATTATTTTCATTCTAATATAGGTCGCCAAATCCCGACGCTAAATTACCGTAATCAATTAATATAAAGAGGTCCTTTAAAGACCTACATATTCATAACTCTCTAACGAAAAAGCATAGGGCTTTTGTCGGTAACCCTCCACTGAAGTCTGCTGGAAATTTCCAACGGATGAGGGCACAGGCAATCAACCCATAGCCCTATATAGTTTTTTCATGGTGGCCCTGTGTATGGGGAACTAACCCCTCTAAAATTTACACTGACACACGCAGTGGCTAGGCTTAACTCAGTAGGCCTAACCCCAATTTCAACCGTAACCCCACTATAGTTTTTTCATATGGTGGCCTAGCAACTGGGAACCGATCCTTTACCTTTACACTAACCGAAAACAAAGGCTTGTTCATTTAACAGGCATAACTTATTTTAGGTCCTAAAAAAATAGGCCCACAACATTAAGCCTATTTAATAGGTCCTACTCTTCAAACTCAAAACTAAGCCTTGTTAATTTAACAGGCTTAACTCATTTGAGGTCCTATAAAATAATAGGCCCAAACATAAGCCTACTTGGTAGGCCCAACAAATAGGCCTATTTAGTAGGCCCACCTAACTTTACCTTACATAATAGGCCTACCTCTTAAAGTAGGCCTTACTCTTTACACTCAAGGCCTATCCTAACTAAAAACATTGTGAATTTTTAATTTAACCTGTGGCGCAGGTTATATAAAAAACTTATTACTGTACAGTAATTTAACTTGCTCAACATCATAAAATTAAACTCAGAACTTTAACACTAACAACAATTATGGAAGACTTGGACAAAAGGGTAAAAACCCAGACCAAGAAAACAAAAACACAGACCTTGGGGCTATGGCACCATCTCAAAATCACAAAAAATTAATGAGGAAAAAATCAGCACGTAAAGGTGTCATCACCAAACTGTACAATGATTTCAAACAAAAGGAACCTACAAGATATGATCTTGAAACAACATTAAATTCTATTACTCGTTACAAACAAGAAATTCTCATACTAGATGAAGACATAATTACAGAAATTGATGACACAATTGAACTAACAGATGATGAGTATTCTACCTCCTACTTGACAATGAAAATTACATTACAAAAATTAACAACTATATTTCTGAAATTCAAAACCAACTTGATGAGTGCAAAAAACAAGACACATGAAAGCTTCTTAGAAGCTAAGAAATGCTTCATTTAGCCCTCCCAATGTGGCTGAGGGCAATGAACTAAAATCAAAATTGCCTACACTTGCAGTACCCACTTTTGAGGGTGACAGAGCCAAATTTCAATCTTTTATTGAAAAATTTCATAGCCTTATAGGTAATAAAAACTACATTACAGATGTTGATAAATTTAGTTATTTAGTGAACTATCTGAAAGGCCCAGCCTTAAGATTAGTGGAATCACTACCAGCCATAGGTACTTCTTATTCTGTAGCAATAGAATTACTTAACAGAAATTACATGAATAAGGATGAAATTATACATGATTTGGCTCTTAAAGTAATGAACATGCGAACCCCAAAAGACAACTATGGTGACCTCTTTGACTTTTACTGTGAGTTTGAATGTCTCATGGGACAACTTAAAAACAATAATTTAAACATTGCAGAAACAGCTTGGATCATTCAAGCTGTTGTTTTTGAAAAGCTCCCTTCTAAAGTCAAAGAGATATTTCATCAGAGGACAACTGACATATACCCTAGCCTTAATAAACTAAGAGAAGATTTCCCAACTGTACTGCACTTTACAAATCAAGTTACACACTCCCAAAATTTAACACAGCACAAGAAAAAACCAACAATGCAGAAAACCAAAAACCTAACAAAAGATTTCAACACTTACCAGTTACATCAAAACACAACCGCAAAACTCAATTTGCAGAAAATAAAGTGACAGAAAAAGACTCAAAGACTCCTACTCTGCAAAACTTTAATGTAGCTACTTTTGAGTATAATCCCACACCATGCAAATTTTGTTTTAGCAGTGAACATTATTCTACAAATTGTCCCAAATACAAAGACTTTACAGCAAGGTCAAAACGTTGTGAACAACTAAACTTATGCAAAAAATGCACTGGATCAGGGCACCAAAAGTCAAATTGCAAATCAAATTTGATATACAATTGTAAGTTTTGCAACAGTTTTGACCATGTTACCCCTATGTGTAATACACACACAGACATTGGAAAAACTGACAAACATTATGAACAAACACCCAAATCAAACCAAAACAAACAGAAACAAACCAAAAATGCTATGAATGGACATATCAGTTCATCTAGCATTAACCACAATTCAAAAATTCTTTTACCAACCACAACTTTGGAAATCCAAAACAAAAGGGACAAATAGTACAGGTTAGGTGTCTTTTAGATACCTGCTCACAACAAACATTTGTAACTAAACAACTGATAGAAAAATTGGGACTTCAAAACCAACAAGGAGATGAAGATCTCTCTATTTCATCATTTATCAATAAAAACCCAGTACAAGCCAGTTTTAAAACTGCAAATATAACTTTAACTCTTGATGAAACATTTGAAACCCTTAAGGTTGTTGTTGTGGACAAAGTAGAACAAGAAAAAATACAAATAGCTGGGTTAAAACAAGCTTTGCTCCAACTTCAAAATAAATACACGATAGCTGATAAAACCCTTAATGCAGATGTAGTTGATGATATACATATGCTCATGGGGGCTGACTATCTTCATCTGGTCCATAGAGGCATCATTAAAATTGGAGATGGAATAGCCATACAAACTCCCACAGGTATTGCTCTTTGGGTGACATAACTAAATACCATCTTACTACTGACACAGAAAACACAGAACATGAACAAAATTACGCAAAACAAAATCACCACAGTCACAAATTTCTGACTATGTGACAAACTCGACTACAAAAACACTGTCTAATCCCACATCATTTGAATGAAAATGATTCCACATTGGATGAAGGGTTACAGCAGTTGTGACTATTAGAATCAGTTGGCATAAAGGACAGTACTATTACACATGAAGACCATTGATGACAGAACAATTTAAGGATACATTACAAACAGAGACAATCAATACTATGTGGAGCTGCCTTGGAAGACACCTTGTCCAGAAATAATGGACAATTGAAAGTAGCTAAGGCACATCTGTATAAAAATTACAGAAAACTAAAAAATGACAATCTTTAGAACAATACAACAACATATTAGAGGAACAAATAGAAAGGGGCTTCATTGAAGAAGTTACTGATGAACCCTTTAAAAACGAGGTTGTCATTATTTAACACACAGGGGAGTTTACAGAGAAGACTCATCCACAACTAAACTAAGAGTAGTATACAACTGTAGTTTAAAAGACACAAATTCTGTTAGTTTAAATGATTGTCTCATGGAAGGCCCAAACCTTGTCTCAGATCTTGTAAAAATTCTCCTTTGCTTCCGTTTAGACAATTATGCAGTACAAAGTGACATAGAAAAAGCATTCCTCTGTATAAATTTGAAGCTTGAGTATGATAAAAATCATCTCAGGTTTTTGTGGTTGAATGATCCACATGACCTTAACAAAGGTTTCAAACCTACAGATTTAAAGTAATTATTTTTGGAGCAAATTGCTCTCCAAGTATTCTTGCTTTAACAATTAAAAACCACCTCAACTTATTTCAAGAGGACTTAACAGTTCAGTTTTTAAAACAAAACTTTATGTGGATAACCTCATTGGTTCCACTGTAACTGAAGAGGAATTGCTTGAATTTACCAAATGTCACAACCCATAATGAAGCAAGGAAATTTTGGATTGAGAGAATGGGTTTCTAATTCTCCTAAATTAAATGAACAAATAACAAAAGACAACAATTGGAACATTAAACCAAACAATTACACGAAAACACTTGGAATGCTTTGGTTTTTAAACAGAATTCTGAACACGATGACACTCTTTGCACAAAGAGTTATAACTTAAATCCAAATGCCAATACAAAAAACAAGTGCTTTCAGAATCATCCAAAATTTTTGACCCCATTGGGTTATATTTACCAGCAACCATAAGATCCAAAATCCTTTTGCAAGACTTATGGAAGAAGAAAATTGATTGGGATGAACCACTTTCAGTGGAAGACCAACTTCATTGGAAAAAATTAGCCACAGACTTGAACAAAGTTCAAGACATCTACGTACCAAGATGTGCTGGCTACAGATTGAAATCTCAAACACTACACATTTTTACAGATGCCAGCACACAAGCTTACGGGTGTTGTGCCTATTTAACAAGTGAAAATGAAAGTAACTTGGTTTATTCAAAGGCAAAAGTGGCACCCTTAAACCAAAAGAAAACTGTACCACAACTTGAATTATTAACTGTCTCATTGGGAGTTAAAACAGCAAACTTTCTCTCACAAGTGTATAAAGGAGTTGACATAACGGACATTTACTTATGGACAGACAGTCAAATTTGTCTAACATGGGTGACCAACACATACAACTTCTTGCAAAAATATATTTGTGAAAAACAGACTAACAGAAATCAAAACTGCAAACACAAACCTTGGTATCAAATTTAGGTACATAAAAACAAAAAGAATCCTGCAGACTTTTTGACAAGAGGCTCTCTTACAAGCTGTTGAAAACAAATAAAATCTGGTATGAAGGGCCCGAATGGCTAACATGTGAGGATCTTTGGCCAGCCAAAGTAGTTAACCTCACACTCAACTCTACAACAACTGAAAAGATCACTGAGGACAAACCTATATTTGACTATCACCTTTATTCAGACCTCAACAAACTCTTGAGAATTACAGTCTATTGCTGCAAGTTTGTCAATAGCTACCTTCTCAAACACTGTCCTCAGAAGGCCTTTTCTAACAGAAACTGCAACAAAATACTGGCTCCAACAGATACAAGCTTCAGAATTTGACAAGGAGTTGAAGTATCTTAGGTCCAGTAACACATTAAACAAAGGAATTCCTTCACTTGTCATGGATCTAAATCTGTACCTGGATACAGAGGGTCTGATAAGGTGTAAAGGAAGGCTTAACAAGTCAACTTTGACTTACAACTCTAAACACCCAATTCTTCTTCCAAGGAGAAATCACTTCACAAATCTCATCATCAGGGATACCCACAACAAAATACACCACATGGGGGTCCCACAAACCCTGACGGAGCTGAGAAAAACTTACTGGCTACCAAAGGGTAGAACTGAAACAAAGAAAATTTTAAACCATGCATTCCTTGTAAACGTATCCATTCACGACCCTTTAAGACCCCAAGCCCTCCAGACCTACCTGTGGAACGAGTAACATTTACTCGGCCATTTGAAACCACGGGTATTGACTACACTGGAGCGGTAAATGTGAGTTTTGGAGACAAAATGGATTCAAAGGAATACAAAGTGTACATTGTACTCTTCACCTGTGCTGCCACACGTGCCATATGTCTAGACATAGTAGAAGATCTGACGGCAGAAGCTTTTATTGCTGCTTTCAGACGATTTTGTGCACACAATTCTGTACCCAAAACTATATGGTCAGACAATGCCACATACTTCAAATCTGGTGAAAGAATTATTCATCAGATTTGTGACAGTGAAACAGTACAAACTCATTTAATCAAACACCATATAACCTGGAAGTACATTCCTGTTAATACACCATGGTATGGTTCCATTTGGGAAAGAAACATACAGACTGTAAAGAACTGCCTTAAAAAGACTATTGGGACCAAACATCTACAACTTTTTGAACTCATGACTATTCTGTCAGAAATTGAAAATGTTGTCAACAACAGACCATTAACTTATGTGGGATATGGTATTAATGAGCCAGAACCTCTCACACCAAACCACCTAATTAAGGGAGAAACAGTAAACATGTTACCAGAATCTGAACATAACAGTACAGAGGATCCAGATTGGGAAATAGGACACAAAGAACTCAACACAAAATACCAACATTTGACACAAATCAAAACTCAATTTATAACAAAATGGAGAGAAGAATACTTAACAAGTCTTGGAGAAAGACATAAACAATTAACAAAACAAAGTTGGAATGATTCAGTCAAAATTGGGGACATTGTGTTGATACATGACAAGACACCAAGACAACATTGGTCAATGGGAAAAGTCTTGGAACTCAAAACTGGTGAAGACGAAGTTACCAGGGTTGTAAAACTGAAAACAGCAACTGGTGAGACCACCAGAGATATCACACTACTATATTCTTTGGAGTGTGGGGCTAAATTAGAACCATTACCCCAAAGGATGGATCAGGATACTATTGGGGAGAATCTCTCAATGTGCCTGATGTAACTCAGACTAAACCAGACAGGCCTCAAAGAAAGACTGCTTTGAAAGCCAGAAAACTTTTACAAGAAAAAATTAAGACTGGTGACTTATAAACCTTACACAAACTGAGCAAAGTTAAAATGCTTAATAACTTTACTTTAATTCCATAAATTTCCTATACCTAAAGGGAGTCAAACTGATTGACATAACTTTAACTAAACTTGAGAAGTTGGCCTCTTGAACTTTCATATTTGAATAGGTCTTGAGTAACCTCTCTCTTCCTAAATTTCTACTTCATTCTTTTATCCATTTTTTACATGTTTTACACAGTATGGAAAACTTATGAGTGGTAGTTGGGAGTAACGAAAATGGTTCACTGAGTAGGTAGGTAGTTAATCTAACAATTAATAAATTCCTTTTATGTCAATAACTGGGTGGATGAAACCAATTGGTTGCTCACCAGAGTTATTCTCCACACTAGTATTTATATACTGTGTGGGAGGAGCGTGCTCGGTAATGGAGATACATTACCGCTAAACCAACTGAGGAATAAACCAAGACAACGCTGGTACAAGAAGCCCCGCGAAGAGGAGAACAAAGGGAGAACGAAAACGAAGAACGGGGCGAGAGGACGTACCAGCAAAGTACGCTCTCGACAATGAGAACCGGAGAAGGGAGAGACTCCAATAACTAAAAGTAAGTGACTAATTGAGTTTTTACACCGACAGTTAATTACATTAAATTAAGCTGGGTCAGACAAGTTAGGCCTACATTGTGGCCTAAGACCCAGCATCAACTCATAGCTTAACAAAGGTGAAGGTAGATTGCCCTAACCTAATCTTGTGAGGAATCCTACTGTGGACCTCAATTTATCTGCCCGCTCTGGACCATTTCCGGAATCTCTAGGCTGACCCCTCTAGGCTAGACTTGATCTACTCTATAGTTAGACTGGAGAAATAAGGGGTGGGTTAATTGTGGACCATTCAAACAGAGCATTTTTCGCATTGGTGGTCCGTGTGTGGGGAATTTACAAACCTTAACCTTACTTAACAAAAATTGCAGAATTAGGCTAAATGGTCTAGCCTAAGCCTAACCTGAGCAAGCCTAATTAGGTCTACAACCTAGGGCCTAACTAGGAAACATTTACATTTAAGGAGTCTCATTCTCTTATAAGCTTAGACCTGAGTGACACACAAGTACTTGGGGGGGATTAAACCAAATTTAAACTTGACTGTTTTGTCTGTTCTCTCTCTTCTCTGGTAATTTCTTCTTGTCCTCTATTTCATTACGATCCCCAGTTAAACAATTTTGACTTAGACATGGACAGTGCAGAATTGAAAAAGTTAAAAAAAAAAGGGGGGCAAAGTTGGGAGCTGTTACAAAGGCTGTGAACACTTTAACAATATTACACAACCAGGTAAGAAAATATAGAGTGTGTAATTATTAAATTAGAAATTAAAAGAAGGAAATAATAGCCATTAATGAGTATTTCAGAGTTAGTTGAATCCGAAATGGCTGAAGAACAATTGATAGACCTTTACGCTGATGATGATGATCAGGTAAGCTCAATTGAACAGCAAATAAGGGGACTACGGTCTCGGTTGACTGACTTAACACCAAAAAAACCTAATTCTGATTTTAATCAAAGTAGGGCTAACCTTCAACAAAATTTAAGTGGCATGCAAAATCCTGAGTCACAAGAATTGAGGGCTCAGTTACCCATTTTGCTAGTACCAACATTTGAAGGGGACACGGTACAATTCCCATCTTTCATTGACAAATTTGAGAATTTAATAGGTAATAAACCTTATTTTCAACTGTTGAAAAGTTTAGTTACTTAACTAGTTCCTTAAAGGCCCAGCCTATAACCTAATAGCCTATTTACCAGCCGTAGGGGATTCATATGAAGTAGCTATTGATCTTTTAAAACGTAATTACATTAATAAAGATATGATTGTATATGAATTATCTCAACAAATTTTTGAATTTGCACCCATAAAAGATAACCATAATGATATGGAAATTTTTTATACAAAATTAGAAGCTATTATAGGACAACTGTTAGCAATGAGATAGATATTAAAACTTCATCTTGGCTTATACAAAGCATAGTTAGGTGCCTTCCTTCGAGGGTTAAAGATATTTAATTCTAAAGACGGGAGAAAATTATCCTAATTTAGAACAAATAAGAAACACTTCCCCAATATCCTAATTAATTACAACTTGAGAGATTTTCCAACACATAAGACCCAGACTATGGATAAACCAAAGACTGTTCCCAGAGACCAACTAGCTACAGCTAAACAGACAAAACTTGATACTGGAATCAAATGTGACCAACTATAATACACGAACACCTACATTACAGAACTTTAATGTAACTGCTGCCTCAACTTACACACCACATTGCAAATTTTGTGCAAGTAATGAACACAGTAGTACTGGGTGTGACAATATTCAGATTTTAACCAAAGGGCTAAAGATGTGAACAGTTGAATCTGTGTAAAAAGTGTACTGGCCAGGGACATTATAAGAAAGACTGTAAATCTAGGTTAAGATTCAAGTGTAAGTTTTGTAAAAGTTTACGACATGTCTCATCAATGTGTGATTCACCAAAGTGTCCAAACAATAATACTCAAACTCAAAAGATACCTCCCCCAAACAAAGGTAATCAAGAAAATGCCACTTTCATGGGACATTCTGCTTGTTCAAACAATGTAACAAGAACACTGAGATTCTTTTACCAACTATTACTTTGGACTTAGTGAATAGTGAGGGTAGTACCACTCCAGTGAGTGTCTTATAGACTGTTGTTCTCAACAAACATTTGTTTCAAAAAATGTAGTTAATAAATTGGGTTTGACACCAAACCCGAATGAACAAAACCTCAATATTGCGTCCTTTGTTAAGGATAACTCGGACAAAATAGCTATAAGACAATTGACCTGGAACTACATTTAGAAAGTAAATTCAAGAAAATTGAAGCAGTTATTATTTCTAAAGTAGGACAAAACAAACTGGTTATACCCAAACTAGAACAAACCATAAATCATTTGGGAAAACACTACAAAATAGCTGATAGACATATCACTAACAACACAGCAGCTAACATTGAAATGCTAATTGGGGCAGATTATATTAATCTTATTCATAAGGGCATAGTAGAGATAGGTAATGGTATAGCTATTCAGACTCCATCAGGATAGCCCCTTTGGGTGACCTATCAGAATACAACCTAGACCTAAACCAAACAGTGCATGACCAACAAATACTATGTGCCTCAACTCAGTCCTACATAACACCTGTAAAATAGCAACACTTTGAATAATATTATCTCAACTGAGAACATTAATTCATCATTATCAAATGAAACTTTGGATGAGGCAATTCAAACTTTATGGTTGCTAGAATCTGTGGGTATACATGACACAAATCAAACTTCAGAAGATCAGTTAATGGTAGAAAGATTTGAAGACACCATTCAGTGCAAAGACAATAGTTATTTTGTTGAGTTACCTTGGAAAATAAATTGTCCAACTTTAAGAGACAATCTCAAAGTAGCTAAAGGACATTTATATAAAGTAATGAAAAAACTCAAACAAGATAATAATATTCTATCATATAATGATGTCTTCAAAGAACAGCTACAGAAAGGCTTCATTGAAGAAGTAACAAATAACCCTTTTAAAAAGATGGTTGTCATTATTTAACCCATAGGGGGGTTTATCGACAAGATGCCCCAACAAAAACTCAGAGTAGTATATAACTGTAGCCTCAAAGACAGTGATAAACACAGTTTGAATGATTGCTTGATTGAGGGTCCTAATCTCATTTCTGACCTTGTGAAGATCTTACTGAGGTTCAGGTTAGACAAATATGCTGTACAAAGTGACATTTCAAAGGCATTTTTGAGAATAAATCTTAAAAATGAATATGATAAGAACCAACTTAGGTTCTTATGGTTCAAGGATCCATTTGATTTGAATAAAGGGTTCATAACCTATAGATTTAATGTTGTGTTGTTTGGAGCAATTGCTCACCTAGCCTATTAGCATTGACAATTAGACATCATTTAAACCAGTTAATAACTCTCTAACATTGAATTTCCTTAAGGAACATTTTTACGTAGACAATCTAATAGGCTCAACGACAACAAAATCTGAATTATCTGAAGTCTATGAACACTCTCAAAACATTATGCAACAAGGTAACTTTGAACTTAGAGAGTGGATTTCAAATAATGAGGATTTAAACAAAAAGATTTTAAAGGATAATAATGGTCTTACTGAGCCATCAGACAGAGTTAAAACTTTAGGTATGAACTGGTATTTGGATGCAACTTCTAACAGTCATGATTCAATCTGTACTAAAGGTTTTAAACTTGATGAGGAAGCAAATACTAAAGACAAATATTATCAGAGGCTTCCAAAATTTTTGATCCTATGGGTCTATTCCTGCCTTCACAATAAAATCAAAGATTCTCCTCCAAGAAATTTGGAGGACAAATGTTGGGTGGGATGATCCAATAACAAAGAAAATCAAAAATCTTGGAAGAAGTTAGCTACTGATTTAACAAAAGTGCAGAACATTAAAATTCAAAGGTGCTGTGGGTTTAGGGATAAGCCCAGAGGCTTCATGTGTTTGCTGATGCAAGCACACAAGCTTATGGGTGCTGTGCGTATCTTGTAAGCCCTACAGAAAGTCATCTAATTTATGCAAAAGGGAAAGTTGCACCTCTCAAACCTACCCGAACCATACCTCAATTGGAACTATTGGCTGCTACATTAGCCATTAAAACCATTTCATTGCTTAAGGATGCTTACTATGATGTGTTCATAACTAATATCCACGTCTGGCTTGACAGTCAGATTTGTCTTGCCTGGATACGGAATGATAGCATTAATAGTAAGAATATCTTTGTAAGAAATAGGCTAAAAGAAATAGCTGACGCTAATGAAAGCCTACAAGTAAACTTTCACTATGTTCCAACTAAACAGAATCCAGCAGACTTTCTGACCAGAGGTTTATCCTACAAGTTGTTGAAGTCAAACAAAACTTGGTTTATGGGACCTAAGTGGCTCTGTAATACAGACCAATGGCCTGTGGAACAAGTTAACTTGACATTAAATTTAATCTTTTCAAATGAAAAGGTTGAACCAATCACTAATTATGAAAAGTATTCTGATTTCAACAAACTTGTCAGGGTGACAGCCTACTGTTTGAGGTTTGCTCACAACTGTTTAGCTACAATTAACAAACAGCTAAATAAAAATAATCATAATTATACAGAAGTTGCAACCCAATACTGGATAGGCCAAGCCCAACAAAAAGAGTACAATAAAGAGTTAGAATTCTTAACTAATGGGAAACAAACAAAAGAACCTGTACCATCAGTAGTTGTGGATCTAAACTTGTTCAGAGATGAGGAAGGCCTTCTAAGGTGTAAAGGGAGATTAGACAAATCAAAACTGTCATACAAAGCAAAAATCCAATCCTTTTACCTAGATTTAGCTATTTGACAACATTAATAATCAGAAAAACACACAATGATGTATATCATATGGGGGTACCACAGACACTAACTACATTAAGAAAACTTATTGGATACCCAAGGGAAGGATCACTGTTAAAACAGTCCTGAGTGAGTGTGTCACATGTAGGCGTATTCATGCTAGGCCCTATAGGAAACCAAATCCTCCTGCTTTGCCAGAGGAGGAGTTACTCTCAACAGACCCTTTGAGACTGTAGGCATTGACTATACAGGAGCATTGACTGTAGGGGTGGGTGACACTGAACAAAAAATGTACATTGTACTGTTTACATGTGCTGCCTCACGAGCTGTTTATTTGGATGTTGTGGAGGACCTTACAGCAGAATCTTTTGTTGCTGTCTTTAAGAGATTCTGTGCACGACATTCAGTACCAAAGACAGTTTGGACTGACAATGCTACATATTTCAAAGCTGGTGAACAAGTCATCCATGACTTGTTAAGCAATGAAATCACACAATTATATATACAAAATACAAACATAAAGTGGAAGTATATTCCGGTTGCCTCTCCTTGGTATGGTTCTATCTGGGAGAGGAATATACAAACAGTAAAGAATTGCTTGAAGAAAGCAATTGGCAAAAAACAGATACACTTATTTGGGTTACTCACTCGCCTGGCTGAGATTGAGAACATCATTAACAATAGACCACTCACTTATGTGAGTAACAACATTAATGACCCAGAACCATTAACTCCAAATCATTTGATTCGGGGAGAACAAGTTAGTCTCCTGCCAGACTACAATATAGACTCTTCAGAAGACCCAAACTGGACTCAACAACATGATGAGCTCCAGACTAAGTTACAACATTTAACTAGAGTTAAAGCTCATTTCATTAAACAGTGGAAAACTGAGTACTTGATGGGTCTAAGGGAGAGACATAAACAAATGACTAAGAAGGATTGGTCTGACACAATTAAGGTAGGGGACCTTGTTCTCATACATGACAGTACTCCAAGACAAACTGGCCTCTGGCTAGAGTTTCAGAACTCAGACCAGGGGCAGACGGGGTAACAAGAGTGGTCAAATTAAGGACTTCAACGGGTGACACAACAAGAGACATTTCTCTTTTGTACCCTTTAGAGTCTGGACCCAAAACAATGGACTTTGGAGAACCTTCTCCACTGACAGTAACAACTGGAGACACTGAACTTCCAGTAACTATTCCTTTGACAGTAGGAGTGGTAACGCATCCTACTACAACATTGACAGAAACAAGACCTCAGCGACAAACAGCATTAAAGGCGCGACTATTTTTACAACAAAAAATAGATGCTGGGGAATTGTAATTTTATCTTCTAACTTTCATTTTTTCTTTTCTTATGGTAAAGACCATAGACAGTTTCATCCTATGGATGTATATTTTCTCTTCTAATTAAATGCTACACCTTCTCCATGAGAAGGTGAGGATAGGCACTGTTAATCAGATTAACAGGCATTTACAGTTAAATAGTTAGCTAGTCTACACTCAGACAAAAATTGGTGACAATGACACCAAAATTTTTATCTCCCGGGGCCCCCAGTATATGGAAAACTTATGAGTGGGTAGTTGGGAGGTAACGAAAATGGTTCACTGAGTAGGTAGGTAGTTAATCTAACAATTAATAAATTCCTTTATGTCAATAACTGGGTGGATGAAACCAATTGGTTGCTCACCAGAGTTATTCTCCACACTAGTATTTATATACTGTGTGGGAGGAGCGTGCTCGGTAATGGAGATACATTACCGCTAAACCAACTGAGGAATAAACCAAGACAACGCTGGTACAAGAAGCCCCGCGAAGAGGAGAACAAAGGGAGAACGAAAACGAAGAACGGGGCGAGAGGACGTACCAGCAAAGTACGCTCTCGACAATGAGAACCGGAGAAGGGAGAGACTCCAATAACTAAAAGTAAGTGACTAATTGAGTTTTTACACCAGACAGTTAATTACATTAAATTAAGCTGGGTCAGACAAGTTAGGCCTACATTGTGGCCTAAGACCCAGCATCAACTCATAGCTTAACAAAGGTGAAGGTAGATTGCCCTAACCTAATCTTGTGAGGAATCCTACTGTGGACCTCAATTTATCTGCCCGCTCTGGACCATTTCCGGAATCTCTAGGCTGACCCCTCTAGGCTAGACTTGATCTACTCTATAGTTAGACTGGAGAAATAAGGGGTGGGTTAATTGTGGACCAATTCAAACAGAGCATTTTTCACAACAGTTTTGTCAAAAAATTTGATCTATAACATACAAATTTTTCTCCGGCCCCCCCCCCCCCCAGTATATGGAAAAACTATACGCGCTCACAACATGGTATCATATGTGGTACATTTATTTCATAATTAAATATAAATTATTAATTAATTGAATTAAATATCTATACAAAGTTGCCTCGGGATTGGCGACATAGCCTATTGGGAATGAAATAATTGAATTGCCATACGTACAAAGAACCTGTATGTATGAATCAGCCTCACATAGCAACAAGAAAACCCAATTTATTGTTTAGTCTACTACAGAGGAGTAGACCAAACAAAAATTTTGCTAGTTCGGCAAATAATACAAGCGAACCAAGGAACGGCTCTCGGGGCTGTTTATTGTACAGCGAACGCTTTAAACAGGGAGGATGCGTGTTTGTCTTCCCTAAAGTTCTGAGTGAATTCCTTATAATATAAAACCTAATGACTATAAAAGGATAGGCCTATTCCTTCAGGGGTTTAATTAGTGATTGCCTATATTAGTAACAAAGTGTCAACTCGCAGTGTAGGCTCCATCGTAACGGCCCTACATCTAAGAAGACCGTCACGCCCTACATCGAAACAAACAAGGACCCAGCAAAAATAAGGTGAGCCAAATTATTTTCATTCTAATATAGGTCGCGCAAATCCCGACGCTAAAATTACCGTAATCAATTACATATAAAAAGGTCCTTTAAAGACCTACATATTCATAACTCTCTAACGAAAAAGCATAGGGCTTTTGTCGGTAACCCTCCACTGAAGTCTGCTGGAAATTTCCAACGGATGAGGGCACAGGCAATCAACCCATAGCCCTATATAGTTTTTTCACAAGGTACTTGTAGGTGCTTTGAAAAAGATCTTCTTTAGGGCCTACCAACTTGTGACAGCGTCACAACCGCGACCAACTATATTTCTATTCTCTAATTTAGAAGCTATAGACATTACCAGGGCCGCCGAGAGCTGCCCCGGGCCCCGGGGAAGGATTGGTATATGGGCCACCCTGTTTACTCAGTATTTTATTATGAATGGTTTTTGTGTACATAACAAGCAAACTGATTATATGTCCAAGTCACTATTCAAAACTTAAAGTATGAATAAACAACTCGGCGGCCCTGGACATTACCCCTAACTGACATAATGATTAGACAACTTAAACTCCTTTCACATTAGTCACTTTCGAAGCATCACCAAATTAAACTTAGAATCAACGATTTCTGCAGATACAAAAATACATGCTGTTTAGTTCAGCCTAATGAACGAACAGACCGCGTCCCGCTGTGTATCTTTTTGTGTTGCCATTCAGCTTTCTTTTCGTGACTTTTCCCTTTAGTGATTAAACTAAAAAGGTTGCTCTAAGCGAAGTAAATGTTAAAATTGAGGCTCTTATAGAAGAGGATGAAATAGAAAATAACTGAGGTGACGTGTGTGTATATATATGTATATAGTCTAAAGTCACTAAAGGGAAAAATCACTAAAAGAAAGCTGAATGGCAACACGAAGGGATAAACAGAGCAACGCGGCTGTTCGTTGGGTTTTGGCTAGACTAGAGCATGGTTATTCATATCTGACTAAATCGTTGGTGCTAAGTTTAATTTGGTGATGTTTCTGTTATTTATTTATTTATTTATTTTTTATTGGGTTCAAAATCCCAGCTGAGCCGTGAACGGCCAAGCTCTGAAGGGCCAGTTCAACCTACAGCCCAAGTTAAGCTAAAATTAAAAACTTACGGACTTGGAGGTCCTATTAGGTCCTACCTCAGGGTTGCTGACTCGATGTGGGCCTACCTTAGGCCTCAGTTACATGAATTTAAGATAAAAACAAAAGGGGCACCATTTATGTTCTTCTTTCTAAACCTTGCAACAACAACACAACCTGCACTATTGCACGATGCAACAATCTTGTATCTAAACAACCAAACTGAATTGCAAGAGAGCTCTCCATAAGACCACACCCTGTAAGTACGGCATTCCACAAACGAGTAGAAAAGACGCGCAGCGCCCCAAAAAATGATGTCACAAGTTAGAGTTTAGGTAGACTGCTTTGTGGGACGCAGGAAATCTATGGTAGGCCCTAAAGAATATCTAATTCAATGCACCGGTTAGTGCCTTTGTTTGTTGTTTAGAAACCTAGTAACTTAGCGGGGTCACTAACCCCAAGCTATTACATTTGGCGACGAGGATGGGATTTAATTTGGCTCATTGGATTAAATTTGGCTCATTGGATTAAATTTGGCTCATTGGATTCAATTTGCTTCATTGGATTCAATTTGCTTCATTGGATTCAATTTAGTTCATTGGATTTAATTTGGCTTGTTGGGTTCAATTTGGTTGTTAGGAAAATTGGATGTAGCCTAGCCTAGTGGGTCGTCCGATTTGGTTGGTTTGTGTGGGTAAGCTACCGTACTATAGCTTAGGTCCCGCCGGCCTAACTCTAATACTAATTCCTACTCAGCCCTAACTCTAAAACTAATTCTTACCCAGCCCTAACTCTAAAACTAATTCCTACTCCGCCCTAATTCTAATACAATTTACTCTTCAGCCCTAACTAGTTACCAGGGAATAACTAGATCAAATTTAAACCAAATCTAACCTACTTCACATTATTTGGCCTAAATCGGTTTTGTTCTAGCATGTCGGTGAATGGCCATATAAGCCCCTACGAAGACTCTGGGGAGGACTTCGAAGCTCATGCCACTAGGGTGAGGTTGTTTTTCGAAGCAAATTCCATTCCTGATGCTAAGAAAGTACCTACCTTTTTAACTATAATAGGCCCTAAAACGTTTGGCTTACTTATGGACCTAATTGCTCCTAAAGCACAGGAAACTTGCACCTATAATGAATTGGTACAGGCCCTAACCGATCACTACAAACCCCGAGTAGTTCTCATCTATGAACGTTTCAAATTTTATTCGAGGCATCAGACGGTGAATGAAAGCATTGCAGAGTTTGTTGCAGGAATAAAAGCCCTTAGCCGTATTTGTAAATTTGGGGACAAATTAGACGAAATGCTAAGAGATAGGTTTGTAATGGGTCTCAAAGAGGAGTCTACCCAGAGAGCTCTATTAGCTATACAGGACCTAACATTTAGTCAGGCTGTAGAAATAGCTGCGGCTAGAGAAGCAGCTGCTAAAGATGTTAGAGCTTTTGGCAGTCACAGTACTAAAGCCCAAAACGTAAAGAGCTGTAAATCTTCTAGGCCTGGCAGACCTAATGAGCCTACTAGACAGACAAATAAAAGGTATGCGGCAAATACGACTAAACCTACTAATTCAAACGCTAAACAGGAGGAAAAGCCTTCCAAGCCATGTACTGGATGTGGAAAACACCATTGGAAGAAGGACTGCCCTTTTAAAGCAGCAGTTTGCCGAAACTGTAGTAAAATAGGCAACATAGCTAAAATTTGTTTTTCAAAGAAATCAAAGGGTGAAAATTTGAATTATAACATTTCTAGTGTAAATCCTCAAAAGGGAAATACTTCGAACATTGGAGTGGAGTACCTATTTTATGAGCAGCAAAGTGGTGATAATACAGGCCCATATATTGTAGAGGTAGGCCTAAATGGAATTACAGTTCCTCTAGAACTAGATACAGGTGCTGCCCGAACTGTCATGTCCAAAACAGTTTTTGACAAAACTTTCAAAAATACACCTAAACTACATGCATCTAAAACAATACTAAAAAAATATGGGGGACATACAAATATCTATTTGTGGAGAAGCATCCATCACAGTTACACTCAACCAGAAAACTTTGTCTCATCCCTTAACTCTTTTAGTGGTGGATGAGCAAGGGCCTACTCTACTAGGCCGTGATTGGATTGATGCTTTGAAAATGCCTATTTGACAGAATTTTGCCAAAGGGTCAGGCAGATGTGCATACACTCTCATATCCGTCTGACATAGACTCATTGTTAAGGGAGTTTTATTCTGTTTTTGGGCATGAAGTAGGCAACCTAAAAGGCCATCAGGTCTGTATAGAAGTAGATCCTAATGTAACTCCAAAATTTTGTAAGGCTCGTTCAATTGCGCATGCACTGCGGGAGAAGGTAGATTTAGAAATTGACAGGCTGCTCAAAGATAAAATTATCGAACCAGTCACACACGCTAAGTGGGCTGCCCCAGTAGTTCCTGTACTAAAACCTGACAAGTCCGTACGGTTATGTGGGGATTACCGTTTAACAGTAAATAGAGCAGTCCTAGATTGCTACCCTATACCCAAGCCTGATGAATTATTTAGCTCTCTTGCTGCGGGTAAATATTTCACAAAACTCGATATGTCCCAAGCCTATGTTCAACTAAGTTTAGATGAAAATTCTAAAGAACTAACTATCATAAATACACACCGAGGCGATATAAGTACAATAGGCTATGCTATGGAATAGCATCGGCTCCGGGTATTTTTCAGAGGATAATGGATGAAGTTCTAGGTCACATTCTGGGGGTACTTTGTTTTCTAGATGATGATCTCATCTCAGGTTCGTCTAAAAAAGAACACCTAACTAGATTAACCACAGTGCTAAAAAGACTCCGGGATGCCGGACTTAAGCTAAAGAAAGAAAAGTGTTCGTGGGTCACTAACGAGATTTCATATTTAGGGTTCCGCATAGATGCCTCAGGCATTCATCCAACAGTCGATAAACTAGAAGCAATAAAAAATGCACACCTCCACAAAACATCACACAGTTACAAGCTTATTTAGGTCTCCTAAACTTTTATAGGAAATTTTTGCCTAATGCAGCGACTTTCCTTGAACCCCTAAATAAGCTATTACGATCCGGGAACATTTGAAGGGTAAAGCATTTGAGGCTTCCAAGGACGTACTACTAAAGTCCACTCTCTTAGTGCATTATGATCCTAAACTTCCTCTCATAGTTTCAGCAGATAGCAGTTCTTATGGAATTGGGGCAGTGTTATCCACCACATTGATGGTGTAGATAGGCATATCTGTTTTGCTTCTAGAACACTAACTGAGACTGAAAGACGATATGCACAACTTGACCGTTAAGCCTTACACTTAGTATTTGCAGTAAAAAAATTTAATTTCTATCTATGGGGTCATGAATTTAAACTAATACTGACCATAAGCCTCTTTTAGGTTTATTTTCACCTAATAAAAATATTCCAGTTATGGCCTCAGGTAGGATTCAACGATGGGCACTGATTCTACAAGACTATAAATTTGACTTAGTACATCGGTCAGGCAAACTTCTAGGTACGGCTGACGGGCTAAGTAGGTTGCCTTTAGAAAATCCAAATGAATGTGTACCTATGCCTACAGAATGGGTTCACTTTGTGGAGTTTGGAATCCACTCCAGTATCTGCGGTACAAATAGAGCAGTGGACAAAATCAGACCCTATTCTGTCTAGGGTCATCCATTACTGCTCAGTTGGTTGGCCTACTAAGGTTGAGAGTGAATTACAGCCTTTTTATCAACGTCAGTCTGGACTCTCGGTCCAAAATGGCTGTCTCTTATGGGGCCACAGAGTGATAATTCCGAATGAAGGCAGGTCGAATTTAGTGAAGGAACTTCACGCTGAACACATGGGTGCAACAAAAATGAAAGAGTTGGCGAGAGCTTATTTCTGGTGGCCCGGTTTAGATGGAGAACTCGAATCATTGGTTCGTTCATGTCAAAGCTGCCGAGAGAACAGAGATCTCCCAAGGAAAAGTCCACTTCATCCTTGGGAATGGCCTACTATACCTTGGCATAGGATCCATGTTGACTATGCAAGTCCTATAAATAATACCTATTTCCTAGTCATTGTGGACGCCTACTCTAAGTGGGTGGAAATTTTTCCAACCACTTCCACGACTTCGGGTGTTACTATTCGCTTACTCCGTTCGTGTTTCGCTCGATGGGGTTTACCTGTAGTCCTGGTTTCCGACAATGGTACTTGTTTAGACAACTTAAACTCCTTTCACGTTAGTCACTTTCGAAGCATCACCAAATTAAACTTAGAATCAACGATTTCTGCAGATACAAAATACATGCTGTTTAGTTCAGCCCAATGAACGAACAGACCGCGTCCCGCTGTTTATCTTTTTGTGTTGCCATTCAGCTTTCTTTTCGTGACTTTTCCCTTTAGTGATTAAACTAAAAAGGTTGCTCTAAGCGAAGTAAATGTTAAAATTGAGGCTCTTATAGAAGAGGATGAAATAGAAAATAACATAATTTACTTTGTAGAAATTATTGATTACATGATTAAAGTATGCCACAGAGCAAAATAGTTTAGCAGCTCAGTACAGTTAGAGACCAGGTCTAAGAATGAGACACAACCCTCAACAAATGGTGTTTGTGAAATTAAGGTTAACAGATCTGCAGTTCAATTACCGAGGCTTGTACTCAAAACATTTTCTGGGAGTATTCAGGAATGGCAAGGATGGACAGACAGTTTTCAATCAGCAGTTCATTCTAATCAAGTATTAAGTACGGTGGAGAAGTTTAATTATTTGCAGTCCCTCTTGGAAGGGGAGGCAGCAAAGACAATAGCAGGATTAGCATTAACAGAGGCTAATTATAATGTGGCTTGGGATATATTAAAGAAACGTTTGGTAAGCCAGAGATCTTAATTAAAAGCCACCTCCGTGAACTTTTAGCTATACCTCTTGTTAATAATCCTAATAGTGTCAAGGAGTTACGGCAGTTATATGATGAATTTGAAGTTAGAACTAGGTCCTTGGACAACTTGGGTGTAGCCACAATGACAACCTTGTCTGCAAAGAGAGAGACAAGAATACTGTAAGTCATATTCCAGACAAAAAATTATACATAAAAATGGTAAAAATTGATAATTAAAATATATATGCTACATAGGCCCAGTAACCTGTGGATGGTGAATTACAGTTAATCCTCATTATGGGATTGTGTTAAGTTGAACAGGAAAACTAAGAAAGTATGTAGGCTACAAATGGCTAGTAGGCCATCTGCTAAGAAAATACATGAAACATAATAGGCTTATAAAGTAAAGTATATTAAGAAAATTAATGGGCAGGCCTATGCCTCTTCAATATAGTGGAGCTGAGGTTAATTATTTAAAACAAAGGCTATGGTAGGCCTCAGCTAGGCTAGAGTAATTTACAATTTGGCTTTTGCCTAAATAGACCTAACTTAGCCTAAGGTAATTTATTGTATGAATCTTACAGTACTATTTATAGTATGAATCTTTCAGTACTAATCACAAACAATATAAGGCTTGTTAATGTCTGCAGTATGCGGTATTGCATACAGATATGCAATAGTAAAAAAAAATAAACATTATAAATAGGAACCTACCACGAAGAAACTTTGCTTGCTGGTGCCGTGCTTTTAAATAATAAAATGTGGAAACGGCGTCCCTTGTGTTGTCGTTGCACATAAGTTTGTTTTTACTTCACAATTTTACCAACAAGCTAAAATAATCCTTAAAAGCAAACTCACGTCTAGTCACACCATGCCCCCAAAATTTACATTGTTTAGAAAGCGCAAAATATATTTTTATATTTGCTTTAAACTTCTTTAATGATTGCACTTTAATTTTAACTAAATTACTATACACTGAATGTTTAAGAATTAAATTTGATCACTGGACATGTTTAACTTGTATTTATTTATTTATTTAGACTTAAAATATTTCACTTGCGCCAACTTGCGGCAATTTTCACTAATAAAAAAATAATCCTGTGGTGCAAGGCACTACAAAGCTACTGTAAGAGTGTTGTTTGATAGTGGTAGCCACTGTAGCTTTATTAAGATCAGAATTTCCAGAAATTGAAGTTTAAAGAACTTAAGAGGGAAAATTTATGAATTTTGGGGTTTGGGGGTTCTGTTCAAAACCGAACCAAAGTTAAGAAAGTAGAAGTTCTGGTTAAGGGGTTGTTACCACAAAGTCCCACTATCAAGGTCCAAGCTATAGAGATTGGGGAACTTTGTGCTCCAATCACTATTTGTTTAGATATGGCATGTGTCCAAGAATTGCAAGTTAAAGGAATTAGTTTGGGCAATAATAAGTTTGAAGGAACAGAAGATATTAGTCTTTTGATTGGAGCTGACTATTATTGGGACTTCATCACTGGTAATATTGTCCGCACATCTCGAGGTCCGGTAGTTATTGAAAGTAAGCTAGGGTGGATGCTACATGGTAGCTATTGCAATGAAATGGATGTTAAAGCTCATTTTGTTAAGATTGAGGAGAATAGCCATGGTTTGGAAAGGCATTTGAAAGCCTTTTGGGAACTTGAATCCATTTCAGCTAGCTAATAGGAGGTTGGAGACTTCATTGCACAGGCTAAGAAAAAATGAGGAGTTGTTAATTGAATACAATGAGGCCATCCTAAGCTATCTAAAGGAGGGCTATGCTGAAAGGGTGCAAGGTGAGCTGGTGAGCCAGGAGGCATATTATCTGCCATACCATGCAGTAGTACGGCGAGACAAAACTACCACCAAACTGACGGTAGTTTTTGATGGTTCAGTCAAGGACAAAGGTGGTGTGTCCTTGAATGATTGTTTGGATGCTGGGCCAAATTCAAATGCAGATTCATTTTTCTTGTTACTGAGATTCAGGTTTGGTAGAGTAGCATTGACTGCAGATGTGAAGCAAGCAGTTTTGCAGATAAAGTTAAAACCAGAAGACAGAGATGCAGTAAGGTATCTGTGGGTGGATACAAAAGACTTGTTGGAAAATGAACCTAAGGTTCAAGCATATAGAATGAAGTCAGTGTTGTTTGGCCTCAGCTCTAGTCCATTTCTGTTGGCAGCTACTATGCAGTACCATTTTAAGAAATATTCTGAAGTCTATCCTAACACTATTGAACACATAAGAAAAAAATTTTATGTTGATGATTTGTTGTGCTCTGTGGATAATACAGAAATGGCTAAGCAGATATTCATGGAGGCTAGAGCTATAATGAGGGAGGCTGGCATGGAGCTTAGAAAATGGCAGACCAATCATTCTCAATTACAACAGTTTATGAGTCAGTCCTGTGTAGTACCTGATGCAGCAGAAAGTATTGAGGATTCTGATATTAAGGAGTTGTGGGCAATAGACACAAAGGTGCTAGGCATTGTTTGGCAGCAAGGAGAGGATTTGTTTACCTTCAATGGGAAATCTTCACTAGAGCTGGCTGAGAATGAGACAAGGTGGACAAAACGTACAGCTCTTAGTTTGGCTTCGAAGGTCTTTGATCCTCTTGGATTCCTGGCTCCATTTGTGATAAAGTAAAAAATTTGGTTTCAGAGCCTCTGGGAAATTGAACTTGGTTGGGACCAAGAGTTATCTGATCATATGGTGGTCAGGTGGAAATATTGGTTCAAAGAAGTGGCACATCTTGGAGACATTGAAATCCCAAGATGGTACTTTGGAGAGTTGAACAATAGTCCAGACAATTTGGAGCTGCACATCTTTTGTGATGCGAGTGAGGAAGCCTATGCAACTTGTATTTATATAAGAGGCACATTCAAAGAGGAAGTAAGTTGCACCCTCATACCGCTGCACAACTAAAAAATGCGTTCAAGAACTTAAATTTGAAGTTCTTGACCATCCAGCCTACAATCCAGACCTGGCACCTTCGGATTTTTACCTGTTTGGACCACTAAAAGACGCTTTGAGAGGTCAGCGATTCCAAGGCGATGATGACCTGAAGGAAGCGGTGCATGACTGGCTACGCACACAGCCAAAAAACATTTTATAATCTATCAGATGTGAAAATAAAATTGTGAAAATAAAAAGTGCGGATACTTATTGAATTACCCTCATATATATATGATACACACAGACCGTACATGGAACAAGGAACTCTTCTAGGAAAATTAAATCCACTATAGTCCGAATAAGTAATGGTAAATGACAAACACTATAGTTTTCTTCTTCATGATGTTAGCCCGACGTGGGCAAGGGTCACTCGCAAAGAGGTCCCAAAAAATATAGTTTCCCTCACCAGCTATCTGCAAAGCAGATAGGATCCAACTTTGGGACAGGATCTTCCTGTCCGAAAGCTGGATCCTATCTGCTTTGCAAATAGCTGGTGAGGGAAGCTATATTTTTTGGGACGTTTTTGCGAGTGACCCGTTGCCCACGTCGGGCTAACATCATAAAAAGAAAAAACTATAGAGTTTGTCATTTACCATTACTTATTCTGACTATAGTGGATTTAATTTTCCTAGAAGAGTTCCTTTTTCTATGTACGGTAGGGCGGATCGAAAATGGGGTTTTTAAACGTTCTTTTCGAAATTCAAATATGGCTAGTTCGGAAAATATGTGGGTGCTATAGATAATGACTGTGCATAAATATTAGTCCTGCGAAATTATATCTTCAGGTGCCACAAAGCCGTCGAAAAAAGTGAAATATAATGATTTTCTTATATTCTGCATTAGTACAATAACTGAAACTTACTTGTTATTATTATATTAAGTGTTCCAATTACCAAAATAGTTACTGAATTACGCAGCTCTTAGTTTATTTAGATCAATGTTCTTTTGATTAATGATCTAAATAATCCAGAACTCACCACGAGGAGGTGGCTGCGTGTCGAGCTCCACCCATGGCCTCCAACCACCCATCTTTGCGCATGTTTTTTTCTATTAACGTTTTATTTAAACTTTATATTCAGCTTTACTTTCGAATGATGGCATTTTTTTACGTGACTGAAGTGTTGATCTTATGAAGCCATCTCGCGCGTTCAATCCAAATACTTTTGATGATGCTTCACTCACTAATTTTACCATTCTTTCTACTACTTGTGTATGACAAGGGAATTTCTCGAATGGAGGGGTACTCTTGTTTTCTATGAATTCTTCAATCTCATTTTCTGTCAGGTGTCTTGTCACAGGTGGTTCAGTGACAATGCATTTTTGCCAATTAATTAAATCAGTATAATCAGTAGCTTCAAATTGAATAACAGGTACTGTGAAACGCCTCACAACTTTTTCCTTGTTTGTTTGCCTTGCTTTCTTTATTCGCCTCCACGCTAATTCTCTTATGGCGCTGCAGTCATCATGAATCATTGATGCTAGAATATTTTCTGGATTTGCAAAAAATGCATTTCTTTGTATGACAGGGTTTACAATATCCTTTACTTCGTCATTCAGTGTTCTTGTTAGTTCAATAGTTTTGAAAACATGTTTTGAGCCATGACAAAAGACGTACTTTGCTTAATAGAAAACCACATTGGGATGTAGACCTTCATTATAAAAGAAGCAATGTTCATGAGGTTCTCAGATGGACTTACAGTTGAAACGTATAGACGAAGCAAACGATTTGCTGTAGTCAGCCATCGTGAATGTGCCATTTTGCCTGGACTACGATGAGCAAGATCTGGAGAGCAATATCCCTTTGTTATGGCCTGATGAATATCAATTAGATATTTTTGGTCGGTGCTAAGATCTTCACAGTCTACAGTTGGTTCCTCAGCATCAATCCTTTCAAACTCGACAATAGGAAGACTCTCACAGTTCTCTAATTCCCTGCCAATAGGACGGTGAATCCGCGGGGGCCAGATGTTTTTCCATCCAGCTTTGCAACTAAATGGCGTAATGGCAATTCATTGGCATGGAGCTGGCACACTAAATGTTGAACTGGCTTCTTCAGCTTCAATTCTATAAGCCTTATAACGCCTCCCTTTTCTCCAGTGTTGACTGCTGCACCATCGCATCCAATGGCAACAAGGTTTTCCAGGTTCATGTCATTATTTCCAACATACTCAAACATTCCTTTACATATTTCTTCAGCTGATCCAGAATTCACAGAATAATGGCCCAAATAATCTGAACCAGGTTCTCTCACTAAAGTGATATGTTCTTCTGTTACCTTCTTCTGATATACTTTGGACTCTTTTTTTCTTGGAAGAGTGTAGAATCTTTTCGACCATCAAAATAGATTCCTCTGATTGGGACCTGATTTTGATCTTTCATAATTTCTGATCTCTTCTTTTGTCTTTCTCTTCTGATTTTACTCCTATCCACTACTTCAGATGTATTGTCAATAGAAACTTCTCCAATATCTTGCAATACTGCACTAACAATGAATGCTGCAGCTCGATCTGAAACTGCAGTCCTGTCACAAACAGTAGCCACTGAAGGTAGATTTGTAGTTTTCCTTTTCTTGAATAATTGTTCTTCAGGTTGTTCGAGCTTTCTCTTCGAGCTAACTGGCTCTGGAAATGTATCGTCTGATATTCGCCAGATTCACTTTCACTATTTGATGTCGATGATGATAATTCAACATTTGTATCCTGCAATTTCTCCTGTGAAGATTCTTTGGTGAGCCTCACAGCTTCTTTTTGCTTTCTTAGCAACGTAGATGCTTTCTTTTTTTCTTTGAGAGTGTAATATCTACTCTATCAATAAACAGTTTTCTTTCACTCCTTTGATCTAAGAGGAACGTCACTTCTTCCTTTGGAACCGTTTTTTCTTTGGGACAAGAACATTGTGTTAGTACTTTGCACTTGCACGCTGCAATGTCAAAAAGTTTCGTGTGTGCTTCTTTTTTGAACATATCAATCTTTGCTTTGTAAGCTTCAGAATTTTTTCTGCTTTGGTATGGCTTCATAATGACACGATACTTTTCGTGGTAGCTTCTGAACATTGTTTCAATTCGCCTGTCTGACAGAATTGGGACGGAAGCACTTTCCCAAATTGTTTTCAATTTATCAACAACTTGTTCTAATATTTGAGATATTGAAGGATCTTTATTAGTATTCTGTTTCAAATCGTTTCTTACAAACAAGTAATATTTAAAAACTCCTTCGTATGTAGGAAGATTCCTGTGCCACAAATCTTCCCCCATACCAAACATGGGGCACTCAATTGAGGCCCTGGTTGATTTTGCACAAACTCGAGACACTATAGAAAACTGTTTTTAGAGAATAGAAACTTTTTTTAAAGGTTGACTGAGCTATTTTTATACAAGTGTGAATAAATTCTTGTCTATTGTGCATTGTGGACTCTTCTGTAATTATTGGTTAAAATCTGCTTTTTTCAATTTTTTTCAATATTGAAGGTCATTGTGGCACCTGAAGATATTAATGTTATGATTTTAAATTTATACCAGCTTATTTCCTCACTACTCCACACATTTTCCACACTAGCCAATTTAAAAATTCGAAAAATGAGTTTTTCACTCCGCCCTAATGCACGGTCTGAGTGTATCATAAAAAACTCTGGGAACCATTCTGAGTTCATTCCCATATATATATTATATATATATATATATTATATATATATATTATAATATATATATATATGAAAAGAAGGACCAACACAACGGCAAACATTTTCGTTTATGTTTTGTACTTCAGACGTTTCGACAAATCTTTTGTCATCATCAGTGAATTAAGTTAAAACCTTAAAACAAAAATAATGAAAATTACATCAATACAAAATTAAAATCATTAAAATTACATCACTACAAAAAATTAAAATCAAAAATTAATTTAAATTACCTCAACTGGTAAATACACAATGTTTACATCAACCTCCATACTTGGCAAAAACTAAGAGAAAACTGTATGGTCAGTAAATTAGAAGGTATGATATGTCTATGAAAATCGGTTGGTTAGTTAACCGATTTTCATAGACATATCATACCTTCTAATTTACTGACCATACAGTTTTCTCTTAGTTTTTGCCAAGTATGGAGGTTGATGTAAACATTGTGTATTTACCAGTTGAGGTAATTTATTTAATTTTAATGATTTTAATTTTTTGTAGTGATGTAATTTTAATGATTTTAATTTTGTATTGATGTAATTTTCATTATTTTATTTTAAGGTTTTAAGACTTAATTCAGTGATGATGACAAAAGATTTGTCGAAACGTCTAAAGTACAAAAAATAAACGAAAATGTTTGCCGTTGTGTTGGTCCTTCTTTTCATCTGTAAGCTCCGTTTCCTTAAGAAGTCAATAGCTTTGATATATATATATATATGTATATATACCTTACCTTATGAACCTAACCTTATGTTGTTTCGTGCGTTGGTCTCTCTTCACACGGAGGTCAAGCTGGTGGCCCCGCCTCTCTCTCTCTCTCTCTCTCTCTCTCTCTCTCTCTCTCTCTCTCTCTATATAATATATATTATATATATATATATATATATATATATTGTGTATATAATAGAACTAGAAATAATTGGTGTAAGTTGACAAGTAGAAGGTTCGAGACAGCAGTTGCCAAAAACGTTTTTACGCATAGAATAGTAAATAGCTGGAATAGTTTGCCGGTAGAAACCCATGTAAAATTGTAGGTTCCCTCCGCCATCGCGGAGGACATGCGCAATACACAACTACAACCACAGTTAGGTAGACCAGCCATGAGTGGATCCTAGGGTCTTTATTGGTCTGAAACATTATAACATTATATATACACAGTATATATATATATATATATATATATATATATATCTATATATATATATATATATATTTGTCATTTATCACTACTTATTCGAACTATAGTGGATGTAATTTCCCAGAAGAGTTCCTTGTTCCATGCACGGTCTGTGTTTATCATATAAGTTAACAGGGGACCATTCTGAGTTGTTGTGTGTATATATATATATATATATATTATTCCCAAAGTATCGGTACCAATACCGATATCTGTCCAAAATATCAAAATATGATTCAAAGAATGTAATTCGACACATGTACTGTAATTCAAAACGTATATTTGAAGAAATGGAATTCACAAAATAAAAGTCATGTAATGGAAACAATATGTAATTCAAAAATTGTAATTCAAAAAGTGTAACTCAATTACGCTTGCTCCTCCACGAGAGACAGAGACACCGTACAAATTGCAGATCACCTGTTTTCCATTCGTGCTTGAAGCAGTGAAGAACTTCTACACAATGCTTGGCATTGTCACTCTCACTAAAGCAAAAGCGAATAAATTTATACCAGTAGTTAATAAATTTACAAAGAAATTATTACACACTGTTGAGCTGATTCACAACTTGCGAACTGAAGCAATGACACCACGATGGTTACGGGCTAGCTTTATATTGAGCTTTATATTGAGCTTTTCTATTTGGAAAAGCCCTTTTTTTTAATTCTTAGAAACAAAAACCTATCGGTATCGGTAGCTAGTAACCATCGGTATCGGTACCGATACCGATATATCGGCCCGATACTGATACAACCACCGGTCGATGCCTATATATATTTAGGGTGCGTCACTCTATATAGGGTCAAAATTCAGCTTCGATAAAGTCTTTTGCGCAACCTGCCAATTACACCCACCTAATGGAAAAACTACTGGTGAAGTTTCATTCGATTTGAATCATGTTTAGGGGTCGCGCAACGAATCTGAAATTTCACATAAGGGAGAAAGCAAACCATAGCTGGAAAAACGAAAGTCTGAACATATATTTGGAAAGCCACAATTGAGAAAAATTGAAATACAGCTTTAAGACGATCATATTCTCATTGAACAAGTTCCTCATCATAAGTTCGTAACAGTTGTTCACGCCAAGAGGTCTCTTTTGTTTGCTGCTTTTGAGTAAAGCCGGCGGTGATCCTCAATGATCTGAACATGCACTCAATCTGGTCTTCTTTCTTCGTTCTTCCCGAAGCGGTGAATTCCTGGATGAGGGCGACGCCTCGCTCAGCCGTATCGTTGGTGACTACAAGGCTCTCCGCACGCGCCCTTCCAGCTTTATAGGTGTCCAACTCCAGCCAGTGCGCTGGGTCAGTCGTCAGGAATCCGGGGTCGATTTCCAGGTTATCGAAAATCTTCTTGGTTGAAAAAAGCAGGAAGGTCTTTCCCAGCTGCCTCTACAGGAGTGAGGGGGGTGCGAGGTGATGGTTCATCTGAACCCTGAACCCCACTCATATTGGTGACCATTTTTGTCATCCAGCAAGATCTCCTCGTCGAAGAGGGCCAGGCCAACCGTGGATTCAGACAGGTAAGAGAGGTGTCGGCAGGAGGACTTCATGGTTGCGTCCCTGATGACCGGATTCTCGTGTTGTGAAAGTGTCTTGAAGAGGGTGAGGTCCATACAAGGGGCAACAGATGGTCTCGTGACCGTGAACCACGCTCGAATGTAGTACTGGACGACGAACATGCAGAGGTGGCCGAGGTTGATCCAGAAGATCTCCGTCCTGTTCGGTTCTCGGGAAGTGGGTGGTCGCTGGGTCGTGGCTTGAGCGAACTGGTACATGAAGATCCATATCTTCAAGGCATAAATCGCCTTCGCTATCCACTTGGCCCGATGGAGTGCGCCTGGAGCCGTGAAAGTGACAGAGGAACGACCATAAGTAGGCTGACCATACGTACCGTTTTGAACGGGACAGTACCGTTTTTTTTATATTTCCTGGCCGTCCCGTCGTTTTAATAAAAATGTCAATTTTGTCCCGGTTTATGTACTTACTTTTTCATGAATACAGAATATTACATAACCCCCGTCCCTTTTTTGCCATCCCAATGTCCCGTTTTTGTCTCAAGGAAATATGGTCAGCCTAACCATAAGGCACATCTCCCAGGAAGATCACTGCCAACTCCAGCAGTTCCTTATAGTCGTCTCGGGGTTGCTGGACGCGGAGTTGTTCTTAGGCGAACTTGAGAATGTCTTCTCGCCATGGCTCAACCGTCGATGCCATGGTCTTATCGTCGAGTGCAGTTTGGAACTCCTGTTGTCGAACCTTCGGCCAGAATTCCCTGAAGTTCAGGAAGAAGGAAATGTCCGGACTCTTCGACTGTTCCATGGCCAAAGCAGAGAAATCGGCCTCCAACAAAATCTCGAAAACGTAGTGACGACAGGCCAGGTAGAGGAGATCCCGTTCCAGCATTTGCTTAATCCGCAGGCACATACCTCCTTTGGTTCCCTTATTCCCTGCTGTGGTGTCGAAGCAGAGGGACTTGATGCGATCCTTGAGGTTCCATTCGTCCAGGACCTATCCAATGACCGTTGCTGTTTGTTCAATCTTCCCATCATTGAGCTTGGGGACCGCCAAGAGCTTCTTATTCCCTCACCGGAGACCAGGATGGGCAAGCGGTCGATTCTTTCCCGACCAGATAAGTCGGACATCAGCTTCTCGTCCCAGTGGAGAGTGAGGGGAACAGTGTGCAGTAACGGATTATAATGGGGGAAAAGGGGCATTTGCCCCCGGCCCCAGATGCTGACCGGCCCCAAGATGCTGACCGACCCCAAGAAACTATGTAAACGCTATAATCTACCGTTGAAATAATTGGTCGACCGTGAGGAAGAAAAAAAAATTCTAGATTCCGCTTCTACAAAACTTAGTTTAGTATCCCATTTATGTGAACAAAGTATACATTTTCTGTAATCACATCTTTGTTTTTGTTTCTTTTCTGTTGATCGATCCCAGTTAGCTGATCATATCACTCATATATGATGTATCAGGTAAAGAATTGTGTTTTTCTAGTGTTTTTCTAGTGACACCGGCCCGAAAATATTCATTGCCCCCGGCCCTAACATTGCTTAATCCGGCCCTGACAGTGTGAGAAAAGCTAAGCCTCAGATCTGCGGCCAAAGCTGTGTGATGAGCAATGCGTTTCCTTCGGATGGTGCTTGGGCTGATAGCCAGCTGCTCCACATCGTGACCAAGATAGGCTGCAAAGGGGACCAGGACATGAGCTGCTTTCCAATCGCTGAGTTGGGTCCGGTCGAGAGCTGAAGCCACCTGACCACTGATGACGGGAAGACCTCGGGGCCGCTTTGGAGGACAGCATGGTCCTTGTCCTCGGGTAGGCGAGGGCACTGGCGAGTCTCCACTGTCCGATACGGAAGTGGAAGAAGACGACTCAAGTTCCACCGTGGCACTCTGAGCAGCTTGGTCTTCCAGAGATCGCTTCTGCCGTCGTTCGCGCCAAGCTCTCTGCTCCTTCTTCGCTGTCTCCTTCTTCTCCCAGGAATTATCGACTCCGACCATGCTTCCTGGTCGCCCAGGCCGACGTTGAGCGATAAGGAAATCCTTATCCTCTTTAATCTTCATGAGATTGAGTGCGTCGCGGTGGGCGACGTCGAAGAGTTCCTTCAAACTTTTCTGGAACTCCTCCCTATCTTCGACTGGCTTTCCAGAACTTCTTGACGAGCTCTTCTTCAAGCTCATGTGCTCTGCATGGAGCTTCGTGACTTTCGCTTTAAGATGGGAGAAGTCAATTATTGGGATTTTAGCTTTGTCCCAGACTTCTGCGACCTGTTGCGCCGTTAGCTTCACACATTGCTTCAAAGAGGTTTCATGTCCGTGATGGTGAAAGAGGAGTCGCACCACTTCACCACGACTGGGTAACTTCGTTCCCGAGAACCCGGGCATCGGTTTACCCACCAGCCAGATGACTATTCGAGTATTTATTTATTTAGATGGCTGAGGAAGATCGAGTTGTAGCCATTCACAAAGAACCCCTGAGGAAAAAGAAGAAACGGGTGACATCATTTTGCATCAGCAAGGTCTGGAAGCATTCAAGAACATGAAAAAACACCAACTCAATCAATCATAAGACACACATATGAGTGACTCTTGAGTTTGGATTTACGGAATGGGGCTCTCTTATAAGGGGGCAGCTCCATGCAAATCTTCAAGCGCCATGCGCGACCCCTAAACAGTCTTCGATCGACGTGAAATTTTTATCACGAAGTTTCTTCATCAAGTGGGTAAAAATAGCTGGTTGCGCGAAGATGATCAAACAATTTCGTTTTTTTTTTGACGCACCCTAATATATAACCTTACAACCTTACAAAGGTTTCGCGCGATAATTTCTCATTTCGCGAAGGTCAAGCTTGTCGCCCCTCCTCTCGAGTTGGCCTGGTGAAATACTGAGTTGGATTCTTGTTCTCTCCACCTCACAGAGCCAGGCACACCCGGCTCATCGGGGATTGTTCTGAGCCAGGCGTCGTCTTCTTTTGAAGATGTCCACTGCAATCCCTTCGTGTTTCTTAGGTGAGGTGACGTGTGTGTGTATATATATGTATATAGTCTAAAAGTCACTAAAGGGGAAATATCACTAAAGCTAAGCTGAATGGCAACAGCAAGGCATAAACGAACCAACGCGGCTGTTCGTATTGTTTTGGGCTAGCCTAGAGATGTTTTTTCCTATCTGACCTAATCGTGGTGCTAAGTGTAATTAGGTGGTGTTTCTAAGGTGACAAATGGGGTAGGAAGTTGTCCGTACTTAAGTATAGTTAGGGGTAATGTCTATAGCTTATAAATTGGTAATGTAAGAGAGAGTTAGGCAGGCTGTTGTGCGACACAGGAATCTAATGGTAGGCTCCCAAAGGAATATCTAATTCAACGCACCGTTAAGTGCCTTTGATTGTTTGCTAGAACCTAAGTAACCTAACTGGGGTGTCTACCCCATGCTATCACATTTGGCGACGAGGATGGGATTCAGTTAAGCTCATGGGATTCGATTAAGCTCATTGGATTTAATTTGGCTCATTTGATTAAATTTGGCTTATTGGGTTCAAGTGGTTGTTTGGAAAATTGGATGTAGCCTAGTGGGTCGTCCGATTTGGTTTGTTTGTGTGGGTAAGCTACCGTACTATAGCTTAGGTCCCGCAGCCCTAACTCTAAAACTAATTCCTACTCAGCCCTAACCCTAATACTAATTCCTACTCAGCCCTAACTCTAATACAATTCACTATTCAGCCCTAACTGGGGAGTAACTAGATCAAATTTAAACCTAATCTAACCTACTTCACGTTATTTGGCCTAATTCGGTTTTGCTCTAGCATGTCGGTGATTGGCCATATAAGCCCCTACGAAGACTCTGGGGAGGACTTCGAAGCTTATGCCACTAGGGTGAGGTTGTTTTTCGAGGCAAATTCCATTCCTGATGCTAAGAAAGTACCTACCTTTTTAACTATAATAGGCCCTAAAACGTTTGATTTATTTATGGACCTAGTTTCTCCTAAAGCACCGGAAACTTGCACCTATAATGAATTGGTACAGGCCCTAACCGATCACTACAAACCCCGAGTAGTTCTCATCTATGAACGTTTCAAATTTTATTCGAGGCATCAGACGGGAAATGAAAGCATTGCAGAGTTTGTTGCAAGAATAAAAAGCCATAGCCGTACGTGTAAATTTGGGGACAAATTAGACGAAATGCTAAGAGATAGGTTTGTAATGGGTCTCAAAGAGGAATCTACCCAGAGAGCCCTATTAGCCATACAGGACCTAACTTTTAGTCAGGCTGTAGAAATAGCTGCGGCTAGAGAAGCAGCTGCTAAAGATGTTAGAGCTTTTGGCAAATCACAGTAGTAAAGCCCAACACGTAAATAGCTTTAAATCTTCTAGGCCTGGCAGACCTAATGAGCCTACTAGACAGGCAAATAAAAGGTACGAGGCAAATACGACTAAGCCTACTAATTCTACTAAGCCTTCCAAGCCATGTGCTGGATGTGGAAAACACCATTGGAAGAAGGACTGCCCTTTTAAAGAAGCAGTTTGCCGAAACTGTAGTAAAATAGGCCACATAGCTAAAGTGTGTTTTTCAAAGAAAACGAAGGGTGAAAATTCTAATTTTAACATTTCTAGTGTAAATCCTCAAAAGGGAAATACTTCGAACATTGGAGTGGAGTACCTATTTTATGAGCAGCAAAGTGGGAATAATACAGGCCCATATATTGTAGAAGTAGGCCTAAATGGAATTACAGTTCCTCTAGAACTAGATACAGGTGCTGCCCGAACTGTCATGTCCAAAACAGTTTTTGACAAAACTTTCAAAAATACACCTAAAGTACATGCATCTAAAACTATATTAAAAAAATATGGGGACATACAAATACCTATTTGTGGAGAAGCATCCATCACAGTTACACTCAACCAGAAAACTTTGTCTCATCCCTTAACCCTTTTAGTGGTGGATGAGCAAGGGCCTACTCTACTAGGCCGTGATTGGATTGATGCTTTGAAAATGCCGATTGACAAAATCTTGCCGAAGGGTCAGGCAGATGTGCATAGGGCCTACACTCTCATATCCATCTGACATAGACTCATTGTTAAGGGCGTTTTCTTCTGTTTTTGGGTCTGAAGTAGGCAACCTAAAAGGCCATCAGGTCTGTATAGAAGTAGATCCTAATGTAACTCCAAAACTTTGTAAGGCTCGTTCAATTGCGCATGCACTGCGGGAGAAGGTAGATTTAGAAATTGACAGGCTGCTCAAAGATAAAATTATCGAACCAGTCACACACGCTAAGTGGGCTGCCCCAGTAGTTTCTGTACTAAAACCGGACAAGTCCGTGCGGTTATGTGGGGATTACAGTTCAACAGCAAATAGAGCAGTCCTTCTAGATTGCTATCCTATACCCAAGCCTGATAAATTATTTAGCTCTCTTGCTGGGGGTAAATATTTCACAAAACTCGATATGTCCCAAGCCTATGCTCAACTAAGTTTAGATGAAAACTCTAAAGAACTAACTATCATAAATACGCACCGAGGCCAATATAAGTACAATAGGCTATGCTATGGAATAGCATCGGCTCCAGGTATTTTTCAGAGGACAATGGACCAAGTTCTAGGTCACATTCCGGGGGTACTTTGCTTTCTAGATGATGTCCTCATTTCAGGTTCGTCTAAAAAAGAACACCTAACTAGATTAACCACAGTTCTAAAAAGACTCCGGGATGCCGGACTTAAGCTGAAGAGAGAAAAGTGTTCATGGGTCACTAACGAGGTTTCATATTTAGGGTTCCGCATAGATGCCTCAGGCATTCATCCAACGGTGGATAAACTAGAAGCAATAAAAAATGCACCACCTCCACAAAACATCACACAGTTACAAGCTTATTTAGGTCTCCTAAACTTTTATAGGAAATTTTTGCCTAATGCATCGACTTTCCTTGAACCCCTAAATAAGCTCTTACGATCTGGGGAACAGTGGAGATGGGAGAAAACCCAAAAGGAAGCATTTGAGGCTTCCAAGGAAGTACTACTAAAGTCCACTCTCCTAGTGCATTATGATCCAAAACTTCTTCTCGTAGTTTCAGCAGACAGCAGTTCTTATGGAATTGGGGCAGTGTTATCTCACCACATTGAAGGTGTAGATAGGCCTATCTGTTTTGCTTCTAGAACAATAACTGAGACTGAAAGACGATATGCACAAGTGGAACGTGAAGCATTAGCCTTAGTATTTGCAGTTGTTAGAAAATCTAGAAGAGGAAGAACCATTGTTGTCCCAAGGCGATATGATGACTAAGCCGATTGATGCAGCATTGCTTGTATATATTAAGTTAAGGTGTATATATATATCCACCTCATAATTGTAAGGTTAGTGAAAAATTCACTTAATTTAGAGCTAGCATTTTTGGGCTCTTGTGGCATCATTGTTTGGGCACTCTTGTGACATCATTTTTTGGGGCGCTGCGCGTCTTTTCTACTCGTTTGTGGAATGCCGTACTTACAGGGTGTGGTCTTATAGAGAGCTCACTTGCAATTCAGTTTGGTTGTTTAGATACAAGATGTTGCATCGTGCAATAATCCAGGTCGTGTTGTTGTTGCAAGGTTTAGAAAGAAGACCATAAATGGTGCCCCTTTTGTTTTTATCTTAAATTCATGCAACTGAGGCCTAAGGTAGGCCCACATCGAGTCAGCAACCCTGAGGTAGGACCTAATAGGACCTCCAAGTCCGTAAGTTTTTAATGTTAGCTTAACTTGGGCTGTAGGTTGAACTGGCCCTTCAGAGCTTGGCCGTTCACGGCTCAGCTGGGATTTTGAACCCAACAAATAAATAAATAACATGGTCCTTCAGAACCGGATTCTAGCACAAGACTGAGTCAGTGACTATTTTTCGGCAAAGTTCTGATTGTGCAAATTGTAGCCCAAGTTAGGCCTAGACGGGTTGAGCATTATTGAGTTAAGGTCCCAGGGTAGAAAGTTTGGTCGCCCAATTGCGAAACTTGGCCACTCGTCTGTCGTTGTTTTTGGCCTACATTTTTACCGGTTTGGTTAATTTTGGTTTATTAGTGAATTAAGGTCCCAAGGTAGAAAGTTTGGTCGCCCAATTGCGAAACTTTGCCACTCGTCTGTCGTTGTTTTTGGCCTACATTTTTACCGGTTTGGTTAATTTTGGTTTATTATTCGTAGGCGAAGGTTGCAGACTTCGGTGCGCCAGTTACTTGGGTGGAAAAATTGGTATTCCATACTGGTGGTTGGTTAGTACCCCACCTAGCAATTCAGTTTATTTGAAAAAAGCAAAATTTACGTTTGATCAGTTTGGTTAAGTATTTCTGCCAATTCAGCTCATTTGGCATTGAGCCCAATTGTTGTTTGCATTGAAGATGAGTGCATCTGAGTTGAACAAGTTTAAAAAAAGGAGAAGCGCCTACAAAGGTCTAATTACAAAGGTCATTGCCACTATAGATTCTGCCATAGAGCAAGAGGATTTAAGATTAGTGACTGCGCAGCTTTCCATATTAGAAACTAAAAAGGTTGCTCTAAGTGAAGTAAATGTTAAAATTGAGGCTCTTATAGAAGAGGATGAAATAGAAAATAACATAATTTACTTTGACGAGATTATTGATGATATAATTAAAGTAGGCCACCGAGCAAAAGAGTTTAGCAGCTCATTACAGTTAGAGACCAGGTCTAATAATGAAACACAACACTCAACAAATGATGTTTGTGAAGTTAAGGTTAACAGATCTGCAGTTCAATTACTGAGGCTTGTACTCAAAACATTTTCTAGGAGTATTCAGGAATGGCAAGGATGGGCAGACAGTTTTCAATTAGCAGTTCATTCTAGTCAAGTGTTAAGTGCGGTGGAGAAGTTTAATTATTTGCAGTCCCTCTTGGAAGGGGAGGCAGCAAAGACAATAGCAGGATTAGCATTAACAGAGGCTAATTATAATGTGGCTTGGGATATATTAAAGAAATGGTTTGGTAAGCCAGAGATCTTAATTAAAAGCCACCTCCGTGAACTTTTAGCTATACCTCCTGTTAATAATCCTAATAGTGTCAAGGAGTTACTGCAGTTATATGATGAATTTGAAGTTAGAACTAGGTCCCTGGACAACTTGGGTGTAGGAATGGAAAGGTATGGTATAATGTTGGTTACTATACTGGAGTCTAAATTGCCTAGCTCAATTTTGCTTGAATTAAGTAGGGACACTCTACAGAACATGTGTACATCCCCCTTCAGCAGATGTTAAGTCTTTTAGGTACAGAATTAGCAAGACGAGAGGGAATTGAGTTTGCACAGTGGGATGTTAAACAAGGGGACAAGTGCGGGCACAACACCAAAGTTTCTACAAAAAGGAATAGCCCAGGTACAGTGTCAGCTCTTCATGCATCCTCTGAGAATAAATTAAAGGGAATCAAGGAATGCATATTTTGCGAAGGCAACCACAAGTCATATAAATGTGAGGTGGCTGAGGCTTTACCTTTTGAGGAAAGAAAGGACAGGGTAACTAAGTCCACAGCATGTTTTAAATGTTTTTTGAAAGGTCACAGAGCAAGGTTTTGTAAGTTTAAAATTTTGTGCAAAAAATGTCATGGCAGGCATCAGCCATTATTGTGTGAAAACACTCCTAGTAGGCCTACCCCAGCAGTAGAGACATCAGTGGCACATGCCACTGCTATGAAAGGGAGTAAAAGTAAAGGGGGATTATTGCAAACAACTGCAGCCTTATTAATTGGGAATGATGGAGAAGCTACTGTAAGAGTGTTGTTTGATAGTGGTAGCCAGTGTAGCTTTATTAAGACCAGAATTTCCAGAAAATTGAAGTTTAAAGAACTTAAGAGGGAAAATTTAAGAATTTCTGGGTTTGGGGGTTCCGTTCAAAACCGAACCAAATTTAAGACGGTAGAAGTCCTGGTTAAGGGGTTGTTACCGCAAAGTCACACTATCAAGGTCCAAGCTGTAGAGATTGAGGAACTTTCTGCTCCAGTCACTATTTGTTTAGATATGGCATGTGTCCAAGAATTGCAAGTTAAAGGAATTAATTTGGGCAATAATAAGTTTGAAGGAACAGAAGATATTAGTCTTTTGATTGGAGCTGACTATTATTGGGACTTCATCACTGGTAATATTGTCCGCACATCTCAAGGCCCAGTAGCTATTGAAAGTAAGCTAGGCTGGATGCTACATGGTAGCTATTGCAATGAAATGGAAATTAAGGCTGTTTTTGTTAAGATTGAGGAGAACAGCCATGGTTTGGAAAGGCATTTGAAAGCGTTTTGGGAACTTGAATCCATTGGCATAAAGGACAAACAGGCAAGTACAGTAAACAATGCTGTTTTAGAGCAATTTGAAAAAGGGATTGGGTTTAGAGATGGTTGCTATGAAGTTGGCCTCCCTTGGAAGGATTCTTGCAAACCCGGTTCAAACCTTCAGCTAGCTAATCGGAGGTTGGAGACTTCATTGTACAGGCTAAGAAAAAATGAGTTGTTAATTGAACACAATGAGGCCACCCTAAGCTATGTAAGGGAGGGCTATGCTGAAAGGGTGCAAGGTGAGCTGGTGAGCCAGGAGGCACATTATCTGCCACACCATGCAGTGGTACGGCGAGACAAAACTACCACCAAACTGAGAGTAGTTTTTGATGGCTCAGCCAATCCCAAAGGTGGTGTGTCCTTAATTGACTGTTTGGATGCTAGGCCAAATTTAAATGCAGATTTATTTTCCTTGTTACTGAGATTCAGGTTTGGTAGAATAGCATTGACTGCAGATGTGAAGCAAGCCTTTTTGCGGATAAAATTAAAACCAGAGGACAGAGATGCAGTAAGGTATATGTGGGTAGATACGAAAGACTTGTTGGAAAATGAACCTAAGGTTCAAGCATATAGAATGAAGTCAGTGTTGTTTGGCTTCAGCTCTAGTCCATTTCTGTTGGCAGCTACTATGCAGTACCATTTTAAAAAATATTCTGAAGTCTATCTTAACACTATTGAACACATAAGGAAAAATTTTTATGTTGATGATTTGCTGTGTTCCGTGGATAATACAGAAATGGCTAAACAGATATTCATGGAGGCTAGATCTATAATGAGGGAGGCTGGCATGGAGCTTAGAAAATGGCAGACCAATCATTCTCAATTACAACAGTTTATGAGTCAGTCCTGTGTAGTACCTGATGCAGCAGAAAGTATTGAGGATTCTGGTATTAAGGAGTTGTGGGCAATAGACGCAAAAGTGCTAGGCATTGTTTGGCAGCAAGGAGATGATTTGTTTACCTTCTATGGAAAATCTTTAGTAGAGCTGGCTGAGAATGAGACAAGGTGGACAAAACGTACAGCTCTTAGTTTGGCTTCAAAGGTCTTTGATCCTCTTGGATTCCTGGCTCCATTTGTGATAAAGTCAAAATTTGGTTTCAGAGCCTCTGGGAAATTGGACTTGGTTGGGACCAAGAGTTACCTGATCATATGGTGGTAAGGTGAAATATTGGTTCAAAGAATTGGCACATCTTGGAGACATTGAAATCCCAAGATGGTACTTTGGAGAGTTGAACAATAGTCCAGACAATTTGGAGCTGCACATCTTTTGTGATGCAAGTGAGGAAGCCTATGCAACTTGTATTTATATTAGAGGCACATTGCAAGAGGAAGTAAGTTGCAGGTTGGTTGCTGCAAAGAGCAGAGTAGCACCTTTGAAAAGGCTTTCTGTTCCAAGGTTGGAATTGATGTGTGCAGTTATTGCTAGTCGGCTTGCAGTTACAGTGCAGAAGTCTTTGGCCCTCTATGAAATTCCAAGCTATTATTGGACAGACTCCACTATAGTTTGGCACTGGTTAAGAAGTCAGGCAAGGAAATGGAAACCATTTGTTGCCATAGGGTGGAGGAAATTCAAGCGCACACAGATCTCAAGCAATGGAAGCATTGTCCATGCACCCAAAACCCCGCTGATTTACCAACACGAGGAATTTCAGTGAAAGATCTTGCACAGTCAAGTTTGTGGTGGAATGGGCCAGAGTGGCTAAAACTTGGAAGTGAAAACTGGCCTTCTAATCAGCCTATTGTAGGAGAATGCCAGGCTGAAGAAGCATGGGTGAGTGAGGTGAGAAAATGGACTGTGAACAGTTGTCAAGTTATGCAGCAGGACCCCATATTGAGGCTTGAGGACATTAGCAGTCTGAAAAGGTTGTTAAGAGTGACAGCATGGGTATATAGATTTACCAACAATATTAAGGGAGAAACAAGAAGGGAAGGAATTCTGAACAGTAAGGAGATTCAGCAAGCCAGGAAATACTGGGTAGTATATGTACAGAAGGAAAAATTTGGTGAAGAGAGGGAATTGCTCACCAGCCGTCCAATACAGGTTCTACCAACACATTCTGCTCTCAAGGGTTTGGATGTGTTTTTGGATCAGGATTTATTGAGAGTAGGAGGTAGACTACAGTTTTCTGGGCTTCAGAGGAGAAAGACATCCAATTTTGCTACCTTCTGGGGGCACTTTGTGGACCTTTTGATCCTGGATACTCATCATAAGCTGTTACATGCTGGAGTTAGAGAAGTGATAATGGAGATCAGACAACAGTTTTGGATTACCAAAATTAGACAAGTAGTAAAAAAGGTCTTGCATAAATGTGTGGTTTGCAAGCGTTGGAGTGCAAAGCCTTATTATGAAAAGGTGGCTCCACTTCCAAGAGAACGGTGTGTCTATACTGCCCCATTTGATGTAGTGGGAGTAGACTTTGCAGGTCCAGTCTATGTGTATGAGCAAGGGGAGTCTAACAAAGGTTATATATGTCTTTTCACATGTGCTACTGTAGTGCCTTGCACCACAAGATTATTTTTTATTAGTGAAAACTGCCACAAATTGGCATGAGTGAAATATTTAAATCTAAATAAATAAATAAATACAAGTTAAACATGTCCAGTGATCAAATTTAATTCTTAAGCATTCAGTGTGGTGTGACTAGACATGAATTGGCTTTTAAGGATTATTTTGGCTTGTTGGTAAAATTGTATAGTAAAAACAAGCTTATGTACAACAACACAAAGGACGCCGTTCACACATTTTATTTATTATTTGAAAACACGGCGCCAGCAAGCAAAGGTTCTTCGTGGTAAGTTCCTATTTATAATGTTTATATTCTTTAATATAGCATATCTGTATGCAATACCGCATACTGCAGAGATTAACAAGCCTTATAGTGTTTGTGATTAGTACTGTAAGATTCATACTATAAATAATATTGTACAATTCATACAATAAATTACCTTAGGCTAAGTTAGGTCTATCTAGGCAAAAGCCAAATTGTAACTCTAGCCTAGCTGAGGCCTACCGTAGCCTTTGTTTTAGATTAACCTCAGCTCTATTATATTGAAGAGGCATAGGCCTGCCTATTAATTTTCTTAGTATATTTTACTTTATAATATAAGCCTATTATGTTTCATGTATTTTCTTAGCAGGTGGCCTACATACTTCCTTAGTTTTCCTGTTCAACTTAACACAATCCCATAATGAGGTTTAACTGTAATTCACCATCCACAGGTTACTGGGCCTATATAGCATATGTATATTAATTATTAATTTTTGCCATTTTTATTATTTTTTTTCTGAAATATCACTTACAGTATTCTTGTCTGTCTCTTTGCAGACAAGGTTGTCATTGTGGCTATTATTAGTTTATTATTATTAGTTTATTATTATTAATGTTACCTTATTTATATATTAATATTATTTGTATATTATTTGCACAATATTATTATTATTATATTAGTATCAGTATTAGTTGCAGACTGTTATATATTAGCTAAACGGTGCCATTATTTAATTTAGCATTTATATGTCAAAGTTGTTACGGGTAAAAATCCCCTTTGCATTTATAAATAATTGTTGCATATAATTTATTAATTGTTGTCAATAAAATACAAAATTCATATTGATGATTTTATAATCAGTCCTTCCCTTTTTTATTAAAATTAATTTTGCGCCGCAGTGCTGGATGCCAATCTAGTATTTGGGCGCTGGTGACCCTGGTAATTAATAATTTACGTAAAGGTCTATAATAATAGATCAGACCCTTACAATTGGTGACACTCCTGGAGTGACGAACACCGTAATTTATGCAAAAAAAATTCTAAAAGTTTTTTCTCAATTTTTTTCAATATATTCAGTCTGCATCTATAATTTTATTAAATTCACTAGTACTAAGCACTCACCTGTACTGGAAGTGTATTCTATTGCAAAATATATTCCTTATATTTTGCCTTTTTATAAAATCAGCGTTTTCTAAAGTTTTTTTGTGCAAATTTACTTATATTTTGCAAACAGCCTATACGCAGACTACGTAACTTTTTGTTATTGGCATTCATAACTCCAATTGAGTCTCATACTCAACCAAGCTTACCTGAAGCCATTATTTGCATTCAACAACATTTGTTGAAATCTTGTCAGTTTTTGACACATTTTTAATTTTTTTAGTACCTTGTAACAAAATAATAGCCACAATGACCCACAACAACAACAACCTAGGATCATCCAACGGTGGTACTCCAAATTCACCACCTATAACAGACCTTCTAACAATGTATCAGCCTACCACTCCACAATTCACCGCTGAAGAGCCTGGAATCTTTGTGAGTCAACTGCGGGATTATTTCGCGATAAAAGGAATTACGGACCCACGAACCAAGTTCCTTATCACAAAGAACCTCCTGCCTACACTAGTATACAAAGTAGTGCGGGATGTGACTCTATTGCCTCCGTCTGACCAAGCTTTTGAGAGCCTCCTCAGCGAGTTAGTCAGGAGACTCGGCCAATCAGAAGAAGAGCGACTCAATGCTCTACTCAAGGACCAAGTTCTTGGGGATCAAACGCCAACAGCCTTCCTGAGGCATCTGCAAGACCTGGCTGGACAGACCAATGAAGACGATAAAAACTCACCCTTAATGCGACGCCGCTTCCTCAATGGTCTCCCCACTGCCCTACGACCAATGCTCCGTTGTATGCCAGAAGATACAGACCTCCTCACTATGGCCAAAACAGCTGATAAGATGATGATTGAAATCCACCTTGGCCAAGTAGATAACCACACCCATCACCCCCAAATCTGTGCCACGCAGGACGACACTCAGAGTCTGGCCGCACAATGTCTTAAAGTATCCAACGAAATTCTACAAACAATTAAAAGAATTTAAAGCTCTCCGAATAGAGCTAGCTAACAACAGGGAACGAGAGAGAAGTTCTTCAAGACGAGGACGACCCTCTGGTCCAAATAGAGCCTCCCAATATGAACCTGGACAACGCCTCGTTCTACTACAACCACAGCCACCGCAAACAGGTCAGTTGGTTGCTCCTAATTCAAATCTATTAGCCTTACCTCATCCTCAATCCTCAATCCCCACTACTCAGCCTCATTCTCAACCTATTTCCTTACCTCAGTCTACTGTTCATACCCCCCCTTGCTGGTATCATGAAAAGTTTAAAGATCGTGCAACGCGCTGTCTCACACCTTGTCCATGGACTCCTAATCCTCCTTTAAACTAACTAGGCTGGTGTCACAGGCGTCTGACGCCTCTCAAGCCTCTCAACCTATCCTTTCTTCAACTAACCCTACCACTACTCCATCTAATTCTACCTCAATTTTAACTAAGTATTACTCTAGCTCAACCAACCCAACCTTTACCACAAATAATCAACAACCTATTACTACGCACTCAACTACCTCATTTAACACTGTCAAACCAACACATACGTATGCAAGTAAAGTTAAAGAATTGCAACCTACTTATTCAACCACAACTAATTTAATACCTACAACTAATCCTTCAAATACAACACAAACTCCTTCCCACAGCAATACTAACCTTCCTCCACAAAAATTTAATGATTCACAAACTACTGCACCACCTGGTCCAACGTTCACCTTGCATGATCCACTTTCAGGCTATGCATTCCTTATTGACACTGGAGCTCAATACAGTGTTATTCCTGCAACAGCCGCAGACCGTGCAAACGGACCTTCTCCTTTCATTTTACGTGCAGCTAATTCTTCATCTATTCACACTTATGGACGTCGTTCTATTTCAGTTTCTCTTGGACTTAGACGTGTTTTCCGCTGGATATTTCTTGTCGCGGATGTATATACCCCAATGTTAGGCTCTGATTTTCTTTCTGCTAATGATTTATTAGTTGATGTTCGTAGAGCACAATTAATTGATAATGCCACACATCTTTCAGTAATTGGTTCTCCTACCGCGCACCCCTCTTCATTATTGGCAAGTTCTCTGCCACAGTGCTCACCTGCTATAGAGCAGCTCCTAAATGAATTTTCTTCCCTTACTCAACCCTGTTCTAAGGATACCCCTATTAAACACTCTGTTGTCCACCGTATTGATACGGTAGGCTCACCTGTTTTCACCCGCCCACGTCGCTTAGCTCCAGATCGTCTTGCAATTGTGAGACGAGAGTTTGAACACATGCTCGAACTCGGTATTATACGGCCTTCAAGTAGCCCGTATGCCTCTGCTTTACACATGGTCCCAAAACCTACACCTGGAGACTGGCGTCCATGTGGAGATTATCGTGCTTTGAATGACAACACGATTCCAGATCGCTATCCCCTTCCTCACTTACACGATTTTACTTCTGCTCTCCATGGCACCACAGTATTTTCACGCCTTGACTTGGTGCGAGCCTTTCATCAAATTCCTGTACACCCTGAAGACATACATAAAACTGCTATAACAACCCCTTTTGGGTTATTTGAAATGACAAAAATGCCATACGGACTGCGTAATGCGGCCCAAACTTTTCAACGCTTCATTGATGAAGTGTTGAGAGGTCTCTCCTTCACTTTCACATATGTCGATGACATTCTCATCGCAAGTTCTTCTCCCTCAGAACATATTCAACATTTACGCTTAGTTTTTTCTCGGTTGGCAGAATATGGTGTATTGCTAAACCCTGAAAAATGTGTCTTTGCTGTAGATGAACTCACCTTCTTAGGACACAAGGTTACTTCGAAGGGCATCTCTCCTCTCGAAAATAAAGTATCTGTGATAAGGTCTTTCCCACAACCGCAAACTCAAAAGCAACTTCGCCGCTTCTTAGGGATGGTAAACTTCTACCATCGCTTCATTCCTCAGTGTGCAAACATTCTTGCACCCATAACCTCTCTTCTTCGCCAATCAAAAAGGGGCAGATCCACTGTAGTTTTGTGGAACCCCGAAGCTACCAATGCTTTTTCACAAGCAAAAGAGGCTATAGCACAAGCTACATGCCTTGTTCACCCTCAACCAGACGCTCCTCTGAACTTAGCCACTGATGCCTCTGACGTTGCCGTGTCAGGAGTGCTCCAGCAGCTTGTTTCAGGCGTTTGGGAACCTCTCGCATTCTTTTCACGCAAGCTCTCACCTTCACAAATGAGGTACAGCACTTTCGGTCGAGAGTTGCTGGCGATATACCTCTCCATCCGTCATTTCAGGTCATTCCTGGAAGGACGTGACTTTAGCATTTTTACGGATCATCGTCCGTTAATATTTGCTCTCCATTCTCAATCAGACTCTCATGCTCCTACTGAGAGAAGATACCTTGATTTTATTCTTCAATTTACTTCAGACATTCGACACATTTCAGGTTCTTTGAATGTTGTGCCGGATGCGCTGTCTCGCATCTCAGCAATTTCTGACCCTGGACACTCTCACATCAACCTTTCAGAGATGGCTAAGGCTCAGTCCACGGATACAGACCTCCAAGCTCTTATTAATTCACCCACTTCGTTGCAAGTCCGCTCTTTACCAGTTGAACCCAAGTCAGACTTACAAATTTTGTGACGTCTCGACTGAGCATATTCGACCGTTGGTCCCACAAGGGCTGCGAAGAGCTGTTTTTGCTAAACTCCATTCCCTTTCTCACCCGGGAATTAAGGCCACCCAAAAATTAATTGCAGCTAGGTTTGTATGGCCAAGTATGAACAAAGATATCCGCAATTGGACTCGATCTTGCCTTCAATGTCAGCGTGCCAAAGTTCACCGACACACAAAGTCAGAAATTGGTACCTTTCCTTTGCCGAAGGCTCGTTTTGAGGCCATACATCTAGACATAGTCGGCCCCCTCTATTCTTCTCGAGGTTATACCTATCTTCTCACTGTCATTGATAGGTTCACAAGATGGCCAGAAGCTGTTCCTTTGACTTCTTGTACTGCTTCTGCAGTAGCTCATGCCTTTGTTTCATGTTGGGTTTCCCGTTTTGGAATACCTGCAACCATTTGCACAGACAGAGGTGCCCAGTTTGAATCGGCCTTATGGAAGGAACTCATGCTCCTTCTTGGGACTGAGCGCATCAGAACAACAAGCTATCACCCGCAATCCAATGGGGTAGAACGCTTCCATCGTCAACTTAAAAGTTCCTTGCGAGCCACTGATCCATCTACTACATGGGTGGACAGGCTACCCCTAATCCTACTCGGAATTCGTACTGCTCTGAAGACTGATCTTGCATGCTCTGCAGCAGAATTAGTTTACGGTACCACACTCCGGTTACCCGGAGAATTTTTCACACCTACACCCATTAACCCCACATGTGATCCTGCTTCGTATGTCAAGACATTACGCTCTGTTATGAAGCAAATTCGTCCCACAGCACCTAGAACTTCCACTTCACAAACTACCTTCGTTTCCCCTGATTTACAAACTTGCACACATGTTTTCTTGAGACATGATGCTCACCGCTACCCTCTTCACTGTCCCTATGATGGTCCCTTCCTTGTGCTAGACCGTAGACCCAAAACTTTCATCATTGACAAGGTGGGCAAGCGTGAAACCGTTTCTGTGGACCGCTTGAAACCAGCATACCTTGATTTTTCTCCAACAAAAGATCCTATCCTCCCTCAATCTTCTGTACCTCCACCTCAAATACAGGTACAGCAACCTATCCCTCCTCAATCTTCTGTACCTTCATCTCATATACAGGTACAGCAATCTACCCTTCCTAAATCCTATGTACCACCACCTCATCCGAGGGTACAACAATCTATCATCCCTCTTCCAATTCTCCTTCATTATCGCAACCAACTGTCTTTGAACCAGCCAGTGGCCCCATTGCACAGGCACCAAGAATCCCCTTCCCCCAATGTCCCTACTGCACCTGTAGCACCATCCATGCCTTCAGAACCAGTGCTGCAGGATATTGCCGTCCAAAAGCAAACAATGACTCGTTCTGGAAGAGTCATTCGTAAGCCAGTGCGCTTTGACATTTAAGTGTTTTTTTTTTTTACCCCTGACAACCATGTTTTTGGGGGGCAGTACTTGTAGTGCCTTGCACCACAAGATTATTTTTTATTAGTGAAAACTGCCACAAATTGGCATGAGTGAAATATTTAAATCTAAATAAATAAATAAATACAAGTTAAACATGTCCAGTGATCAAATTTAATTCTTAAGCATTCAGTGTGGTGTGACTAGACATGAATTGGCTTTTAAGGATTATTTTGGCTTGTTGGTAAAATTGTATAGTAAAAACAAGCTTATGTACAACAACACAAAGGACGCCGTTCACACATTTTATTATTTGAAAACACGGCGCCAGCAAGCAAAGGTTCTTCGTGGTAAGTTCCTATTTATAATGTTTATATTCTTTACTATTGCATATCTGTATGCAATACCGCATACTGCAGAGATTAACAAGCCTTATAGTGTTTGTGATTAGTACTGTAAGATTCATACTATAAATATACTGTACAATTCATACAATAAATTACCTTAGGCTAAGTTAGGTCTATCTAGGCAAAAGCCAAATTGTAACTCTAGCCTAGCTGAGGCCTACCGTAGCCTTTGTTTTAGATTAACCTCAGCTCTATTATATTGAAGAGGCATAGGCCTGCCTATTAATTTTCTTAGTATATTTTACTTTATAATATAAGCCTATTATGTTTCATGTATTTTCTTAGCAGGTGGCCTACATACTTCCTTAGTTTTCCTTCAACTTAACACAATCCCATAATGAGAATCAACTGTAATTTATCATCCACAGGTTACTGGGCCTATATAGCATATGTATATTAATTATTAATTTTTGCCATTTTTATTATTCTTTTTCCTGAAATATCACTTACAGTATTCTTGTCTGTCTCTTTGCAGACAAGGTTGTCATTGTGGCTATTATTAGTTTATTATTATTAGCAGAGACGGGCACGATCTTGATCTTCAAGATCAGATCGTGATCTTGAAGATCAAGATCGTGATCTGATCTTGATCTTGAAGATCACTTTTATTATGGTGATCTTGATCTTGATCTAAGATCACTTTATTTCTTGTGATCTTGATCTTGAAGATCACTTTAGACTTCAAGATCACTTTTAATTTCAGATTCTTAAATATGCCGCTATGCGAATGTCATTTGTTTTTTGTCCAAGCGACATCTGGTGGCAACTTTGTTCAACACCGACTGTTTATGTTTTCTGTTAGTTGGGTGACTTGCGTCATGCGTGGGCTCATGGAAGGTGTAGTTGCTGTGGAATTTAGGCTCGTAAAAAGTGTAATTTACTGTGCAATTATGTTAAAAGTGTTCTATTAATATATTATTATATATAGGCATAAAATATAGCCTATAGGTCCGTATTCATAATAAATTAATTCTAAACATATTTATTTACAGATTGAATTTTTTAATAATGAGTGCAATTTTACAACTTCAACAGGCTCCCAAGGGAACCAAATATTCTAGGTTGTCACCAGAACAGTATTCAATATATTAGATAACAATGTTGGTAATAAGGATCAATCTGTGCTATTGAACGGAAAATATTTTCAAATTGTCGAAAAAACTGGAAACAGTATCAAAGTTATTTGTAGGCAGTGTACAAAGAAAACTACAATTCTGTCTGCTGGCCTCGACTCAACAAGCAATCTTCTGAGGCACCTCAGGGTTAGTACTACTTAGTACTAAGTAGTAAGTAGCAACATTAACATAATGGTTCAAGTCATATTTTAAGTGACTGGTGCCATACAAGACTAATGCTACATTTACATAGACGTCCATTTGAATATATTGTGCACTTCAGATATTAATAGATTATGGACTAGTAACTACATTAAAAACTGCCGATATCCAACTATAATAAAACGCCAGGTGTATCTGTCTTTCTCTCTGTCTGATCTATGTCTGTAATTTCTCCTATTTAGTTACTGAAGGACGAAATTCAGCTTTCAATTTAACATAGGATAAAAATGCACTGATCATGGTGAAAATAATTTTAGTTAAAGATAACAAAATTTTAGAATCTTGTTAAGTATTAATTTCAACTAGAAGTTTGATACTCTGATAAATATTATACAGGGTGTTCAAGAAGTCTCTCCGCATGATAATAATTTATTTTCTTGTGCAGAAACTACATTCGGATCTTTTGGGTGAATATGAATCGGAGAAGAAATCTCGCAAGCGTCCAGCTAAAGAAGAAGATGCCAGCGGCAGCAATGCTGGCCCTGCCAAAATTGCCAAGCAGTCAACACTAAGCATGTTCCACATTTCCAAGCAAAAACCAGGACCACCAATATGCAAGGATATCCTTGAAAAGAAGATTCTCTCGCTTGTGGCTAATGGGCTCCTACCATTGAGCCTAGTTGAACTACATGAATTTAAGGATCTTCTTTCATGTTAGTATAACTCAAATATTTTACTATTTTTTCCATAGCTAATATCTGATTAAAATAATTAATCATATTATTTGTATGAACATTAGACTATCGCTAGCCTAGCTAAATATTTTATTTTTTCCATAGCTAATCTATTGTATTTGTTTTAATTTTTAAATATTTTTTTCAGACGTCAACCCGGCTGTTCAGGTGCCATCTAGACGCACCCTGGCTAGATCTCTTGCAACAACAACCAGTACAATGAAGGAAGACATACAAGCAAAACTGGCAGCAGTTGACCATGTGTGTGTTACATGCGACATATGGTCAACTAATCACCGCAGTTTCATGGGAGTCACTGCGCATTGGGTATGCTATTGATTTAGTGTATTATTTTTATATAATTGATAAATTGACCATTGGTGATAGACTGATAGTCTGATAGACTTATAGTATAATCTTTTCAATTATTCGACATGTGTTCCTCATTCATTAATTTGGTGAGTCTTCATTTTGCTGTGATTCACAGTAATTTCACACTAATTCACTGATTCTGTCATCTGTCATTGTGTCTGATTCACAGCAAAATGTGGAAGAGTCCATATTCACAGGCTGTGAATATGGACTCTTCCACATTTTGCTCTTATGGGATGGGTCACTGATGTGGTGGTATGGTAGGCGACTCATCGCTGAATTGCCTCCTTTATATCACATAGTTCTTCTCTTCAATGTTTGGTGGCGCAGTTTAGCTGGTGCGTGTCTAACCAATATTATTAAATTAAGCTTAAAAAATGTTCATACAAACATTGATTTTATATTCTTACATTACAGATCAATGATGACTTGTCGCGAGGATCAGCTGCACTGGCATGCCGAAGATTTCGTGGAACACATAGCTTTGATAAAATTGCTGGAATATTGGACAGGATCAACTCGGAGCATGGTTTATCTTATAGAAAAGTTGTATCTACAGTCACCGACAATGCATCGAACATGGTGAAATGCTTTAAAGAGTTCGGTGTTCGTGTTCAGAATCGTACTGGCGACATTGATGAAGATGATGCAGATGAAGATGATGATGAAAAGATTCAGATGAAGAGGTTATCATCAGCAACTTTCCTGAACATTCAGGAGAGCATGGAGAGGAGTCAGTGAAACTATCATCCCATATTCGATGTGCCTCCCACACATTGAACTTGGTAGCAACAACTGATGCAGATAAAGGACTGAATTCACCTGGACTAAAGAAGATAAAGCATTCTGCAATGGGAAAATGTTCGGCGCTGTGGAATGCTGCTGGTAAACCCAAGTCAGCAGAAAAAATACAGGAAATAACGCGTCCAATTTAGGTACCCATGCGTCACCCGATGGAACTCAATGTACGACTCATTAAACCAAATATATAAACATAAGAACGACGTGAATGTAGCTCTTGAAGAACTGAATCTACCCATCCTCAAAGACAATGAATTGGAATTTATTTCAGAATATTTGTCTGTTCTAAAACCAATTGCAGCAGCCCTCAGCAAATTACAGGCAGAGAAAGAATGCTACTACGGTTGTCTTCTTCCAACAGTCCTAGTGACTCAAGATGCCCTCGCAAGATTGGAGCCTATCCAACCAAACGACCTGCGCTTGAGACACTGCATGCCATTACTGGCAGCAGTCGTCTCTGGCTTCAATGCCAGATTTGGTCATTTTTTGTCGTTGAGCCCCGAGGTAACTGATGCCGTTTTGGCCTCAGTATCTCATCCGTATTTCAAACTTAGATGGATATCATTGTTGCAAGGGCCTAATTTCGGCGATCATGAAGCAATCAAGTCTCAAGTAAAAGACAAGCTGCAAATGGCTGTAAGAAATTGTAATTCTGACAGCAGTGGTAATAGTTCGGTGAACTCAGACTCATCATCTGAAGACGATTTCTTCAGAACTATGGACGGCTCATTCTCTGCTCCTAACAACAAGGAAGACTTGGAAGTCCTCAATTATTTGCAGGAGACCAGTAAGGCACTCGACTCTTTAGATAGGTATCCTGCTATAAAGAAGATCTTCAAGAGGTATAACACCACGCTACCTTCCTCTGCACCAGTGGAACGGTTGTTTTCGTTTGCTGGCATGGTTCATAGCCCCAAACGAAGTCGTCTCTCGGATGGTAACTTTGAACAATTGGTTTTGCTGAAAGCAAATGTTTACAGCGGTTGAACATTAAATTAACACTCTTAACTTGCGGTTTTTACCCTTATATTGTCAGTAATTGCGTACTGCAGTAAAACTGTAAAATTAAATTCTATGCAAAAATGTTTACTTATATATGCTGACCATTCATTGATATGGGTTATGGACCTGGTGAAATGAGAATTGAGAAAAATAGAACTAAAAACTATATGTAGGTCATTTAATAGTTTTTTCTTTGCTGATAAGTTATGATAATACTAAGTTTTAAGTTTACCACCTGAAAAACTGAAAGGGGAATCGTCAATCCCCGTGGTTTAGATCAGGTGACATGGGTAGGATGCGATGCTTGTATTGCCTCAGCCCTCAGGGGAGTATTAGGAGTGATACTTTTCAGGAGTGATTAACAAAATAATTTGTTTTTGTTTACTCTACAAGAGTACAACTTTTTTCAATTCATATAAAAGTGATCTTAAAAAGTGATCTTGAAAAGTGATCTTCAAGATCACGATCTTGATCTGGATCTTCAAGATCACATTTTTCTGGTGATCTGATCTTGATCTTCAAGATCACATTTTTCTGGTGATCTGATCTTGATCTTCAAGATCACCAAAGTTGGTGATCTTCAAGATCACCAAAGTTGGTGATCTTGCCCATCTCTGATTATTAGTTTATTATTATTAGTGTTACCTTATTTATATATTAATATTATTTGTATATTATTTGCACAATATTATTATTATTATATTAGTATCAGTATTAGTTGCAGACTGTTATACATTAGCTAAACGGTGCCATTATTTAATTTAGCATTTATATGTCAAAGTTGTTACGGGTAAAAATCCCCTTTGCATTTATAAATAATTGTTGCATATAATTTATTAATTGTTGTCAATAAAATACAAAATTCATATTGATGATTTTATAATCAGTCCCCTTTTTTATTAAAATTAATTTTGCGCCGCAGTGCTGGATGCCAATCTAGTATTTGGGCGCTGGTGACCCTGGTAATTAATAATTTACGTAAAGGTCTATAATAATAGATCAGACCCTTACACTACCACCAGAGCAATCCATTTGGAGTTGGTAAGCAACTTAAGTAGTGATGTATTTCTTTTGGCCTTTAAAAGGTTTGTGAACAGAACGGGTTTCCCAAATAAAATCATATCGGATAATGCAAAAACCTTCAAAAAGGCGGCAAAGGAACCCCAAGAAGTTTGGTCCTTGCTAAAAGAGGAAGGATTCCACTCCTACCTTTCACACCAAGGGGTACAGTGGGAGTTTATTGTTGAAAGAACACCATGGTGGGGAGGATTTTGGGAAAGGCTAGTGAGAAGTGTAAAGTGTCCATTAAAGAAACTTTCAGCTAATGCTCATTTGAGCTAAGAAGAATTCTGCACTGTTTTATGTGAAGTAGAAGCAATGGTGAACAGTAGGCCTATCACTTTTGTTTATAACAGTATGCAGGATGCATTGACACCAAATCATTTTCTTCGTGGTAAACGATTAACATCAAGCCCCAGTGTGCCAGAAGACTTGCGCAGCCTATCCAGAGCACTCAAGGAGAGTTAACCAGACGGTTCAGGTACCTTGAAGAGCTACAAGATCAGTTATGGAAGAGGTGGCAGATGGAATACTTGCTAGAACTCAATTATTACCCATCAGGCAAGGTAAAGGGCTCCAATGCAAATTGTATCAAGGTGGGAGAAGTGGTAATGATTGGGGATGAAAGACCAAGGCAATGCTGGAAGCTTGGCATAATTGAAGAGTTGTTTGTTGGCAAAGACAATTTAGTTAGGTCTGCACTGGTAAAGACTTCAGAAGGAAAGTTAAAGAGACCTATACAAAAACTCTATGCTTTAGAAATCAGCAAAAACACAGATAGTCAAAATGAAACATTTGAGTTACAGCCTCATGGAGAAGGCTTGGCTAACCTTGCAGAAGCTAATGACAACAATGCCTCTTCGGTTGGGGAGTGTCAGAAAATCTAGAAGAGGAAGCACCATTGTTGTCCCAAGACGATATGATGACTAAGCTGATTGATGCAGCATTGCTTGTATATATTAAGTTAAGGTGTATATATATCCATCTCATAATTGTAAGGTTAGTGAAAAATTCACTTAATTTAGAGCTAGCATTTTTGGGCTCTTGTGGCATCATTGTTTGGGCACTCTGGTGGCATCATTTTGGGGCGCTGCGCGTCCTTTCTACTCGTTTGTGGAATGCCGTACTTACATGGTGTGGTCTTATAGAGAGCTCTCTTGCAATTCAGTTTGGTTGTTTAGATACAAGATTGTTGCATCGTGCAATAGTCCAGGTTGTGTTGTTGTTGCAAGGTTGAGAAAGAAGACCATAAATAGTGCCCCTTTTGTTTTTATCTTAAATTCATGCAACTGAGGCCTAAGGTAGGCCCACATCGAGTCAGCAACCCTGAGGTAGGACCTAATAGGACCTCAAGTCCGTAAGTTTTTAATTTTAGCTTAACTTGGGCTGTAGGTTGAACTGGCCCTTTAGAACTTGGCCGTTCACGGCTCAGCTGGGATTTTGAACCCAACAAATAAATAAATAACAGCAGTAAAAAAATTTCATTTCTATCTATGGGGTCATGAATTTAAACTAATTACTGACCATAAGCCTCTTTTAGGTTTATTTTCACCTAATAAAAATATTCCAGTTATGGCCTCAGGTAGGATTTAACGATGGGCACTGATTCTACAAGCCTATAGATTTGACTTAGTACATCGGTCAGGTAAACTTCTAGGTACGGCTGATGCGCTAAGTAGGTTGCCCTTAGAAAATCGAAATGATTGTGTACCTATACCTACAGAATGGGTTCACTTGGTGGAGTTTTTGGAATCCACTTCAGTATCTGCGGTACAAATAGAGCAGTGGACAAAATCAGACCCTATTCTGTCTAGGGTCATCCATTTCTGCTCAGTTGGTTGGCCTACTAAGGTTGAGAGTGAATTACAGCCTTTTTATCAACGTCAGCCTGGCCTCTCGATTCAAAATGGCTATCTCTTATGGGGCCACAGAGTGATAATTCCAAATGAAGGCAGGTCGAATTTAGTGAAGGAACTTCACGCTGAACACATGGGCGCAACAAAAATGAAAGAGCTGGCGAGAGCTTATTTCTGGTGGTCTGGTTTAGATGGAGAACTCGAATCATTGGTTCGTTCCTGTCAAAGCTGCCGAGAGAACAGAGATCTCCCAAGGAAAAGTCCACTTCATCCTTGGGAATGGCCTACTATACCGTGGCAAAGGATCCATGTTGACTATGCAGGTCCTATAAATAATACTTATTTCCTAGTCATTGTGGACGCCTACTCTAAGTGGGTGGAAATTTTTCGAACCACTTCCACGACTTCGAGTGTTACTATTCGCTTACTCGGTTCGGTTTTCGCTCGATGGGGTTTACCCGTAGTCCTAGTTTCCGACAATGGTACTTGTTTTACCAGTGAGGAATTTCGTTCTTTTGTCCACCTAAATGGCATTAGACATGTCCGGTCTAATGTTTTCCACCCGTCTACTAACGGTCTCGCGGAAAACATGGTCCGTACTTTCAAGTCGGCCTTGCGTCATTCTCGTGGGGAGGAAATGCAAGTGGTGTTGGATAAATTTTTGTTTAAATATTGAATAACACCTCACACCACGACGGGGTCTCTCCCTCTAAACTTATGATTGGCCGGGGAATTCGTTCAGTTTTCGATTTGTTACGTCCAAACGAAACGTTACAACAACGAGTTTTACGCCATCAGGAAAAACACGTTGTACCACGACACTAAAAGAGGGAGAGTTATAGAAGCGCAACCTAATGATCCAGTTATGATTCGCAACTATGGGGCTGGACCAAAATGTGTTCCTGCAACTGTGCAGGAGAGAACGGGCCCTGTTTCCTTCAAGTGCCAACTAGAAGATGGTCGTTCTATTAAACGCCATCAGGACCAGATTTGGGAACGTGAATTGCAGAAGGACCAGAGTCTTCCGGAAGAGAGAACTGATCCTCCGGAAAATGGTTCAACTCGCTCGCCTATGCAGGTTGCACCTAATCTTACTACATCAACCCCGCTCCGCAGGTCGTCTAGGGTCCTTCATCCCCCTGACAGACTAAACTTGTAGGGGAGGAGTGAAGTGACGTGTGTGTGTATATATGTATATAGTCTAAAAGTCACTAAAGGGGAAATATCACTAAAGCTAAGCTGAATGGCAACAGCAAGGCATAAACGAAACAACGCGGCTGTTCGTATTGTTTTGGGCTAGCCTAGAGATGTTTTTTCCTATCTGACCTAATCGTTGGTGCTGAGTGTAATTAGGTGGTGTTTCTAAGGTGACAAATGGGGTAGGAAGTTGTCCGTACTTAAGTATAGTTAGGGGTAATGTCTATAGCTTATAAATTGGTAATGTAAGAGAGAGTTAGGCAGGCTGTTGTGGGACACAGGAATCTAATGGTAGGCTCCCAAAGGAATATATAATTCAACGCACCGCTAAGTGCCTTTGATTGTTTGCTAGAACCTAAGTAACCTAACTGGGGTGTCTACCCCACGCTATCACATTAGGTCTTTGGGCAACTGATTAAACAGTTTTGGTCCTCTCACTACAAAACTATTTTCTTTCAGGGTTAAGGATGTTCCCTGTCTCGCCTTCAATTTGGGAATACGACACAGTCTACCGTTTCTACTTTCTACCGTTGTTTGGGGAGTTATAGGGTTCAGAGTAAGATTAGGGGCTAGTTTCTCCATTATTTTCCAAGTGTAAATAATGGTGTGTGTCTCTCTTCTCCTTTCCAGTGAATATAGGTCTAGTTCGCGTAACCTTTCCCAGTAATTTAGTTCTTTGCACCCATTGATCTTGGCTGTGAAGCTTCTCTGGATCCCTTCCAGCTGTCTAATGTCTTCTTTTTTATATGGGGATATTAGGACCGAGCAGTATTCCAATTTGGGTATGATCAGGGTTTTCAGTAGAGGAATCATTACATTCCTATCCCTTCGTTTAAAGGTTCTCAATATCTGTCCCGTTATTTTCTTTGCTCTGTTTACTGCTATCTTGTTTTGTGTTTGAAATTTCGCATCATCTGTCATTACAACCCCTAAATCTTTTGCTCTGGAATTTCTCTGAATTTCCTGTCCATTTGGGGTATAATATTCCATGGATTTTAGGTCTTCTCTTTTTCCGTACCGTAATAGCTGAAACTTCTCGGTGTTAAACTTCATATTGCTGTCTTCCGTCCACTTGTAGATTCTGTTTATGTCGGTTTGTAGAGATCCTATATCTTCTGGGTTTCATATTTTTCTACTGATCTTTGTATGATCCGCAAAGGATGTTACTGTGCTGTCTCTGGTAACGTCCTCATCTATGTCAGTTAACATGATTATGAAGAGTAGTGGAGCTAATACTGTTCCTTGTGGTACTGAGCTGAGGACCTCTGATTCTGATGAAGATACTCTTTGTACTGTAACGACTTGCCGCCGCTCACTAAGGAAATTATATATCCATTTCCCTACTTTTCCTGTTATTCCCATATATTTCAGTTTATGTATTATGATTCCGTGGTCACACTTGTCGAACGCTTTAGCAAAGTCTGTGTATAGTACATTATAGTTTTCAGTGTTGGAGTCCTCGAGGCCGATTTTCCACGGCCTTGGCCTCGCTATGTAATGCCTCGGCCTTGTCCTCGGCCTCGGCCTTGGTCTCGACACCTTCTGGCCTCGAAAAATACGCCGAGGCCGGTCGAGGCCGCCCGTTTTGAATTAATTTTTATATTGGATATTTTTATTTCAATAAGAGTGGTGAGAACACCATCTTTCTCTCGCGATCAGACAGGTAGCTATAACTAAGTAATAAGTAACACAATGTCGTTTATGTTAGAATACAAATTTAATAAATTAATTTATAATACAAATAATTAATCAGTGGGGAATGGCGTATAGGAGCGATGGAGCGATCGCTCCCCCTTGCATGAAACGATAAATATTAATTTAACAGAAAAAAATATTAATTTTAAGATATTAAAATAAATATTCTTAAAATATATTTTAAAAATTCATGTGACATGAAACTTATAGCATAGCTTCAAACAGCGTACCACTGTTTGAATACAAAATAATATTGCAGCCGGATGGAGCGATAAATTTTTTGCTCAAGTAAATATAAATTATATGTTACTGGCCTCGGCCTCGGACACTGTGGCCTCGACCTTGGGCCGGCCTCGAACACCGCGGCCTCGGCCTTGGTCTCGGCCTCGGACACTGCGGCCTCGGCCTCGGAGGTTGTGGCCTTGACTACAACACTGAATTAGTTTTATTACTTTCAAATGAATCAATAATGTTGTTGTAGTGTTCCATTAGTTGTGATAGGCATGATCTGCCTGACCGAATATATATATATATATATATATATATATATATATATATATATATATACATATTTAACTGCAAACACGCAGTATAATTAACGTAAAGAACGACGCTTGTATAGGAGATATTCCGCGCAAGACGAGAGAGAGAGAACGAAACAAATGAAAAAATGAGGTAAACACCGGGAATCGAACCCGGGATCTTCCGATTGCCGGTCAGATGCTATAACCATTACACCATGGGTCTCACTCTTCCAAATGCCGTAATTCTTCTACATACTCGCAGAAACCAATGCCCCAAGGGGGCACCTCCCGCATGCCGTAACATTATATACATTTAACTGCAAACACGCAGTATAATTAACGTAAAGAACGACGCTTGTATAGGAGATATTCCGCGCAAGACGAGAGAGAGAGAACGAAACAAATGAAAAAATGAGGCAACCACCCGGGAATCGAACCCGGGATCTTCCGATTGCCGGTCAGATGCGATAACCATTACACCATGGGCCTCACTCTTCCAAATGCCGTAATTCTTCTACATACTCACAGAAATACTCTTGCGCGGAATATCTCCTATACAAGCGTCGTTCTTTACGTTAATTATACTGCGTGTTTGCAGTTAAATGTATATAATGTTACGGCATGCGGGAGGTGCCCCCTTGGGGCATTGGTTTCTGCGAGTATGTAGAAGAATTACGGCATTTGGAAGAGTGAGGCCCATGGTGTAATGGTTATCGCATCTGACCGGCAATCGGAAGATCCCGGGTTCGATTCCCGGGTGGTTACCTCATTTTTTCATTTGTTTCGTTCTCTCTCTCTCGTCTTGCGCGGAATATCTCCTATACAAGCGTCGTTCTTTACGTTAATTATACTGCGTGTTTGCAGTTAAATGTATATAATGTTACGGCATGCGGGAGGTGCCCCCTTGGGGCATTGGTTTGTGCGAGTATGTAGAAGAATTACGGCATTTGGAAGAGTGAGGCCCATGGTGTAATGGTTATCGCATCTGACCGGCAATCGGAAGATCCCGGGTTCGATTTCCGGGTGGTTACCTCATTTTTTCATTTGTTTCGTTCTCTCTCTCTCGTCTTGCGCGGAATATCTCCTATACAAGCGTCGTTCTTTACGTTGATATACTGGGTGATCCAGATAAATGGGACCCATAAAAAAAGCCAAATATTCTTAATATTTAATTCCTTTCATAAAAACTATATATCATTCGAAAGAGTAGAGTTACAAGTTTATTATGAAAATTTATTTTTTTAAAATGACTCCTTTCAAATGTGCTCCATTAGTTGCCAAGCATTCCAGTGTTCTCGCTTGTAAGTTCTGCATCACTCTTGCAAGAGTGTGCGGTGGTATGACCTGTATCTCATTTGTGATGGCGGCCTTCAATTCTTGCAAGGTCGTTGGGTTATTTCTGTAGACCCTACTCTTTAAATATCCCCAGAGATAATAATCTAAGGGAGAAAAATCCGGAGACCTTGCGGGCCATTCAACGTCTCCAAATCTTGAGATTAACTCGCCTGGAAACGTTTGACGCAAAACTGCCATGCAGTTCCTCGTGGTATGGCAGGTAGCTCCGTCTTGTTGGAACCAGTGGTTTTCTAGATAAAGATCTCTTAATTTAGGAATAAGGAAATCGGTCAACATTTTTTCGTAGCGATCACCATTTACAGTGACCGTGTTTCCGGTGGAATCCTCGAAAAAGTACGGCCCTATGATCTGAGATGCAGTAAGACCACACCAAACAGTTACACGCTGACTATGCAACGGGACTTCGGTAATATTCAATGGATTTTCTGTTGCCCAGAAACGACAATTTTGTTTGTTTACAGTTCCATTCAAGTGAAAATGGGCTTCGTCTGACATAATCAAAGTTGCTAGAAAATTGGTGGTGTCATTTACCTTCTGTTGGATCCATTGACAGAATTGTCGTCTTCGTGCGAAATCTCCATCGTTTAGTTGTTGCACTGTTTGAATTTTATATGGAAAGAGCATTAAATTTTGCTTGAATATACGGTGTGTTGTTGTTCCATATCCAACTCCTAACAGCTGAGAAGCACGTCTGATGCTTATGTTAGGATTATCCTGTACAATTTCATGAGTTCTGTTAATGATCTCGTCTATCCTTGCTGTGCGCACTCTTCCAGTTGGTTTTCTTTTTCCAATGCTGCCAGTTAGGGAAAAATTTCTGACACACCGACGGATTACTTTCTTAGAAGGTGATTTTGACATCTGAAAATTTGTCTTGAAAGATCTTTGAGCTGAAACTACACTTCTTCCATGCTCATAATATTGCTCAGTTATGAAACGCAGCTGTTCCACAGTCCATGCAGTCATCTTGAAGGATTAGTTTTAACTAACACTTTTATTTTGTTTTGTATCTTATCTTGTCTTGTATTGTCAAAACCTATACAATCCTGTACAAACTTGTAACTATCCTCTTTCGAATGATGCGTATGATTTTATAAAAGGACTTATACTTTAAGAGTTACAGGGGTTTCTTTGGGTCCCATTTCTCTGGATCACCCTTTATATATATATATATATATATAGATATATATATATATATATATATATATATATATATAATATATATATATATATATATATATATATATAATATATATATTATATATATATATATATATATATATATATATATATATAGGGTGGCGCAAAAGTCAGGAACATAGACACATTTTAATAATTTGCGTTTAATATGTGTTTTGTTCTTTTCAGATTTGTTGTTGAACCTATGGCACAGAAATTGACAATAGATGAACGTGTGGAGATAGTTTTAATGTGTGCAAGGCGTGGTAACACACACCGATCAGTTTACTGTTTTTAATGACAAACACCCTGAGCCGCCAGTTGTTCAGGCATCAGTTGGAAAACTGTTCACTCGTTTCAAAGAAACGTGAAATGTTCATGATCGGTCGCGTAGTGGCCGGCCAAAACGTTCAACAGATGCAGCAACATTACTAACGGTACTCAATCACCTCGACAACAGCCCACGTAAGTCCTTAAGAAAGTTATCCCAGGAAACGGGTGTCTCCAGAAAGTCCCTTCAGCGAATTCCTTACAACAAATGGTTTCCACCCTTACAAAGTCCAACTCGGTCAGGAACTGCACGGTGACGAAACAGACCGTCGTAGAGTTCTGCCAGTGATTTCTACAACATCGACAGCTTCAACGAAGGATCATGTTCAGCGACGAAGCGATATTTCACCTCAGCGGTGGTGTCAATAGGCATAATGCACGCTACTGGGCCAATGAGAACCCCCACTGGATGGAGGAAGGACATGTGTAATTCGATCCATGAATTATGGTGTGGTCTGCGCTCTGGGGGGATCGGTTAATTGGTCCGTACTTTTTCGACGGCAATGTAACAGGTGAAACATACTTGCATATGCTGCAAACATTTCTAATGCCCATACTGGACGGCATTGCATTAGGAGAACGGGAGGAGATGTGGTTTCAGCAGGATGGTGCACCACCACATTTCGCAACCATCGTCCGGAGCTCTGTAGATGAAACATTCCCAAGCAAGTGGCTCGGACGGCGAGGGCCCGTCGAATGGCCACCTAGGTCTCCAGACCTCACGCCTCTTGACTTTTTCTTGTGGGGCCATCTCAAGTCAGTAGTCTATGCTGATCGACCGAGAACCATACGTTCTCTAAAGGATAAAATCACATCTGAGTGTGCCAAAATCACTACCAATGTGTCAACGCGTCAGAAAGTGTCTCCAAGTGGAAGGCCACTAGTTCGAACATTTATTATAATTTAATAAAATGTGCCTATTCCTGACTTTTGCGCCACCCTGTATATACATATATACACAAACACACACTTTAGGTTACTTTAGGTGAGTTCGAACGACGGTTCAAGATCGACCTACGGTCGACCTCTCTGCAGCATCCTGCCTCATTTGCAGGATTTGGTGAAGGAAGGAATTGCTGTATGATCTCCTGTCCTCGTAGCCAGCCACGCATGGCTGGTCAGGGACTTTGCAAAGGAATCTGTCCAGCTGGTTCTTGAAGTTATTCAGGTCGGTGTGCTGGAGATTCCTCACTTCTTCTGGAGGACATTGAAAGGCTTTGGGCCTCGTATTCTGAGGGTATTTTCCATCCTCATTTTCATGGCTCCTTGTCCCACCGCAGCTGGGACTGTACAAAATCTGCCTCTTCTCTCATTCCATTTTGTTTCTAGTTCATTTCTAAGGTTAGGGACAGAGCCCTCAAGTATTTTCCATATGTATATTATTGTGTACCGCTCGTGCCTTCTTTCGAGAGAGTAGAGTCCCAGGGATTGTAGTCGAGACCAGTAGTCTTCACCTTCCATTTCCTCTATCTTAGACGTAAAAGTCCGTTGGATAGCTTCAATGTTCGCAATGTCTCGTTTTCTGTATGGGCTTGTGAGTACTGAGCAATACTCAATTATTGGTAGGACTAGACTCTTCCATAATTTGAGCATGATGTTTGCTTTTCTGGTGCGGAAGCTCCTCCAGATGATTCCCATTATTTTTCTAGCCGTTGTAGTTTTGATGTTATCGTGCTCTCTGAATTCTGCATCCGACGACATTATTACTCCAAGATCTCTGACTTGTGGATTTGGTGTTATCTGTTTGGCCTGCAGAGTTTTGTTCCCTTTTTCTGTAGCGCCTTGTTATTACCATATTTTAGAAGTTGGAATTTTTCTTCGTTGAACTTCATATTGTTGTCTTCTGCCCACTGGAATAATGTTTCAATGTCGTTTGGTAATTTTATTATGTCACCTTCGTTCAATATCTCCTTACATATCTTTGTGTCATCTGCGAAGCATGATACAATACTGTCCTTAATATCTGCATCAATATCTGCAATCATTATTATGAACGGCAAGGGAGCTAATACTGTCTCTTGTGGGACAGAGCTCACGATTTCCGAGACTTCCAATTCAACTCCGTTTACCACCACTCTTTGTGTTCTTTGCGTCAAGAAATTAAATATCCACCTTCCTAGCTTTCCAGTAATTCCTGTATTCTTAAGTTTGTGTGCTCTGATTTCATGATCACATTTATCGAAGGATTTAGCAAAGTCCATATATATTACATCTATGTTTTGCCTTTGACACAATGTTTTCAATATTTTCTCCTGGTGGTCTAATAGCTGTGATAGGCATGATCTTCCAGCCCTGGAGCCATGTTGATTTGGGTTGTATAAGTCGTTTCCTTGTAGGTAGTAGGTAGTTTTGCCTCTAATTATACGTTCAAGACACTTTATAAGGTGTGAGGTGAGAGCCACTGGCCGATAATGCTTGAGCATTGCTCTGTTACCACCTTTAAATAGGGGGACAATGTTCGCGTTCTTTAAAGGGAGTGGAATTTGTTTTGTCCTGTGTCGAATGATTTCCTCCATAGAGTAAGTACAGCGGTTTGGAATACTCTTTACATTTCTTCAGAAACGTGGCACTATATGTGTCTGGCCCTGGCGCTGAATTGTCTCGCGTCTGTGATAAGGCCGTAATTACATCTCCTTCCGTGAACTCGAAGTCTTTTAATAGGTTTGTGTCGGAATTTGTTCTCGATTGATTTGTATCTGTGCCGAAAAAATCGTCTGGGTTTTCCACTTCCATTTCGGATTTAGGGGTGCTAAACACAGAATTAAATTGTTCCTTAAGCAGTTCGCTTATTTCTTTCGGGTCATTTGTGTATTCAGCCTTCCCGTCTATCAACGGACCAATACTCTCCTAACACTGCATTTTCCTTTGGGCAAACGTGAAGTATTTTGGGTTATTTTTTGTTTTCTGCTAACTTGTTTTCCCCCTCGTTTGTCTTATGCATGAATGTTTGCATTAGGTCCATTTCTATTTCGCCAAGTTTCCTCTCTAGTTTGAGTCTCTTTGCATCAGTTCTGCATCTGTGGAGATGTTTTACGGTTTGTCTTCGTTGCCTGAATAGTGTCCTGATTTTCCACTTGAGCTGGCTACGTTTTCTTTCATGTCTCTCTGGAATATGTTTCAGTATTATAGGTTTGGTTTCCGTCTCTATTATACATAGTATTTCTTGTGGAGTTTTCTCGTGAAGTAGCAATTCCCAATTTACCTCCTTTAAATCTTTATTTACGTTTTCCCAATTTACTTTCTTTGAATTTATGTTTAAGCCTTCACATATTCCTTCTGCCTCTCTGGGATGCGTTTTCGGACTTCTGGGTGCTAACCATGGGCGTAGGAGGAGGGGGGTCTGGGGGGTCCTGGACCCCCCCGTCAACCTTTGTGTTGGGTCCATTTTGCCTTACTTTGTCGGGTCCATCACATCATGTCAATGAGAGGAAAATTAAAAAGGGAGGAAAACAGGCTTAGAAGGTAAAACTGTGAACTGAAATTATTTTACAAATTAATTTTATTTGACCACTTGTATGGTTGTATACATCTGTACAGTTATCTTGTCTTGTATGCATCTGATTTTAAATACAGAAAACTGAAGAGTAACTTACATAATAGCATCATTATAATTTATATTACTGTATTTTTCTCATACTTCATGAAAAACTAGAGTTTTGTTGCATAGCTTGCATTGTTGCTTTTACTTTTCCAATTGTTGATGTGGTCATTTTGTGGAGATGACAAATACGAGCATTGTGGGGAAAATAAAACACCGAATACACAATTTATGCAAGTGTACTTTGGAACAGCTGCGACAGACGAATGAGCGAAACGCAAAACAAAACAAAAGAAGAACACAAAATAGAAAACGACAAAATAATAATGGTATACTAAAATATACATACAGTAAAGGGGCATAATTACCAGTAAATATTTATCAATCAAACTTATGTTTATATTCAACACCCCCTCTTAAACTTAAGTTTCCTTTTCTTGAAGATACAAAATTATACCCTCCAAAATAAAATATTGTTACACTTTAGTCATAGGTATGACAAACCAAAAAAAAAAAAATATACATACATACACATAATATACATTATATCCAGTATACATACCAATACATATATAACACAGAATATATATTATACTACCTGATATAAATCATACATATATATACCATATATCAATAATACAATACCATACCATAATCAAATTGAATCAATATATATCAATATATCACAAATAATATATATACCATATATATAAATCATAGTTACCATTCAAATCTTGTAACCTCTAATAATTTTGAATCTATTTAACTTTTCTTTATTGACAGGTTTAGTAAATATATCAGCAACATTATCATTTGTAGGCACATAATGTAAAATAACACTATTATTTTGAATTTGAGACCTTATGTAATGATATTTAATATCAATATGCTTTGTTCTTTGGTGGTGCACTGGATTTTTAGCCAACTCAAGTGCTCCTTGATTATCAACATATAAGGTCACTGATAATTCACTACAACCTTGCATATCTATCAGTAATTGTTGCAAAAATTTTGCTTCCTTAATGGCAAATGTTAACGCTATATATTCTGCCTCACATGAGGACAAGGCAACACAATTTTGCTTCTTAGATTTCCAAGAAATTAATGGACCATTATCATTCAACTGGAAACAATAACCTGAGATACTCTTTCTGTCATTAGAGCCTCCCCAGTCTGAATCACAAAATCCAACAAAATTCAAATCATTACAAGACTTTTGAAATGTTCAACCATACTCTAGTGTGCCTTTAATATATTTTAAAGCAAACTTACTTAAGTTCAAATGGACAATGGTAGGCTTAGACATATACTGAGACAGTTTAGAAACCACGTAACATAAATCTGGCCTAGTACAAGTCATGACATATATTAAGCTACCAACAATTTCTCTATATAATTTTGGATCAATCAATTCCTTGGAATCAGAAACTATATCTTTGTTCACACACATATCGCATGGAATCAATTTAGGATTACAATTGGTCATATCAAATCAACGCAATATCTTTCCAAATATTTTGTCTGGTTCATTTTGATACTATCACCTTCAAACTGAAATTCAATACCTGAGAACCAATTTAATTGACCTAAATCTTTCATTTTAAATCTTTGAGACAAAGAAAATTTGACATCATTAACAGTATTTAAATCACTAGCAGATATAACTAAATCATCTACCCAAACAATTATTATTATGCATAAATCATCTTTATGTTTAGTATAAACGCAATGATCACAAAATGACTGCTTGAAATTTTGACTAATAAAAAAATCATGAAGTATATTATTCCAATTTCTACCACTTTGTTTAAGTCCATACAAAGATTTATTTAGTTTACATACAAGTCGTTCATCATTTTTCATTGTTTTTACAAAACCTTCAGGCTGCTCAACAAATAACTCGTAGTCTATGTCAGCGTTAAGGTAAGCTGTCTTTACGTCCATTTGGTGGACAACAAAACCATTCTGGACAGCTAACTGCATGAGTAAACGGACTGATGTAATACGGGCAGTTGGAGAAAATGTTTCAATTTGGGAATAACCTTTCGCCACATAACGAGCCTTGAATTTTTCTTCATTGTTTGGTCCTAGCTTCACGGCGTAAACCCACCTTCCACCTACTACGGATCGATCCTTAGGCGCTGGTACAAGTTCATATGTATCATTTTCTTCTAGGGATCTTATTTCATCATTCATTGCATTTTTCCACTTAAATGCTTCCGGAGATGCAATGGCTTCATTGTAAGTTCTAGGAATATTACTGACTCTATAACAGTAATCAATAGTGCAGCTTGCAGCGTCTAAGCTATCTGGGTCCACATAATCTTCCAGATATTTGGGTGCATTCCGTCTTCTCTGTGGGCGCTTTTGGTTTTCCTTTTCTGTCCTTGGCTCAGCTTCACCTTCTAAATTTCTTACAGGGGTTCCAACTTTTTCATTTTCTTCTGGGGTTCTACGTTGTATAAAATCTAATGGATCATCATGGGTAACTTCATGTTGTTGGTTCACTTCATGAAATCTGACACATCTTACTCTTCTAACTTCATCTTTCTCTGGAAAGTATACCAGGTAAGCAGGACTGCTAACATCATAGCCTATAAAAACTCCCTGCTCACTTCTTGCATCCAATTTTTGCTTCTTTTGTACATAGGCAAAACAATTGCAGCCAAAAGTGTGCATATTACTGATGTCAGGTTTCCTTTCATGGAACATTTCATGAGGTATCTTCCCAGTTCTTTGATTAAAGCATCTGTTTCTGGTGTATGCTGAAGCTCTAACTGCATAATTCCATAGTTTCTTTGGTAATTTTGCTTCTAATATTAAGCATCTGGACATTTCAAAAAGGCTTCTCCATGTCCTTTCAGCAGTACCATTCTGGTGCGGCGAGTAAGGGGCTGAAAATTCATGTTTAATTTTATTACTCACCATGAGAGACTTGAATTCTGAACTGGTAAATTCTGTCCCATTGTCTGTCCTAAATCTTTTAACAGAACCATATGGAGCGATATCAGCCAAAAATCTTGCTGTAGCAGAAGTAGCATCACTCTTACTCCTTAAGAAATAAACAAATACTACACTTGTATAATCATCAACAAATATAATTGCAAATCTAGAATTTTCTCTTGAAATTGGATCTATTGGGCCCGCTAAATCACAATGTATTAATTCTAAACGTTTGTTAGCTCTTTTATCAGGTTCTCTACATCTGTATTGGCACATTTTTCCTTCAACACAGGTTTTACAGTTAAAATTGTCTTTACCAATAATTTTCATTCCTTCAACAACTGACTCAAGCTTCAACAGATCTTTGACATTACAATGTCCTAAAATTTTATGCCATTCTTCAAGAGAATGCATTTTTTTGCGTTTTCACATTGTTCAAAAAATATAATTTTCCAGATTTTTCTATATCAAACAGTACCATCTGGAGCTATCAGTTCTGCGGAATTAGGGTAAAATTTTACAGATACTCCATTCTCTGTTGCAGCTTGAACAGAAAATATATCCTGCTTGTAAGAAGGAATACACAATGTACCTTTAAGGGTAACTTTCCTTTTCTTACCTTGAGAGTCCCTAATAACAACATTAGCATCGCCTCTGGCAGACACAATGCCATTGGATCGGCTTCCATCAGCAAGCTCAATAAAATGCTTTGATGAATCAAAATCCTTATCCAAATTAACAAATTTTGATTTATCCCTAAGTATATGAGCAGTTGCTCCACAGTCAATCAACATATTGTATGAATCTATCTCATTATTGTGTTCATCAAAAGTTACACTGGTATTTACTTTGAAAATAAAAGATTCATCTTTTCTATTATCATCCACAACGAGGCTCACAGAATTTTTCTTCCTACAGAATTCTGTATCATGAGAGTTACTTTTGCAGAAGTCACACCATCTACTAAATTTTAAAGAACTATTTTTATTTTTACACTGAAACTTTTTGTGTCCAGGTTTTCCACATGAGTAACACCTTAATTTTGAATTACTATTGACATTAGATTTGACTTTCATGACATTGTCATCACTAGTACTATAGGTTAACCTACACTTTTCTGACTCTTCATAACTTCTCAATGCAGACTTAAAGTCCACAAAATTCATGGTATCACCCCTCTGAGTGACCACTGTAGAAAAGGCCTTAAAGTCATCAGGTAATCCTTTTAAAATCATTGCTATCAATAAGCTATCAGAAATTGTCTCACCAGCAATCTTCAATGATGCGGCAGCTGTCTCCGCTCTGATCATATATGCTGTCACACTCTCCTGTCTGCTCATTTTTAGTGATGTGAGCTCAGTGTAGAGGGAGATTACCCTAGGTTTGGAACTACCTAGATAATACTCACGGAGAATTTTTAATGCCTCTCGTCCATTGTCTTTTGCATCTCTAATGATTAAAGACAAACTTTTGTCATCGAGCACTTGCACAAGCTCGGCAAAAACTTCGGCATTTTTCTCAGGATCAACACCGCCATCTTGTGCTCCTTCTACGACCGAAAGCAACTTTTGAAGTCGGAGATGCCCTCTAAATTTAACTTCCCACAATTCGTATTTTTCCTCATCTCCATCAAAATAAAGACGTGACCTGGGCCCATAACCTGTTGATGTGGTCATTTTGTGGAGATGACAAATACGAGCATTGTGGGGAAAATAAAACCGAATACACAATTTATGCAAGTGTACTTTGGAACAGCTGCGACAGACGAATGAGCGAAACGCAAAACAAAACAAAAGAAGAACACAAAATAGAAAACGACAAAATAATAATGGTATACTAAAATATACATACAGTAAAGGGGCATAATTACCAGTAAATATTTATCAATCAAACTTATGTTTATATTCAACACCAATCACCTTAAGTAATCTTCCTTATTTCTTTTTTCAGATTTACTTTTATGGCTTTTAGTTGGAAAACAAAATGTCTCAAAAAATTAACTTACGAAAACGACAACATAGCAGCAGGTACAAAGTCAAATGTGTTGCATGCAATTAAATTTTTGACAATGATTTCAAAGTTTGACATATGAATAAACATCATCAAAGTTTGATATTGTCTGGGATAACTCCTGATACTGTCTGTGTGCTGCCACAATCTCAGTCAAAGATTTCAAGTCTTTCATACTGAGGCAGAACTTCCAAGAAAAGCAGTACATGTTGATGATGTTGGTGTTGGTGTCTCTGACTCTGAGGAATCTCCAATAACAAACAATAAGAGCTGAACAGTTGCTGGAAGACAGGGTTGCCAGGTCTGTCCTCTTGGGGACAGTCTGTCCTATTTCAGGTTCGGTTGTCCTAAACATTTTCAAATAAAGGGGACAACCCAAAACTGTCCTCTTTTGTCCTATTTGAGAAATTTATCACATGCATTATAAAAAGAAACATTTAAGAACAAATATAATTTTAAACATAAAGTATAAGAGAATATAAATATAACATACATATATTTACGTTTCTTCAAATGGTTTACACAGTCTCGCCGCCACTGAAGTATGTACAATGTACGTATTACATATTGAAACGTTTTATTACATTTTGGCTATGCATTGCAAAACATTACAGTGTGCCGTGTGGCATACCGCTTAGTTTTAATGCATAGACCCTAGGCAGCTAGACTAGAGCCTATCAGTCGCGAATCAAACATAAATCAATGTGGTTGTGATTTTGTTCGTTTGATCATGTTAAGTGAATAACCAAGTTTATATAATATAGTTACATCGCATTATTTGAAATATAAATATATAGCCCTTCAATATGGGAAAGTGGAAGAATACATATAATGATAACAGACATTATAATAAAGACTGGGAAAACCAATTTAAATGGCTTTCGTGGAAGAACAGTTCTTGTATGTGTAAGTGGTGCAATTGTGTATTGACTTTTAACATAAAATAACTCGGTATGGTAATAATTTAAACCTGTCCCTTTTTTAAAAATTTATAACATTGGCTGTCCCCTTTTTTTTTAGTGTTTGTCCCATTTTAAGAGATATCACCTGGCAACCCTGCTGGAAGATCTACAGATCTACAGAAGCTAAGGCTAACAAAGACCCTAAGATCCACTCTAAGGTTAGCCCGACAGAAAGAAGAGAGCATGGGGTTTAAAGAAGAGAATAAGGGGTTAAGTAAGTAGCAAAACCTATCATTCGTGGGTTAACATTCACTCAGAAAAAGAGAGAGAAACACTCGCTATCATCATCCGCCGGCCACTGCCGACAAGTCGGAAAAATACTCGAAGAGAATAGGAAAGGGGTGAAAGATGAAAAGAAGTAAAATAAGAACGCTTACAAACTATGCAACCAGTCTTAACTCAAAAACTGTCATACCATGCAAATTACAGACATGCAAGTAAAGAGAGGATAAGAAAAGAGAAAAAAAAAGTATGAAGAGTATAACAAAAAGTGGATTAGTTTACGCTACGAGCTACATCTAAATTCGTGTTAGTCTATTTTTTTTTTTAAATATAATTTTGTTGTTGCATGTCACAAGCTGGTATTACTTGTCAACAGACTCAAACTATGGAAAAAATAGGTCCTGCTCCAACTAGAGTAGCCTAAACACAGCCTAGGCTACGTTGAAGATGGAAGACCTAGGCTAAAAATGAACCAGCCTAGCTATGTGTCCATAAACAGGACTTCCATACTTTATTGTTAAACAATTACAGCTGAAATGTCAGCTTATTTAACCTAAATTTAATAACCGAAGGCAAATTTATGAACTTCTTACCTTGAAATGATATATAAATTTAATTTTTTGACACCAATAATTAACTTTTTTATTCCGGCTTCTTTGTCTCTAGCCCCCTCCTTGTTGTTCTCCTTTGTCTCTCCTTCTTTTTTCTTATTGCGATTTTTTCTTCTTCTTCCCAAAACCATGTTGCCATTTCTAGCTATGGGATCTTTTTTCTTTTCATCCCATATTTGTTTCTTCGTTGGTGTCTTTTTAATTTTTCTCAGCAAGAGTTCAAGTTCTCCTTCTGATTTACTTTCATTGTTATTATTTTTTAATGTCAATGTGGCTTATCGAAGATTAGGTGGGTCTTCCATTTCGGTACTCCCAAATTTTCACACATTGGGGCCGGCCAGAAAGGAAAAATTGCATGTGAAACCCAATTTTTTTCTTTAATATTTGTTAACCCATCTTAGATTACCTATAATTTACGTTTTATTTGTTATTCCATTTTTGTTTTTCCTCACTTTTTAATATAAAAGGTGTAGCATTTTATAGAGTCCTCACTCTTTCCAAAATGAAAGGGTGTTGCATTTTATAAAGTCCTCACTCTTTCCAAAATGAAAGGGTGTCGCATTTTAATTTATTTTCCATAGGAAATATTACAATACTCCAGTCCTTATCTTTTGTTGTAACATCTGCCTAGCTTGTACGGCAGTTGAACGTTGTGGTCTACTATTTGTGGTATAGGTTATTGTAGTAGTAGGACTAGTTACATCATTTATTGAACAGGTTAGGTTTGGTATAGTTTGGGTCAAATTTTGATTATCATCAGAATCTATTATAGATTCATCTTCATGATCATTTTTGTTAACAGTAGTTGGTCCTACTTCTAGGGGGTATAAGAGTGATACATCTCTTATAGTTTCACCTGAAGCGGTTTTAAGTTTTACAACACTGGTTAATCCATCTTCCTCAGTTTTTAGTTCTAAAACTCTACCTAATGGCCAACACTGTCTTGGTGTATTTTGTCTAATTAGAACCACATCTACCCTGATTTCATTAACCCAGTCTTTGTTTTGTATATATTTATGCCTTTCTCTCAACCCAACAAGGTATTCATCACTCCATTGCTTTTTAAATTTTGTTTTTATATTTGTTATTTGTGATAATCTATTTTGCAAATCATGATTATTATCTCTCCAAGGTGAATCATCCAAGGAGATATTGTAATCAGGTAGAGGGTTAATGACTTCTCCCTTAATCAAATGATTTGGGGTGAGAGGCTCTACATCATTAATATTATCCCCAACATAAATAAGAGGTCTGTTATTGACAACATTCTCAATTTCACTAATGAGAGTGAGAAGTTCAAAGAATTCAATTTGTTTTTTACCTATTGATTTCTTTAGGCAATTCTTTATTGTTTGGATATTCCTTTCCCAGATTGCTCCATACCATGGTGATGCAACAGGGATGTATTTCCATTTTATTTTGTTATTTTGTAGATATGGTATGTGAATTTTGTAATATGTCATTTATTTGTTTTTCACCAGCCTTGAAATATGTTGCATTATCTGTCCAAACAATTTTGGGTACAGAATGCTTAGCACAAAATCTTCTAAAGCTATAGACAAGTGATTCTGCAGAGAGATCACTCACTATGTCTAAGTTGACTGCTCTAGAAGATGAACATGTGTAAAGTATGATGTACATTTTTTGTTCTGTTGTTCCCAGACCAACAGTCAAACTTCCTGTATAGTCTATGCCAACTGTTCAAAAGGTCTATTAAAGGTGACTCTCTCTGTTAGCAAATCAGGAGGATTGGTCTTCCTGAAAGATCTGGAATGAATCCTTTTGCAGGTGACACAGTTATTCAAAACTGTCTTTACAGTCATTCTGCCTTTGGATATCCAATACAACTTTCTAATGGCATTTAATGTTTGTGGAACACCCATGTGATAAAGTTCATTGTGTTTCTCTCTAATAATTAGGGTTGTAATGTGATGGAACCTAGGAAGAAGAAGGGGTTGTTTCTGTTATATGTGATTTGTGATTTGTTTAATCTACCCTTACATCTTAATAAGCCATCTTTGTCAATGTAGAGATTCAAGTTTATTACCACAGAGGCACTAGCGTAGTTAGAGGGGGGCGGAGGGGGCGGTCCGCCCCGGGCGGCACTTTTTGAGGGGCGGCACTTTTGGTCTACTGCAATGAAAAAAAAGGTGTTTTTTTATGTCGGGACAGTAGAAGGATACAAGACGCCAGACACAATTTTATTTTTCCACGAAAACACTGCTTACTTCGTTAATTTCCGACAATGGTAAGGATTGTGTTCCCTTGAAGATGGCCTTATTGACCATCATACCTATTTAAGCGCTTAGTTGTGCTTAATTAATAATAGCATTGGTATAAATGCATTTATTTCATTAAAAAGGGAAATAACCCATAAAGTTATGTAAATACGTTATAATCTATAAATATACGTTTAATATTTATAAATAATCAATATCAAAACTAATATGCTGGTTGTGGTGCCGCGTTTGTTAGCGGGCTAAAGATAAAGTAAAGGCCAATTTGAGGCTTTATTCAACATAAACATAGCATAGATCTGAAACACAGAAAACAATAATTAGTAAAGACTTGTTACACAGAAAACAATAATTAGTAAAGACTCATTACATTCCTCTCTTCTTTTATAATACGTGATCACAGAAAACAATAATTAGTAAAGACTTGTTACACAGAAAACAATAATTAGTAAAGACTTGTTACACAGAAAACAATAATTAGTAAAGACTCATTACATTCCTCTCTTCTTTTATAATACGTGATACTTTGCACGGTAAGAAACAAAACGACAAGTTCAAGATATTTTGGAAGAAAGAAGAGTCTACAAGTTTAGGCGTTGAACTGGGTATCTGATTCGAGTGCTTCTTCTCAGAGGGGGACTCGTCTCGGAGGTTACTGACACAGGTTGGCCTCTCTCGACTTCGACTGGAGTCGCTTCGACGGGAGCTGTTGGGACCGTGTGTCGGCGGATCTCAGCGGGTTCTGAGTCGTCCGTTAGCGGGATGGAATTGATTGGCGGACTGGGTACGGGGGGTTCATAGTGATTCGTGTCATCCGTATTGCTACGTCCCGCCGGTGCCAGGTCCCTGATGGATACGGTATCTTCTCTCCCATTCGGATGCCGTATAAACGCGTAGTTGGGGTTTGCCTCAATTAACTCAACTTCCTCGACGAGGGGGTCGTTCTTGGATCGGCGAATGAATTGGCGAAGGAGTACAGTTCCCGGAGAAGACAGCCACGTCGGTAGTGCGGAACCGGTAGAAGTACGCCGCGGGTGCGTGAATAGACGCTCGTGAGGAGTTTCGTTCGTGGCCGTACACAGCAGCGATCTAATCGAGTGCAGCGCGTCTGGTAGGACGGACTCCCATTGCGACATCGGCAACCCGCGATCTTCTATGGCTAGTTTGATGGTGTTCATGATGATTCCATTGTAACGTTCGCATTGCCCGTTTCCTTGGGGGTGATACGGCGTTGTGCGACTAGTCGCGATACCATGTTTAGTTAGGAACAGTTTTAATTCCGAAGACATAAACGATGTCCCTCGATCTGTGTGGATGTAAGAGGGAGTTCCGAAGGTAGAAAATAACTCGGTGAGACGGGCGATAACGGTTGACGTGTTCGTATCACGGCACGGGAAGGCAAAAGGAAAGCGTGAATACTCGTCGATTACTGTTAGGATGTAAGGTCGCGAAGTTGCGCTCGGAAGCGGGCCTTTAAAGTCGATGTTAAGTCGGTCAAACGGGGACATGGCCCGTATTAAGTGACTAACTTCTGGTTTATAGTACTGTGGCTTACATTTAGCGCATGTTTGGCATTCCGACGTAACTCGTTTGATGTCATCCACTGAGAATGGTAGGTTCCTAGCTCTCACAAAATGAGTCATTCGGCGGACTCCTGGGTGTATCAGATTAACATGCAGCTGGGCGAGGGATATTCTTGGAGTAGCAGCGCAAAAAGATCGCGACAATGCGTCTGCGGCTCGGTTCTCGGGGCCCGGTCTGTATTTTATTGTGAATGAGTAGCCGGCTAGTTCTACATGCCAACGGAGAATCTTATCGTTCTTAATACGACCAGTAGCTTTTCCATCGAACATGAAAGATACGCTCCGCTGGTCGGTGACGACAGTAAAGTGTCGATAAGCTAAGAAGTGCTTCCACTTGCGAATGGATTCGATTACAGCGTATGCCTCCTTTTCAACGATGTGATGGCGACGTTCTGTGTTATTCAGAGCGCGAGAAAAGAACGCCACCGGGCGGCCGTTCTGGGTGAGGGTGGCTCCGATTGCTGAAGAGGAAGCGTCCGTCTCCACAGTGAACGGCAGTTCTTCATCGATTGAACCGACGACAGCTTTCGAGATATCATCTTTGAGTGTTTGGATCGTTGATACTTCCTCGCGAGTTAATGGGAATGATGAAACGTTGAGCAGAGGTTTGATCTTGAGGGAATAGTTCTGAATCCATTTAGCATAGTATGCGAATAGTCCGATTACGCGTTGTAGAGACGACTTGTTGCGAGGAGTTTGAAGTTCTTGTAGTGGCCGGAGGCGTTCGGGATCGGGCCGCAATACGCCATGAGAGATAGAATATCCGAGCAGGTGCACTGATGTCATCGAAAGCTTGCATTTTTCCTTGTTTAGACTCAGATTTACTCGTTTAGCGGCTTCCCAGAAATGTCGAAAGTTCTCATCGTGCTCTTCCCAAGTGGTTCCGCAGATGGTGAGATCGTCGATGTTCAATTCCTTGTGTCTGATTAAGAATGGGGTACCGAGTATTATGTCAGCGCACAGATCCGACAAGACGGATAGTTCGAGCTTTTCGTAGTCGCGGTCTCCCATCGTAACCTTCACTGTATATCGACCTGAGATGGCTGCGGATAGATTAGGCGAAGCCATTGATACGACGCCCGAGTGCGGAAGAATGGGCAGCTCTAAGTGTTTGGCTAGATCCTCACGAATGAAGTTGTCCGAGCTGCCAGTATCCAACAAGGCGAGACACGAACGGCCGTTGACGAGGATATCGACTGTTGAGTTGGTAGGCATGGAGGAGCTACACGATAGAGTGGTACTAATGGTCGCTAATGCTGCGGCTGAATGAGACGCTGTGGTTTTATCCTGTTTTTGACGTGCCGAGGAAGTACTTGAGCGGCAGACTTTGGCCCAGTGGCCGGTCTTTTCACATTTCGCACAGATAGAATCCTTTGCTGGACACCTACTTCGTGGGTGGCGTCGAGACCCGCAGAAGAAGCACAGAGCGGCTTTGTTGTCGAAATTCGTAGCGGCTGAAGAGTTTGGGAGATCGTCTTCTTGGACGCAGGCAGGCCGGGCAGAGTCAGTAGTCGGCGACGGTTCGTGGCGAGAGCCAGTGGCTGCAACAGCACCGTAATGAGTGAGGTACGATTCTGAGTTTTTCTGGGCCTGATCTAATGTTCGAGCCTGGACGATAGCCTTTTCCAGTGAGAGTGTGTCATTTTCGAGTAAGCGGGTACGGATGGCGCTATCTCTAATTCCTCGGATGAAAGCGTCTCTCACAGATGAACTCCTGTTTTCGTCGGCGGAAACCGATTTGAAGTTGCAGTCATTGGCTAGTTGTTGAAGAATTTGCAAGTACTCATCGAGGGTTTCCTCGGGCTTTTGGTGACGGGTGGACAACAGGTGGCGAGCGCATACCTCGTTTGGCTTCTTGACGTAGGTGGCCTCTAAGGCTGCCATGGCATCCTCATAAGTAGAGCAGTCTTGAATGATATCAGCGACATCGGGGCCGATATGTATGAATAGAACCTCCAATTTATTGGGGTTGTGTTCGGCGATAGTACTCAAGAAATATTTGAATCCGCGCGACCATAATTTCCATAGTTTCCCAGCTTGGGGAGAATTCGGAGAAGTAATAAATTTATCCGGGAATCACCTTCTCCATGATATAGTAAGATTACTGGATGAATATTTGCTTGCTGTATCTGAAAAGCCGACTGAATGGCTGATTGAAATGTTGAATAAATTGTGGTGCCGCGTTTGTTAGCGGGCTAAAGATAAAGTAAAGGCCAATTTGAGGCTTTATTCAACATAAACATAGCATAGATCTAAAACACAGAAAACAATAATTAGTAAAGACTCATTACACTGGTATTAGTTGTAAAATGATAATGGTAATCCCAGGATTCGGCCGAGAAGGAATTCGAGAAGAAATACTTCAGAAAGTTGAGGTAAAATGCTTCCCGATGGGCGGATCGGGAAGCGGCCAATCGCGAAGCGAATTCTGAGACTCCTCGGAGCAAGCGGTCGCCGGCTCACTTCTAGCTGATCCTCGGTAGCGTGAAGACGTCTCAGAATTTGCTCTCGTGAATATTGCGTGTAATATCTTTGTTATATTTACCTCGTTCTTCTTTGTGTTCTTATTTATTTAATTCGAGATTGGGGATTCGATTATTTTATTATTCTATCAATCTATTTATCTATCCCCAGATGAAGCGAACAAAAAAGAGTGGTGCTGCTTTTAGAAAAAAGAAAAAGGCTAGGGAGGAAGTATTAAAAAAGAGTGAAGGGGCACTACTGAAATACTTCAGTCGTAAAGAAACTACTACTGCTATTGAAGCTGAAGCAGTTTCCGAATCCAAACCATCGTCAAATTCAAGTGATTCTTCAACTTCACGCGATCGTCAAATTCAAGTGATTCTTCAACTTCACGCGATCGTCAACTTCAAGCGATGAAGAGCGTGACGAAGAAAAAATTCCGGCTGTGGACTTAAAAGATGTTAGCCTATGGCCACGCAAGATTAATGATGCCACACGAATCTTACTGATACGTCAAGGTGCGTCTGTAGTTCAACATCTAGATTCTGATTTCGGTGAAGTGATGCGTCAAGGTGCGTCAACCAAAGGACGAACTAGAAAACTAACACGCGAGTGGTTTTTTCGAACTCTGCCAAATGGTGAAAAAATGTTGAGATCGTGGATGATGTACTCTCCTTCCAAGGAAGCTCTTTACTGCTTTTGTTGCAGATTGTTTTCAGACAGAAGTCACTCAAATTTTAATTCTGTAGATGGATTCAACATGTGGTGGAAACTGAATCCTAGAATATTCGAGCATGAATCCAGTGTAGCTCATGTTCGGACTTTCACACAATGGAAGGAGTTGGAAATTACGATCGCTCGTGGAGCAACAATTGATAAAAAAGAACAAGAAGTTGTTGAAAACGAAGTGAAGAAGTGGAGGGAGATCCTTTCAAGATTGTTTGATATCATTAGATTCCTAGCTAAACAGAATTTGGCTTTACGGGGTCACCGAGAAGGAATTGATTATGAGACTGGCGTTAAACCTAAATCAACGGGAAATAGAGGAAATTTTTTAGAGTTAGTTCATTTGTTGGCGAAATATGATCCAGTGCTACGTGAACATCTTCTAAGAATCAAGCTGGGGAAAAGTTTGCTACTTCCGATATGTCGCCTACTATTCAGAACGAGTTTATAGAAATTTTGGAGAAAATGTAAGAAGCAAAGTCATCGAGCGAGTAAAACAAGCCAAGTACTTTTCCATGATATTCGACAGCACTCCTGATATTTCTCATAAGGATCAAACGAGCCAAGTTTTACGCTAGTTATGATCGATGGAACTAAAGTGGAGGTTGTGGAATCATTTGTTGATTTCATTGAAACAAAAGGTAAAACCGCCGAGAATATTTCAACAATGGAAAAATTAGAAAATGACGGAATTGATATTCAAAATTGTAGAGGACAAGCATATGATAATGCTGCTGTAATGGCTGGTCAACATATTGGTGTTCAGAGACGTATCAAGGAAATTAATCGAAAAGCAGAATTTGTCGCTTGTACAAATCACACGCTGAATTTGGCGGGTGTACAAGCAGCTTCTGTTGCTGTGAATTCTGTTACCTTTTTTGGAATTGTGGAGCGTTTGTTCACGTTTTTTTCTTCATCAACCCATCGTTGGGATGTTCTAAAAACAGTCACTGGTCAAAGTGTCAAGCGCGTAATAGAAACTCGGTGGAGTGCAAGGGGAGAAGCTGTGAGTGTTGTAAAAAAACATTTCTCAAAAATCTTAAGTGCTTTAGAACAGTTAACTGGTGAAGAAGAAAATACAGCTACCAGGTCAGATGCTGGCGTGCTGCTTGGTGCGTTGCAATCGTTTTCCTTTCTGTGCTTTCTTGGCCTGTGGGGACCCGTCCTTCTAGAAATTAACGACACACAGGCTTACCTCCAAACCAAAGGATTGAACATACAACAATGTGATATAAAACTCAGGGCTTTAAAAGCATTTCTAGTTGAAAACAGGGACGAGCTAGTGAATAATGGAGTAACCTATGCCAAAGGAATTTGTGATGATCTGGGGATAGTCATGGAGCGTCAGCGTCGAAGTAGAAAGAAGAAACAAATGTTTGGTGAAGGATCACGAGATGCTGAATTGCCATACGAAACTGAGTTGGCGAGAGAAATGTTTTCTTCGCTGGACAGAGTGATCCAAGAAATAACTTTGAGATTTCAACAGCTTCATGAACTTGCTGAGAAATATGCCTTCCTTACCCCGTCGAATCTTTTGGATGATAAATATGAGTGTCAACTAGATCACGATCACGATGACATTGATAAGGAAGAGTTCCTCGTTGGGAGAAAAAGACTTCAGCATTTTATTGCTGTTGCTGCTACGCAAGACGAAACAGAGACGTGGAAGGAAGGCCCCCTTGAACTTTTGCAGTTTATTCAAAAGTATAATCTTGGTAACTCGGTTCCAAATATTGTAATACTGCTGCGGATTTTTCTCACAATTGCTGTTAGTGTTGCTAGCTGCGAGAGGAGTTTTTCTAAACTAAAACTGATAAAGAATTACCTAAGATCTACTATGAGCACCTTGCGGTTGAGAAATCTTGCCATACTGTCTATAGAACAACAATTGACAGACGAAATAGACTTCGACAATGTCATCGAAGATTTTGCTAACAGAAAAGCAAGAAAAATAACTGTGTAGAATGTTGTAGTTAATTTTTTCACTTCAGAAGTAAACATGTTGTCCTATTATTTTTCACAGGTTTTTTTCTATACGTCGTTTTCACTTTTTGTTTAAGTATGTTTGTTATGTGTATTGTGTTGTGTTTCAGGGGGGCGGCAAACTCAAGGACCGCCCCGGGCGGCACAAACTCTAGCTACGCCACTGCACAGAGGGTACTTTGTTCATTTGTTTACCAATTGTTAGAAAATCTATTTCATTTTTGTATTCTGTTTGTTGTATGTGGTTAATCCAATATTTGGCAGCTAGACTTGTATACATTTCATTATCATTATTTCTTTATTTATTTTCTTTAAACAGTTGTGAATGAATCTGAGACAGTAAGATGTTACCCTTACAAGTTTGCCAAAGTCAGAATAATTGTTATAATCTAATAGTGGCTCAACTTTATTTGTGGTTATCATGTTAAGCTTTACATTGATTTGTTCTGCTGGCCACATTGTTTCATCCTGAATTAATTCAGGTCCATGAAACCAATTTTTGTTGGATTTTAGTAATTTACAGGATAATCCTCTTGTAAGAAAATCTGCAGGATTTTGTTTTGTTGGAATGTATCTGAAGGTTATGTCCAAATTTTGTCTAGCTTCTTTCATGTCTCTTAATCTGTTACGGACAAAGATATTTTTTTAGTTTAACTCATCAGAGTTGATCCATGCCAAGCAGATTTGACTGTCAAGCCAAAGATATGTATTTGTGATGTTTACATCATGGTAGACTTCATGGAGAAATCCTGTTATTTTTACAGCTAGATAACCTGCAAGTAGTTCAAGCTGAGGAATAGTTTTCTTTTGTTTTAAAGGTGTTACTTTCCCCTTGGCATAGATCAAATGACTGCCATCCTCACCTACAAGGTAAGTGCAACAGCCATACACCTTTTCACTGGCATCGCCAAATACATGCAAGGTTTGAGGTGTATCTCTCTGTCCACAAACTCTGGGAATATTTATGTTTTGTAGTTTATTGAGATCTTTAGCTAACCATTTCCAGCTATCTTGTTGTTTATTGGTTATAGGATCATCCCAGTCTACTTTCTGTTTCCAAAATTCTTGTAAAAGAACCCTGGATCTGATAGTAGAAGGAAGGAGTTAACCCATAGGATCAAATATTTTTGAACTTTCGGATAAGATCTTTCTTTTTGTGTTAGCTGTTGTATATAAGGTGTAGCCTTTTGTGCAGAGTGAGTTATGAACTTTAGAATCTGAGTTCAAATCCCAGATCATACCTAATGTTTTCACCCTGTTTGTTGGTTCTGTCAATCCTTTGTCTTCTGATTTTATTTTTTGATTTAGTCTCATTATTTGTGATCCACACTCTTAATTCAAAATTACCTTCTTTCATTATTTTATCTGCTTTTATGTAAACTTCATTTAATTCTGACTCTGTTTTGATTGATCCTACAAGGTTATCTACATAGAAGTGATCTTTCAAGAACTGAACAGTTAAATAATTTTCATCATACAAATTTAAGTGATGTTTGATGGTTAAAGCCAGTAAACTAGGACTTGCATGTGTCCCAAACAAAACCACATTAAATTTAAATGTTTTAAACCCTTTATTTAACCCTTTCATGCCGTATGGGCATGAAAAGTAAACGAAAATCAGGTATGAAAGGGTTAAGTTATATGGATCATTAAACCACAAGAATCTTAGTTGATCTTTGTCATAGTCATTTTTCAGATGAATTCTCAAAAAAGCTTTGCTTATATCACTTTGAATTGCATAGTCATCTAATCTAAATCTTAGAAGGATTTTTATAAGGTCTGAAATAAGATTAGGCCCCTCTATGAGACAGTCATTCAAGCTATGCTTATTGTCATCTTTAAGACTACAGTTATGCACAACTCTAAGTTTTGTTGTGGGTGCATCCTTTCTATAGACTCCTGTGTGAGTAAGATAATGGCAGTTGTCTTTTTTAAAGGAGTGATCTTTAACTTCCTCAATGAAGCCTTTTTCTAACTGGTCCTTGAAAACATCATCATACATTTTAATTCTATTGTCATTTTTTAATCTTTTCATCAAATTATAAAGATGACCTTTATCTACCTTTAGATTATCATTTAATTTTGGACTATTGATCTCCCAAGGTAGTTCAATTGAATAATGGCCATTTTCATATATGATGGTATAATTTTCAAAATTTTCAACCATTAATTGATTTTCGTCTGTATGATCACCATCTTGCACCCCTACTGACTGTTGTACACCTTTATCTAATTCTTCAGTTTTAATGATTTATTCAATATTTCAGTATTTATGTCATTATTTGAGTTGTGTAAGACTTTGTCATAATAGAGCGAGTTTGTTAGTCATATATTTTTATTTTCATTGTTATTTTATTTATCTAGGCGTCCCAGTGGAGCTATACCCCAGTGAGTATCTAGAGCTATCCCATCTCCTATTCTGACTATGCCCTTCTGATTAAGTGAATATAATCAGCTCCAATTAACATTTGAACATATCTATTGTATCATCATTTAAATTTATATCTGCAATTTTATACTGCTTTTTAAGTTGTTGTATTATTTGTTTTAAATATGGTATTTTAAATTTTTGTTGACCAACTTGTTTAATGACTACTGCTTCTATGTTTGTTGTTTTATTCTCTGTGGGTATATCCAGATCTATGATAAATTGACTGTAGTATTTTTTCTTTCTGTTCATTTTCTTTGACAAATGATGTTATACACAATTCTTGTTCATTTTTATGAGTTTGTAGGCCTAATGATTAACTAATGATTGATCTACAAATGTTTGTTGGGAACAAGAATCTATTAGACATCTTATAGTAGTTGTCCCACCTTTTTTATTTTTTAAATCTAAAGTTATTGTAGGTAGAAGTACACTAGAATTTTTATTGACATTATTTATTGATGCATGTCCATTAAATGTTTTTCATTTTTCTTCGTGTTTTGTTTATTTGAATTTTTAAATGAATCACAAAGACAAGAGACATGATTTAAACTTTCACAATTAACACATTTGAATCTTATTTTTGTTTTGCAGTCCTTGTTAGTACGTCCTGCACCTGTGCATTTAGTACAAAGGTTTAACTGAGAACACCTGTTTATCCGGGATTCTAAGTTTACATATTTAGTACATCGTGTGCTATTGTGATCATCAGCCGAACAAAATTTACACTTACGTGCAAATTCTGTCGTAACATTCAAATTTTGTAGTGTAGGAGTTAGACCTACCACTTTTTGTTCTGATTTGTCTTTTTGTTGTTGTTGTGGCTTTGGTTTTGTTTGAATTTTCTTTGTTTGGTTTATTTGTGAATCAATCTTTGTTTGTGAATTAATCTTTGAAGATTTGTACATTGACAAAACATTTGGAAATTCATTCCTTATTTCACCAAGGGTAGGGTATGTATTTCCCGTTATTCTTTGGAAAATTCCCTAATTTGGGTAGGTAAACAATCAAATATTATGGCTTGGATAAACCATGCTGATTTCTCTAGATCTATGTCATTATTTTGTAGATGACCTAACATGCATTCAATTTCACAATAGAAATTGTACAGATCCTGATGGTTATCCTTGGCTGGTTTTATATTTTTGAATTTTATTGCTAAATCATTTACTATTTCTTTTTCATTTAGGAAATTTCTTTCTAATAATTTGAGAGCTATTTTATATGAGCTGCCTATTGCTGGTAAGGCATCAACCAGTTTTAGGGCTGGGCCCTTTAAATAATTAAGCAGATAACTAAATTTGTCAACACGAATGCCTTGACTAGAATGAACTGCAGAGCTGTTAACCTTAATCTCACAAACATTGTTTGTTGAGGGCTGTGTTTCATTATTAGACCTGGTCTCTAACTGTACTGAGTTCAGGGGCGGATTACTTGGGGCCTGAGGCTAATTTGATTTTGGGGGCCCTTTTCTCTAGATTTTTATTGACAATACATGTACATGTACAATACATAATACATTTATACGAATTACATGTACGGTGCTTAGGCTAATTGAGAAACAAACATAAAAGAACCTTAACACAGTGTTAAATTAAATATAAACAAAATATTTCTAAAATTTTAGATTAAAAATGAAGCTTGCAAAATAATAATCAAGGGTCACTGGTACTATATGGCATATTAACACTGAAATAAGCCCCGCTGAAATTAACACAGTCACTGTAGAGCCAATAAGCAATAAATTCAGAATTCATTTTAGGCTTTATTCAGCTTAAAACAACATGAAAAGACATTAACATCTGTAAAGAACAAAAACAATAATATACTGTAAATATCATATATATATATATATATTTACAATGGCAAGTACACAAAAAATATGTAGGTGTACAAATAAACACCACATTTCAAATAAGATAAACAGGCAGAGATGGGCAAGATCACCAACTTTGGTGATCTTGAAGATCACTTTTCAAGATCACTTAAGATCACTTTTTAAGATCACTTTTATATGAATTGAAAAAAGTTGTACTCTTGTAGAGTAAACAAAAACAAATTATTTTGTTAATCACTCCTGAAAAGTATCACTCCTAATACTCCCCTGAGGGCTGAGGCAATACAAGCATCGCATCCTACCCATGTCACCTGATCTAAACCACGGGGATTGACGATTCCCCTTTCAGTTTTTCAGGTGGTAAACTTAAAACTTAGTATTATCATAACTTATCAGCAAAGAAAAAACTATTAAATGACCTACATATAGTTTTTAGTTCTATTTTTCTCAATTCTCATTTCACCAGGTCCATAACCCATATCAATGAATGGTCAGCATATATAAGTAAACATTTTTTACATAGAATTTAATTTTACAGTTTTACTGCAGTACGCAATTACTGACAATATAAGGGTAAAAACCGCAAGTTAAGAGTGTTAATTTAATGTTCAACCGCTGTAAACATTTGCTTTCAGCAAAACCAATTGTTCAAAGTTACCATCCGAGAGACGACTTCGTTTGGGGCTATGAACCATGCCAGCAAACGAAAACAACCGTTCCACTGGTGCAGAGGAAGGTAGCGTGGTGTTATACCTCTTGAAGATCTTCTTTATAGCAGGATACCTATCTAAAGAGTCGAGTGCCTTACTGGTGTCCTGCAAATAATTGAGGACTTCCAAGTCTTCCTTGTTGTTAGGAGCAGAGAATGAGCCGTCCATAGTTCTGAAGAAATCGTCTTCAGATGATGAGTCTGAGTTCACCGAACTATTACCACTGCTGTCAGAATTACAATTTCTTACAGCCATTTGCAGCTTGTCTTTTACTTGAGACTTGATTGCTTCATGATCGCCGAAATTAGGCCCTTGCAACAATGATATCCATCTAAGTTTGAAATACGGATGAGATACTGAGGCCAAAACGGCATCAGTTACCTCGGGGCTCAACGACAAAAAATGACCAAATCTGGCATTGAAGCCAGAGACGACTGCTGCCAGTAATGGCATGCAGTGTCTCAAGCGCAGGTCGTTTGGTTGGATAGGCTCCAATCTTGCGAGGGCATCTTGAGTCACTAGGACTGTTGGAAGAAGACAACCGTAGTAGCATTCTTTCTCTGCCTGTAATTTGTTGAGGGCTGCTGCAATTGGTTTTAGAACAGACAAATATTCTGAAATAAATTCCAATTCATTGTCTTTGAGGATGGGTAGATTCAGTTCTTCAAGAGCTACATTCACGTCGTTCTTATGTTTATATATTTGGCTTAATGAGTCGTACATTGAGTTCCATCGGGTGACGCATGGGTACCTAAATTGGACGCCAGTTATTTCCTGTATTTTTTCTGCTGACTTGGGTTTACCAGCAGCATTCCACAGCGCCGAACATTTTCCCATTGCAGAATGCTTTATCTTCTTTAGTCCAGGTGAATTCAGTCCTTTATCTGCATCAGTTGTTGCTACCAAGTTCAATGTGTGGGAGGCACATCGAATATGGGATGATAGTTTCACTGACTCCTCTCCATGCTCTCCTGAATGTTCAGGAAAGTTGCTGATGATAACCTCTTCATCTGAATCTTTTTCATCATCATCTTCATCTGCATCATCTTCATCAATGTCGTCAGTACGATTCTGAACACGAACACCGAACTCTTTAAAGCATTTCACCATGTTCGATGCATTGTCGGTGACTGTAGATACAACTTTTCTATAAGATAAACCATGCTCCGAGTTGATCCTGTCCAATATTCCAGCAATTTTATCAAAGCTATGTGTTCCACGAAATCTTCGGCATGCCAGTGCAGCTGATCCTCGCGACAAGTCATCATTGATCTGTAATGTAAGAATATAAAATCAATGTTTGTATGAACATTTTTTTAAGCTTAATTTAATAATATTGGTTAGACACGCACCAGCTAAACTGCGCCACCAAACATTGAAGAGAAGAACTATGTGATATAAAGGAGGCAATTCAGCGATGAGTCGCCTACCATACCACCACATCAGTGACCCATCCCATAAGAGCAAAATGTGGAAGAGTCCATATTCACAGCCTGTGAATATGGACTCTTCCACATTTTGCTGTGAATCAGACACAATGACAGATGACAGAATCAGTGAATTAGTGTGAAATTACTGTGAATCACAGCAAAATGAAGACTCACCAAATTAATGAATGAGGAACACATGTCGAATAATTGAAAAGATTATACTATAAGTCTATCAGACTATCAGTCTATCACCAATGGTCAATTTATCAATTATATAAAAATAATACACTAAATCAATAGCATACCCAATGCGCAGTGACTCCCATGAAACTGCGGTGATTAGTTGACCATATGTCGCATGTAACACACACATGGTCAACTGCTGCCAGTTTTGCTTGTATGTCTTCCTTCATTGTACTGGTTGTTGTTGCAAGAGATCTAGCCAGGGTGCGTCTAGATGGCACCTGAACAGCCGGGTTGACGTCTGAAAAAAATATTTAAAAATTAAAACAAATACAATAGATTAGCTATGGAAAAAATATCAAAATATTTAGCTAGGCTAGCGATAGTCTAATGTTCATACAAATAATATGATTAATTATTTTAATCAGATATTAGCTATGGAAAAAATAGCAAAATATTTGAGTTATACTAACATGAAAGAAGATCCTTAAATTCATGTAGTTCAACTAGGCTCAATGGTAGGAGCCCATTAGCCACAAGCGAGAGAATCTTCTTTTCAAGGATATCCTTGCATATTGGTGGTCCTGGTTTTTGCTTGGAAATGTGGAACATGCTTAGTGTTGACTGCTTGGCAATTTTGGCAGGGCCAGCATTGCTGCCGCTGGCATCTTCTTCTTTAGCTGGACGCTTGCGAGATTTCTTCTCCGATTCATATTCACCCAAAAGATCCGAATGTAGTTTCTGCACAAGAAAATAAATTATTATCATGCGGAGAGACTTCTTGAACACCCTGTATAATATTTATCAGAGTATCAAACTTCTAGTTGAAATTAATACTTAACAAGATTCTAAAATTTTGTTATCTTTAACTAAAATTATTTTCACCATGATCAGTGCATTTTTATCCTATGTTAAATTGAAAGCCGAATTTCGTCCTTCAGTAACTAAATAGGAGAAATTACAGACATAGATCAGACAGAGAGAAAGACAGATACACCTGGCGTTTTATTATAGTTGGATATCGGCAGTTTTTAATGTAGTTACTAGTCCATAATCTATTAATATCTGAAGTGCACAATATATTCAAATGGACGTCTATGTAAATGTAGCATTAGTCTTGTATGGCACCAGTCACTTAAAATATGACTTGAACCATTATGTTAATGTTGCTACTTACTACTTAGTTACTAAGTAGTACTAACCCTGAGGTGCCTCAGAAGATTGCTTGTTGAGTCGAGGCCAGCAGACAGAATTGTAGTTTTCTTTGTACACTGCCTACAAATAACTTTGATACTGTTTCCAGTTTTTTCGACAATTTGAAAATATTTTCGTTCAATAGCACAGATTGATCCTTATTACCAACATTGTTATCTAAATATATTGAATACTGTTCTGGTGACAACCTAGAATATTTGGTTCCCTTGGGAGCCTGTTGAAGTTGTAAAATTGCACTCATTATTAAAAAATTCAATCTGTAAATAAAATATGTTTAGAATTAATTTATTATGAATACGGACCTATAGGCTATATTTTATGCCTATATATAATAATATATTAATAGAACACTTTTAACATAATTGCACAGTAAATTACACTTTTTACGAGCCTAAATTCCACAGCAACTACACCTTCCATGAGCCCACGCATGACGCAAGTCACCCAACTAACAGAAAACATAAACAGTCGGTGTTGAACAAAGTTGCCACCAGATTTCGCTTGGACAAAAAACAAATGACATTCGCATAGCGGCATATTTAAGAATCTGAAATTAAAAGTGATCTTGAAGTCTAAAGTGATCTTCAAGATCAAGATCACAAGAAATAAAGTGATCTTAGATCAAGATCAAGATCACCATAATAAAAGTGATCTTCAAGATCAAGATCAGATCACGATCTTGATCTTCAAGATCACGATCTGATCTTGAAGATCAAGATCGTGCCCATCTCTGGCTACCACCAGAGCAATCCATTTGGAGTTGGTAAGCAACTTAAGTAGTGATGTATTTCTTTTGGCCTTTAAAAGTTTGTGAACAGAAGGGGTTTCCCAAATAAAATCATATCGGATAATGCAAAAACCTTCAAAAAGGCTGCAAAGGAACTCCAAAAAATTTGGTCCTTGCTAAAAGAGGAAGGATTCCAATCCTACTTTTCACACCAAGGAGTACAGTGGGAGTTTATTGTTAAGAGAGCACCATGGTGGGGAGGATTTTGGGAAAGGCTAGTGAGAAGTGTAAAGTGTCCATTAAAGAAACTTTTAGCTAATGCTCATTTGAGCAAAGAAGAATTCTGCACTGTTTTATGTGAAGTAGAAGCAATGGTGAACAGTAGGCCTATCACTTTTGTTTATAACAGTATGCAGGATGCAGAGCCATTGACACCAAATCATTTTCTTTGTGGTAAACGATTAACATCAAGCCCCAGTGTGCCAGAAGACTTGCAGCCTATCCAGAGCACTCAAGGAGAGTTAACTAGACGGTTCAGGTACCTTGAAGAGCTACAAGATCAGTTATGGAAGAGGTGGCAGATGGAATACTTGCCAGAACTCAATTATTACCCATCAGGCAAGGTAAAGGGCTCCAATGCAAATTGTATCAAGGTCGGAGAAGTGGTAATGATTGGGATGAAAGACCAAGGCACTGCTGGAAGCTTGGCATAATTGAAGAGTTGTTTGTTGGCAAAGACAATTTAGTTAGGTCTGCACTGGTAAAGACTTCAGGAGGAAAGTTAAAGAGACCTATACAAAAACTCTATGCTTTAGAAATCAGCAAAAACACAGATAGTCAAGATGAAACATTTGAGTTACAGCCTCATGGAGAAGGCTTGGCTAACCTTGCCGAAGGTAATGACAACAATGCCTCTTCGGTGGGGAGTGTTAGAAAATCTAGAAGAGGAAGAACCATTGTTGTCCCAAGGCGATATGATGACTAAGCTGATTGATGCAGCATTGCTTGTATATATTAAGTTAAGGTGTATATATATCCATCGCATAATTGTAAGGTTAGTGGAAAATTAACTTGATTTAGAGCTAGCATTTTTGGGCTCTTGTGGCATCAGTATTTGGCCACTCTGGTGGCATCATTTTGGGGCGCTGCGCGTCCTTTCTACTCGTTTGTGGGTCGTACGTACAGGGTGTGGTCTGATAGAGAGCTCTCTTGCAATTCAGTTTGGTTGTTTAGATACAAGATTGTTGCATCGTGCAATAGTCCAGGTTGCGTTGTTGTTGCAAGGTTGAGAAAGAAGACCATAAATAGTACCCCTTTTGTTTTTATCTTAAATTCATACAACTAAAGCCTAAGGTAGGCCCACATCGAGTCAGCAACCCTGAGGTAGGACCTAATAGAATCTCAAGTCCGTGTTATTTTATTTATTTGTCGGGTTCGAAATCCCAGCTGAGCCGTGAACGGCCAAATTCTAAAGGGTAAGTTCTACCTAAAGCCCAAGTTAAGCTAAATTAAAACTTACGGATTTGAGATCCTATTAGGTCCTACCTCAGGGTAACCTCAGGGTTGCTGACTCGATGCGGGCCTACCTTAGACCCAGGGGTGCAGTGCTGCCGGAGCGTGCCGGAGCGCCGCTCCGGCACCTCTGCAAGAGGAAGTTTGGAGGAATTACCATAACAAGCAACAAAAAAATTGTCTCCATTAATTAATTATCAACAGTTTCTTACTAGTCTTGTGAACAATTTGCAGCACCGTATGTTCACGACAACATCCATGAAAGGTTCTCAAACTTCTGAACCTCAAAGTATGTATAAATCACTGCTAAATGAAATGTATGTCCTTGAAAAAGACTACTGGCCTGATGAAATACCACCTAATTACGGAGAAGCTGAAATCTCATCTCTCTGTAAGAGGTTTAAGCTTTCTTCTTACTCTGTACTAAATGCCTTTAGAGACTATGTGGAAGATCATGTGCGCCGCATCCCCCAAGATTTACACCCATTACTGAGCTGTTCACAAGTTATTCCTATTAGTACTGCTGAGTGTGAGAGGGGATTCAGTCACATGAACTTGATAATAACAACAACACGCTCAAGAATTCTCATAAATCATGTATCAGCGCTTATGTTTGTTAAACTACATGGACCTCCTCTAGTTCAGTGGAATCCTGAGTCATATGCCATATCATGGCTGCGGTACCACAGATCGGCAGATGACACCAGGACAAGAGTTGCTTCAGACCCCCGAAAACATATCACGCCTGACCCTTTGTGGAAATTATTGTGAAACTTCCCACTGGTGGTATTTGGTAAGCACTAAGTAGTTTTAACTTCTTAAATTGATAAAATACATGATTGCTCTTTTTTCTTTATTTGCTTGATAATTATATTTATTTTATGATAATTAGTGAGTGCAAACACGAAATACTTAGTCATCGTGTGGCATATATAGAAACAGAATAGGAAATGGCAGGCTTTTGTCAGGCCCACCAGAGCTCCGGCACCTATAAAATTGGCACTGCACCCCTGCTTAGACCTTAATTACATGAACTTAAAGTAAACAAAAGGGTACTATTTGTGATCTTCTTTCTGAACCTTGCAACAACAACGCAACCTGGACTATTGCACGATGCAACAATCATGTATCTAAACAACCAAACTGAATTGCAAGAGAGCTCTCTATCAGACCACACCTTTACGTACGACCTTTCACAAACGAGTAGAAAAGACGCGCAGCGTCCCAAAATGATGCCAACAGTGTGACCAAACAATGATGCCACAAGAGCTCAAAAATGCTAGCTCTAAATTAAGTTAATTTTTCACTAACCTTACAATTATGAGATGGATATATATACACCTTAACTTAATATATATACAAGCAATGCTGCATCAATCAGCCTAGTCATCGTATCGCCTTGGGACAACAATGGTTCTTCCTCTTCTAGATTTTCTAACACTCCCCACCGAAGAGGCATTGTTGTCATTACCTTCTGCAAGGTTAGCCAAGCCTTCTTCATGAGGCTGTAACTCAAATGTTTCATCTTGACTATCTGTGTTTTTGCTGATTTCTAAAGCATAGAGTTTTTGTATAGGTCTCTTTAACTTTCCTCCTGAAGTCTTTACCAGTGCAGACCTAACTAAATTGTCTTTGCCAACAAACAACTCTTCAATTATGCCAAGCTTCCAGCATTGCCTTGGTCTTTCATCCCCAATCATTACCACTTCTCCCACCTTGATACAATTTGCATTGGAGCCCTTTACCTTGCCTGATGGGTAATAATTGAGTTCTGGCAAGTATTCCATCTGCCACCTCTTCCATAACTGATCTTGTAGCTCTTCAAGGTACCTGAACCGTCTGGTTAACTCTCCTTGAGTGCTCTGGATAGGCTGCAAGTCTTCTGGCACACTGGGTTTGATGTTAATCGTTTACCACAAAGAAAATGATTTGGTGTCAATGGCTCTGCATCCTGCCTACTGTTGTAAACAAAAGTGATAGGCCTACTGTTCACCATTGCTTCTACTTCACATAAAACAGTAGAGAATTCTTCTTTGCTCAAATGAGCATTAGCTAAAAGTTTCTTTAATGGACACTTTACACTTCTCACTAGCCTTTCCCAAAATCCTCCCCACCATGGTGCTCTCTCAACAATAAACTCCCACTGTACCCCTTGGTGTGAAAAGTAGGATTGGAATCCTTCCTCTTTTAGCAAGGACCAAATTTCTTGGAGTTCTTTTGCAGCCTTTTTGAAGGTTTTTGCATTATCCGATATGATTTTATTTGGGAAACCCCTTCTGTTCACAAACCTTTTAAAGGCCAAAAGAAATACATCACTACTTAAGTTGCTTACCAACTCCAAATGGATTGCTCTGGTGGTAGCACAGGTGAAAAGACATATATAACCTTTGTTAGACTCCCCTCGCTCATACACATAGACTGGCCCTGCAAAGTCTACTCCCACTACATCAAATGGGGCAGTATAGACACACCGTTCTCTTGGAAGTGGAACCACCTTTTCATAATAAGGCTTTGCACTCCAACGCTTGCAAACCACACATTTATGCAAGACCTTTTTCACTACTTGTCTAATTTTGGGAATCCAAAATTGTTGTCTAATCTCTATTATCACTTCTCTAACTCCAGCATGTAACAGCTTATGATGAGTATCCAGGATCAAAAGGTCCACAAAGTGCCCCCCAGAAGGTAGCAAAATTGGATGTCTTTTCTCCTCTGGAAGCCCAGAAAACTGTAGTCTACCTCCTACTCTCAATAAATCCTGATCCAAAAACACATCCAAACCCTTGAGCGCAGAATGTGTTGGTAGAACCTGTAATGGATGGCTGGTGGCAATTCCCGCTCTTCACCAAATTTTTCCTTCTGCGCATATACCACCCAGTATTTCCTGGCTTGCTGAATCTCATTACTGTTCAGAATTCCTTCCCTTCTTGTTTCTCCCTTAATGTTGTTGGTAAATCTATATATCCATGCTGTCACTCTTAACAATCTTTTCAGACTGCTAATGTCCTCAAGCCTCAATATGGGGTCCTGCTGCATAACTTGACAACTGTTCACAGCGCATTTTCTCACCTCACTCACCCATGCTTCTTCAGCCTGGCATTCTCCTACAATAGGCTGATTAGAAGGCCAGTTTTCACTTCCAAGTTTTAGCCACTCTGGCCCATTCCACCACAAACTTGATTGTGAAAGATCTTTCACTGAAATTCCTCGTGTTGGTAAATCAGCGGGGTTTTGGATGCCTGGACAATGCTTCCATTGCTTGGGATCTGTGTGCGCTTGAATTTCCTCCACCCTATTGGCAACAAATGGTTTCCATTTCCTTGCCTGACTTCTTAACCAGTGCCAAACTATAGTGGAGTCTGTCCAATAATAGCTTGGAATTTCATAGAGGGCCAAAGACTTTCGCACTGTAATTGCAAGCCGACTAGCAATAATGGCACCCATCAATTCCAACCTTGGAACAGAAAGCCTTTTCAAAGGTGCTACTCTACTCTTTGCAGCAACCAACCTGCAACTTACTTCCTCTTGCAATGCGCCTCTTATATAAATACAAGTTGCATAGGCTTCCTCACTTGCATCACAAAAGATGTGCAGCTCCAAATTGTCTGGACTATTGTTCAACTCTCCAAAGTACCATCTTGGGATTTCAATGTCTCCAAGATGTGCCAATTCTTTGAACCAATATTTCCACCTTACCACCATATGATCAGGTAACTCTTGGTCCCAACCAAGTCCAATTTCCCAGAGGCTCTGAAACCAAATTTTTGACTTTATCACAAATGGAGCCAGGAATCCAAGAGGATCAAAGACCTTCGAAGCCAAACTAAGAGCTGTACGTTTTGTCCACCTTGTCTCATTCTCGGCCAGCTCTACTAAAGATTTCCCATTGAAGGTAAACAAATCATCATCTTGCTGCCAAACGATGCCTAGCACCTTTGCGTCTATTGCCCACAACTCCTTAATACCAGAATCCTCATACTTTCTGCTGCATCAGGTACTACAGAGGAATGACTCATAAACTCTTGTAATTGCGAATGATTGGTCTGCCATTTTCTGAGCTCCATGCCAGCCTCCCTCATTATAGCTCTAGCCTCCATGAATATCTGTTTAGCCATTTCTGTATTATCCACGGAACATAGCAAATCATCAACATAAAAATTTTTCCTTATGTGTTCAATAGTGTTAGGATAGACTTCAGAATATTCCTTAAAATGGTACTGCATAGTAGCTGCCAACAGAAATGGACTAGAGCTGAGGCCAAACAACACTGACTTCATTCTATATGCTTGAACCTTAGGTTCATTTTCCAACAAGTCTTTCGTATCCACCCACAGATACCTTACTGCATCTCTGTCCTCTGGTTTTAACTTTATCCGCAAAAAGGCTTGCTTCACATCTGCAGTCAATGCTACTCACCAAACCTGAATCTCAGTAACAAGGAAAATAAATCTGCATTTAAATTTGGCCCAGCATCCAAACAGTCATTCAAGGACACACCACCTTTGTCCTTGGCTGAGCCATCAAAAACTAACCTCAGTTTGGTGGTAGTTTTGTCTCGCCGTACCACTGCATGGTGTGGCAGATAATGTGCCTCCTGGCTCACCAGCTCACCTTGCACCCTTTCAGCATAGCCCTCCCTTACATAACTTAGGATGGCCTCATCGTATTCAATTAACAACTCCTCATTTTTTCTTAGCCTGTACAATGAAGTCTCCAACCTCCGATTAGCTAGCTGAAGGTTTGAACCGGGTTTGCAAGAATCCTTCCATGGTAGGCCAACTTCATAGCAACCATCTCTAAACCCAATCCCTTTTTCAAATTGCTCTAAAACATCATTGTTCACTGTACTTGCCTGGTTGTCCTTTATACCAATAGATTCAAGTTCCCAAAACGCTTTCAAATGCCTTTCCAGACCATGGCTGTTCTCCTCAATCTTAACAAAAAGAGCCTTAACTTCCATTTCATTGCAATAACTACCATGTAGCATCCAGCCTAGCTTACTTTCAATAGCTACTGGGCCTTGAGATGTACGGACAATATTACCAGTGATGAAGTCCCAATAATAGTCAGCTCCAATCAAAAGACTAATATCTTCTGTTCCCTCAAACTTATTATTGCCCAAATTAATTCCTTTAACTTGCAATTCTTGGACACATGCCATATCTAAACAAGTAGTGACTGGAGCACAAAGTTCCTCAATCTCTACAGCTTGGACCTTGATAGTGGGACTTTGCGGTAACAACCCTTTAACCAGAACTTCTACCTTCTTAAATTTGGTTCGGTTTTGAATGGAACCCCCAAACCCAGAAATTCTTAAATTTTCCCTCTTAAGTTCTTTAAACTTCAATTTTCTGGAAATTCTGGTCTTAATAAAACTACACTGGCTACCACTATCAAACAACACTCTTACAGTAGCTTCTCCCTCATTCCCAATTAATAAGGCTGCAGTTGTTTGCAATAATCCCCCTTTACTTTTACTCCCTTGCATAGCAGTGGCATGTGCCACTGATGTCTCTACTTCTGGGGTAGGCCTACTAAGAGTCTTTTCACACAATAATGGCTGATGCCTACCATGACATTTTTTGCACAAAATTTTAAACTTACAAAACCTTGCTCTATGACCTTTCAAAAAACATTTAAAACATGCTGTGGACTTAGTTACCCTGTCCTTTCTCTCCTCAAAGGGTAAGGCCTCAGCCACCTCACATTTATATGACTTGTGGTTGCCTTCGCAAAATATGCATTCCTTGATTCCCTTTAATTTATTCTCAGAGGAGGCATGTAGAGCTAACACTGTACCTGGGCTATTCCTTTTTGTGGAAACTTTGGTGCTGTGCCTGCCTTTGTCCCCTTGTTTACCATCCCACTGTGCAAACTCAACTCCCTCTCGTCTTGCTAATTCTGTGCCTAAAAGACTTAACATCTGCTGAAGGGGGATGTACACATGTTCTGCAGAGTGTCCCCTACTTAATTCAAGCAAAATTGAGCTAGGCAATTTAGACTCCAGTGTAGGAACCAACATTATACCATACTTTTCCATTCCTACACCCAAGTTGTCCAGGGACCTAGTTCTAATTTCAAATTCATCATATAACTGCCGTAACTCCTTGACACTATTAGGATTATTAACAGGAGGTATAGCTAAAAGTGCACGGAGGTGGCTTTTAATTAAGATCTCTGGCTTACCAAACCGTTTCTTTAATATATCCCAAGCCACATTATAATTAGCCTCTGTTAATGCTAATCCTGCTATAGTCTTTGCTGCCTCCCCTTCCAAGAGGGACCGCAAATAATTAAACTTCTCCACGGCACTTAACACTTGACTAGAATGAACTGCTGATTGAAAACTGTCTGCCCATCCTTGCCATTCCTGAATACTCCCAGAAAATGTTTTGAGTACAAGCCTCGGTAATTGAACTACAGATCTGTTAACCTTAACTTCACAAGCATCATTTGTTGAGTGTTGTGTTTCATTATTAGACCTGGTCTCTAACTGTACTGAGCTGCTAAACTCTTTTGCTCGGAGGCCTACGTTAATCATATCATCAATAATCTCTTCAAAGTAAATTATGTTATTTTCTATTTCATCCTCTTCTATAAGAGCCTCAATTTTAACATTTACCTCACTTAGAGCAACCTTTTTAGTTTCTAATATGGCAAGCTGCGCAGTCACTAGGCGTAAATCCTCTTGCTCTATGGCAGAATCTATAGTGGCAATGACCTTTGTAATTAGACCTTTGTAGGCGCTTCTCCTTTTTATAAATTTGTTCAATTCAGATGCACTCATCTTCAATGCAAACAACAATTGGGCTCAATACCAAATGAGCTGAATTGGCAGAAATACTTAACCAAACTGATCAAACGCAAATTTTACTTTCAAATAAACTGAATTGCTGGGTGGGGTACTAACCAAACACCAGTATGGAATACCAAATTTTCCACCCAGGACCTTAATTCAATAATGCCAAAATTAACCAAACCGGAAAAAATGTAGGCCAAAAACGACAGACGACTGGCCAAGTTTCGCAATTGGGCGACCAAACTTTACCCTGGGTCCTTAATTCAATAATAACCCAAAATTAACCAAACCGGAAAAAATGTAGGCCAAAAATGACAGACGACTGGCCAAGTTTCGCAATTGGGCGACCAAACTTTACCCTGGGACCTTAATTCAATAATAACCCAAAATTAACCAAACCGGAAAAAAGTAGGCCAAAAACGACAGACGACTGGCCAAGTTTCGCAATTGGGCGACCAAACTTTCAATAATAACCCAAAATTAACCAAACCGGAAAAAATGTAGGCCAAAAACGACAGACGACTGGCCAAGTTTCGCAATTGGGCGACCAAACTTTCAATAATAACCCAAAATTAACCAAACCGGAAAAAATGTAGGCCAAAAACGACAGACGACTGGCCAAGTTTCGCAATTGGGCGACCAAACTTTTTACCGTGGGACCTTAACTCAATAATACTCAACCCGTCTAGGCCTAACTTGGGATACAATTTGCACAATCAGAACTTTGCCGAAAAATGGTCACTGACTCAGTCTTGGGGTAGAAATCCGGTTCGAAGGACCATGTTATTTTATTTATTTGTCGGGTTCGAAATCCCAGCTGAGCCGTGAACGGCCAAATTCTAAAGGGCAAGTTCTACCTAAAGCCCAAGTTAAGCTAAATTAAAACTTACGGATTTGAGATCCTATTAGGTCCTACCTCAGGGTAACCTCAGGGTTGCTGACTCGATGCGGGCCTACCTTAGACCTTAATTACATGAACTTAAAGTAAACAAAATGGTACTATTTGTGGTCTTCTTTCTGAACCTTGCAACAACAACGCAACCTGGACTATTGCACGATGCAACAATCATGTATCTAAACAACCAAACTGAATTGCAAGAGAGCTCTCTATCAGACCACACCTTTACGTACGACCTTCCACAAACGAGTAGAAAAGACGCGCAGCGTCCCAAAATGATGCCAACATTGTGACCAAACAATGATGCCACAAGAGCTCAAAAGTGCTAGCTCTAAATTAAGTTAATTTTTCACTAACCTTACAATTATGAGATGGATATATATACACCTTAACTTAATATATATACAAGCAATGCTGCATCAATCAGCTTAGTCATCGTATCGCCTTGGGACAACAATGGTTCTTCCTCTTCTAGATTTTCTAACAGTCCGTAAGTTTTAATTTTAGCTTAACTTGGGCTGTAGGTAGAACTGGCCCTTTAGAATTTGGCTGTTCACGGCTCAGCTGGGATTTTGAACCCAATAAATAAATAAAATAACACTACCGTTATACTAAGTCTTGTGATGTCAGTAGCATCACAACTACCTCCAACATTACTTCCATTGGACAAGACCCAGCATTATGGGAAGTTAATGATGCGACACGTCATTATGTGTCAGAGCATGGCATAAATCAGAACCTAGAAAACATGAACTTTTCTCAATCAAAGAGACGTTTTGGTGAACGATTCAGATATTTTTGCAAAACCTTATTTGAAACACAGCTTGTCAACGGAGAGAAGGTGAAGAGAACATATTTAATGTATTCGGAGAGCACAGGCTCAATTTTCTGCGTTCCATGTCAGTTATTTGGTGGAACTACTAAAATTGGTAAGGAAGGATTTGATGACTGGAAGCATGGTAGTGAAGTATTAACAGGCCATGAAAATTCCTCTGAACATAAGTCATGTGTGTTAGCTATGAAAATGAGAAGTTCAACTCTCGGAAGAATTGTCAGACAACTTTTCTATCAAATTGATGAGGAGAAGTATTGGAGGAATGTTTTACAACGAGTTGTTGCAGTTGTCTGGGCATTGGCATCTCATGGTTTACCTTTTAGGGGACACATTGAGAAATTTGGTTCCGTCCACAGTGGAAACTTTATAATGGCTTTGGAACTTATTGCTGAATTTAACCCTTTTCTGGCGGAACATATTGCAAAATACAAAAATCCAGGAAAAGGTCATACCTCATACTTGTCTTCGTTGACATGTGAACAATTTATCAAACTAATGGCTGACAAAGTTACCAAACAAATAACCGAGGAAGTGAAATGTGTGAAGTACTCTTCCATTATTGTGAACTCCACCCGAGACTGTTATGGCGAGACATATCACATGTCGATGAACTTGCAGTTATTCTGAGATACATAAAAGAAGATGGGCATCCCGTAGAGCGATTTTTGGCATTCCTTCCCAGCGTAGGCCACAAATCAGAGCAGCTTTTCAACTGTTTCCAGCATATTAAAAATGCATGATCTCGACATTGCAAACTGCAGAGGACAGTCGTATGATAACGCTCGAAACATGTCAGGGACTTACTCTGGCTTGCAAGTCAGAATAAAAGAAGCGTCCCCAGTAACAGTTTACATACCCTTCTCTGCACCAGTGACGTAACAAGGGCGAGGCGAGTGAGGCACTTGCCTCCGGTGCGCAAAGCTGAGGGGCGCAGAAAAACTATATAAAATATATATCTACTATCTCAAGCCCGTCATGCCATTAGGGAAAGGGCGCATTTCTATAAATTTTCAGTACTTTTCAGTACTTTATTTTCTGTTTTCCATGCATATTATTCGATCAGCACTTTTCCAAACCGAATATTGCAAATCAGAAAACAGGATTTAATGACTGGAAAAATTTAAACCATATTGTAGAACATGAAACTTCAACTAATCATCGTGAAAATTTCTGTAAATGGAAATCCCTACAAAAAAAGACTATTGTGCGGATAATGTATCGATGATGCACTACAGAAATTTACCACTTAGAGGATCGTGTAGTGTTATAGGAATAGGGGGGCGCAATTTTATAGTGGAGCGCAAGTATAGGGGGGCGCAATTTTATGATCTTGCCTTGGCCGCAAAATTAGCTAGTTACGGGTCTGCTCTGCACACTCATTAAATTTGACTGGACAGTGTGCAGCAAGTTGCTATAAGGAAGCCATTGATTTTTTCGCACTTCTCCAAAATCTTTACGTGTTCTTCATTGCCTCCACTCATCGTTCAGAAAAACTACAAAATCATTTTACCAAATCTGAAAATGTAACGCTAAAGAGCTTATCAGACACTCGATGGTCAACCCGTGAAGAGGCGTGTAGGAGTCTCAATAAAGACTGGGAAGAGGTTATAGAGGCACTTACGTCCATTGAAGAAGATGAATCAGAAGAGCCTTGCACACGCAGTGAAGCATCGGGCTACCTCAATCAACTGCAACGCCTTGAAACTACAATTCTTTCTTTAATGTGGGGTTACATTCTGGAAAGGTTCAATGCTACTAGTAAACAGCTCCAAGCAGTTAACATTGATCTTGGTGTCGTAGCAGAACTGTATGCATCATTGACATTCTATGTAAAAGATGCAAAAGACAACTTCGATTTTTATGAAGAAGCAGCAATTAAGAAATCATCTTTCCGCGAATGTGAAGTTACAATGAAAAGAAAAAAGAAAAGAAAACTTCGAGTCGACGAAACTCGCGAAGGCGAGGTAGAATTAGATGGACGGAGGAACTTCTTCATTAATACTTATTTTGTGGTACTTGACAGATTATTGTCGGAATTAAACCGTCGCAAAGATGTGTATGAAAACCTCCATGCACGGTTTGCATTTTCTACAAAAATTACCACCTTGAATCCGACAGATATAATTGCCAATGCTATTAAGCTTTGGGAATTTTATAAGGATGACTTGGCGGAAGCATTTGTTAATGAGTGTCTTCATTTCCGTGGGTTTCTTCTGAATTTGGAGAAAATAAATCCCTATGGGCATTCTAGAGATGAGTGAGATGATCCAAGCAAAAGGATTAAAAGAAGTTTACCCATATGTTGATATTGCGCTCAGGATCTTCCTATGTACACCGGCTTCCAGCTGTTATGCCGAAGATCTTTTTCTGTACTGCGACGACTAAAGAACTACCTACGGTCAGTGATGTCAGAAAATCGTCTCAACTTTTTAGCTATCCTTAGTATTGACTTGGAACTCACGAGAGCTCTTAGCTATACAGATCTTATTACTCCTTCGCTGCTCAGCAGTCTCGGCAAAAACTGCTTTGAGTATTCTACAACGGTCGATTTCGTAACTAAACATAAGAATGTTGAACAGTTTTTTAGAAATTATTGTCTCATAAATGAAAGTAGTCATTTTCAAATTTGTAAATACCTCTATTTTATATGCAAATACACATATATTTCTTTTTATATATTGATAGAATAAGGTTGAAACTCATTTTTTGGTAATGGTTCAGAATACGGGCGCCACTTAATTAAACAAAATTTCGAAAAATACCATAGAGACAAAGTTGTTTCTCTCATTAAAATACGTTGATTGCATGTGTCGCATAGTCAAAAAAACGAAGTTAGAAAATTACGAAAAACATTTTTGGGTATGAATCTAGTTTGAAACTGGCTTCGGTTTGTGACGATGTACGGTGACGCTAGTAGAGCTCGCATGGTGTTCTCCCTTTAAATGTAGTGTCCAATTTGTATAATTTAGGTCTCGGGGGTACCGGGGCGGAGCCCACGTAAAGATAACATATCACAAATTGATCGGTATAGGGTTTTATATTTTTTAGGTTGTTAGGTTTTTCTCATGGTTTTTGATGTTTCATGACACGTGTTTTTCCTCCAAAACATGCTAAAACCATTGGTTTCCTGTTGTTTAGGATAAATCTGACCATCGCTATTACAGTAAATTATTGCTTGTGCTGTGTTCCCCTACCCAAAACCCCCGGTTCCCACGGTGGTCCCCCCCAGATTGTAGTAGGAGTTGCGGGGGTGAAATCACGGTATTATTCTACTATTACACCCGTCTAACGTCCAGCAATTATTATATGTTCATTAAGTAGATTTTTTAATTCTAAGACACTTTCCCTCTATAGCGTTTCCGTCGCAAATGCTTCGTTTTCGAGATATAAACATTTTTTTGGTGTGTAGTGTGTGTTTGTACGTTCGTTTGTGTGTTCGTACCTTCGTTTGTGTGTTCGTTTGTGTTGCCGTCACATGTCTGCCCAATCAGAGCACTCCATCCATTTCGAATTTGAATTAGTTTGCTACCGGAATGGCTTCGTGTGACGTGTTCGTTCGATTATTACCGCTGTATTGTCGCTTTCTATGAAAATTTAGAAAAGTGTTGAGTTTCTGCGTGCTCACAGTGTTCTACCAACAGTAGTGAAGTGTCCACATTGTAAAATGGAGTGCACATATCGTCAAGACCAGAAACTGTGACGTTGTAGAAAAAGTTACGTTGTGCTTAAAACCAGTGGTGGGCACCGTTAACCAAAAAGTTAACTTCGTTAACCGCTAATCCGTTAACCAAAAAGTTAACTTCGTTAACTGTTAATCCGTTAAACATGTAACGGAAGTTACCGATAAACCGTTAACGTTAACTTTTATTATAAAAAAAATGAAAAACACAATATATATATAATTTAATTTTCCCTCTTCTTCTCGTTCTCTATTTTGTCCATGAGATGCATGTTGCCCTTCATGAAAATTAGCATATCAAAGTTTTCATCAGACAGGGATGATATCTTGGCCCTCAGGATGTCCTTGCCCATAGAGAACAAACGCTCCACTGCAGCACTGGAGGGGATGGCTGTGTTGAACTTGATGAACAAGTCCACCAACCCTTGCTCACCCAAGAAGGCAGCATCTGTCAGCAAGTCCTTAGAGTTGGTCTCTAGCCAGGTCTTGACCAAGTTCTGGGCCTTGCCCTTGAGTGACCTGTGGCTTCTGCTGCTCTCTTTTGTCTGGATGACAGCACTGAAGAAGTCCTCCTCCTCCTCCTCCTCGTTGTTGCTGCCTCCACTGTTGCTACCCACTTCGTTGGACTGCTGCTTCATGGCCTCTAGCGCCACACGCTCACATTTACTTCTCAACACCATCTATTATCTCATAAAGAAACTAATTCACATTGGGACTTGAAAGTACCGGCAGGATCAACCGGGTAGAAAAATAATTATGGAGATTTTAAAGATGTGGTACCTAGAAGTACCGCCAGGACATAAAGGGTTAAGGTGAAAACGCTCCCATTGTAAGACATCAATTGACTTAATTTATGTCATCAAAGTGACATGAGAATTGAAATCTTACCTGATCAGTTTTATGGTTCTTGAAATGTATCAAGGAGACTACTAATAAGGTACTCACAGACATATTATAAGTATACATGACTTACTTGACAATGATTATTTTTAAATATTCACTAGCACAAACATGTTGCGCAAGAGACAGACTGCAAATGAAACGAATGTAGTTATTTGTTGTAATTGTTATATATATTATTGAAAGTGCCTTAAAATGCTCGTGATATTTCTTGAAAGAAGTTGAAACATTCAACTCAAATGGCAAATCTTTCCACCTGATTTTACAGTCGACCATGTTTTGCTCAAACCAATGCCATAAATAACTACCATATTTGGTAAGACACAAATTGTGGCGACGGAAACAAATATATCGCCTGATTTTGCACTGCGGAAATGGAAATTCGTTCATCACTATTAACAGTGGCGGATTAATTGCGCACCTGCTCAGCACTGAAAATAATAGAAACTTTTAAACGTTTATTTATGAATTTTTTGGGTTAACGGACTTGAGTTAACGGAAGTTAAATGTAACGGGGTTAATATGTATTTTATCCCACTCAGAATATCAAAAGCAAATATAATTATGAAATATTAAAGCATAATTTTCTCATCATTTTCATATAAGTCACTATGCTCGCAGATGCGTACTTAACAAATTATGTACATTTGAATATTATGACATTTTTGCATTTTTTTTTCCCGCCCTTCCAATATTTTGATTGGTGACGTCATGAGAACATGATATATGAGCAAGATTTTTTAAGTTCTTAGGCCTTTTAAGTTGCTAGTCTACTTCTGTTAGTTTTTGATAGATGTTTGTGGCGATGACATGTGAACGGTGCGAATATTATTTTGAGGATTTAATATACTCTAGGCTAGGTTAGCCAGGGTTAGGCTAGGTTAGGTTCATTAATACCAAAATACATTTTCCTAGTAATATTTGATGTGTTTTGCTTAAATTTTGACTTCCATTTCCCTTGAAAATGAGCCAAACTTCAAAGTACTATAACTTTGTTAGATCTCATTTCCGACGGAAATGGAGGTCATATTTGAACAAATCACATCAAATACTACTAGAAAAATGTATTTTGGTGTGTAAAATGACTGAGTGACTTAATATACATAATTACCTGTAACGGAAGTTAATTAGTCCGATAATGATTTTCAAAGTTAACTTAAAAGTTAAATCATTAACGAAAAAGTTAACTTCGTTAATTAACGATTAATGGATTAACGGTTTGTGCCCAGCTTTGCTTAAAATGAAGAAAAGACAGTACGTACTGTGATTATTCTGTCTTAGATTTTAAAGGTAATTCCTGTTTTTCTTTTAGGTTAGGATAGGTTAGGTTAGTTAAGCTAGGATAGGTTAGGTTGTTAGGATAGGTGTAATTATGTGTTTTAAGTAACTCAGTCATTTTACATACCAAAATACATTTTTCTAGTAGTATTTGATGTGATTTGTTCAAATATGACCTCCATTTCCGTCAGAAATGAGATCCAACAAAGTTATAGTCCAACAAAGTTATAGTACTTTGAAGTTTGGCTCATTTTCAAGGGAAATGGAAGTCAAAATCTAAGCAAAACACCAAATATTACTAGGAAACTGTATTTTGGTATTAATTAACCTAACCTAACCTAACCTAACCTAACCCTGGCTAACCTAGCCTAACCCTGGCTAACCTAGCCTAGAGTATATTAAATCCTCAAAATAATATTCGCACCATTCACATGTCATCGCCACAAACATCTATCAAAAACTAACAGAAGTAGACTAGCAACTTAAAAGGCCTAAGAACTTAAAAAATCTAGCTCATATATCATGTTCTCATGACGTCACCAATCAAAATATTGGAAGGGCGGGAAAAAAATGCAAAAATGTCATCATAATCAAATGTACATAATTTGTTAAGTACGCATCTGCGAGCATAGTGACTTATATGAAAATGAGAAAATTATGCTTTAATATTTTATAATTATATTTGCTTTTGATATTCTGAGTGCGATAAAACTCATATTAACAAGGATAGGTTAGGTTAGGTCAGGGTAATTATTCGTTTTTTGACCCAGTCTCTCTTTATAATGAGAGCAAACGTTTCTGGTCAATTTGGAGGTGCTCTGCATGAATCTGCCATCCGTTTCCTGTGCAAATGTGTAGTTTTCGAGATATCGTCATCTCGAAAACCGCATTTGCACAGGAAACGGATGGCAGATTCATGCAAAACACCTCAAAATCGACAGAAAAGTTTGCATTCGTGCTAAAACACAACCTAACTTAGCCTATCTACTTAGCCTAACCTAACTTAGCCTAACCTAACTTAGCCTAACCTAACTTAGCCTACCTAACCAGTCACCTTATTTTGGAGGATATAGTTCTGCAATTGCTGTAAGGAAGTGATGCAGAACTGTAGAATCGTCAGGATGTTCTGCCAGGAACAAGTATCGTGCGAAATATTTCCGGTAATGAGGACGTCTATTCCCAGCACGTAAAACCCACGATTTCACATCCTTCCATTTTTTTTACGGCACCTAAACACCTTCGAGTCTTGTCTTAAAATACAGGCAGTATTACATTTAGGGCAAATCACGGATGTCGGAATTATGTCGTGATTGGAAAAACCTCTAAACTTTTATTTTCATCGAGGCCAACAAGGCGGATTAGGTCCTCGAAATCAACTTCACAAGATTCACACGTCATACCAGTAGAACGAAAACCACCACACTGACCAGAAACAGAAAGTAGCCAAAGCAAGAAAAAGTAGCCGAAAAAAGCCAAGAAAAATCTCTCCAAAAAGGTAGCCCAAATAAACAAACCAACCGAAATTTATATACATACATATTAGAAAGTAGAAGATATTTTTTTTTAAAAAAGTACATTTTATACAAATTTGCACAAGATAATATATCGGGTGGCCACAAAAAAACTTTACTTAATTCAAAGTTTAATAACTGCAACAATTCAAAACTTATGCGATTGAAATTTGGCACACATTAACAGATGGTTATAATCTATAATTGCTGGAATTTTCAAATATGTGGGTTCTATAGTTTTGTTACAGTGAACAATTTAAAAGCATATGTCTAAAAATAGCATGCCGAAGAAAATGAATTTGAACTTAACAAAATTTACTTAAACAAATGGTCAATGTGACCACCTCCCTGTTGGTAAACTGCCCTCAATCGCTTCTTCCACGAGGAGATGCACTTTCGAACCTCATCTAAGGTGATATCCTCCCATGCTCTACTGATTTTCTCCTTAAGTTCATCTTCGGTGAATTTGTCTTTCTGGCTGCCGTAAACCTTCACCATGAGGGAATCCCATACTGAATAGTCCATCGGATTACAGTCGGGAGACTGAGGTGGCCATTCATCCTTTTTGATGAAATTAGGGGTCTCTTGCTCTAGATGATTTTGGGTCGCTCGGCTTGTATGGGCGGGTGCCCCATCTTGCTGGAAAATGTAGGCCTCATCAGGATACAGCTGACGACAAACAGGAAGTAACCCATTATCTAACAGGTTGATGTAGCGCTCAGAGTTAACTTTAGTTTCGTTTGTGGCAATAAAATGAATTCGTGTTTTCCCCTTCCATGAAATTCCCGCCGATACCATTACTTTTCTGCTGAATCGTGAGGTTTCATGATAAAGCCTGGAGGGAGGAATGTCCTTTTTCCTTGAACCATAAACCCTGTCATTTTGCCTGTTTTTGGCCACCTCCAACATGAAATCCTTTTCGTCTGTAAACATAACTTTTTGCATGTCTTCAGCTGAGTAGCGTTCATATAGGGATTTACAGCGGGTCTTTCTACGCTGTCTTACATTCTGATCACGCCGAGAAACTCAAATTCTCTTGTAGGCCTTCAATTTCAAACGTTTTACAATCCCTTGTACAGAGGAGCGAGAAATCCCAAGGTCGTACGCAATCTGTCTCTGGGAGCGATGAGTTCCTGGTGTATTCTCCTGGGATTGAATCAGTTCCTCCACGGCAGCCTTATTTTCTTCTGTTGAAACACTTTTGGGCCTGCCGCTGCCGTGTTTTCTAGCTGTTGATCCAGTATCCTTTATCTTTCTTATTAAGTTATTAACACTTTGACGAGTCCAGTTCTTTGCGGGAATTCTCGGACAATCCTATTTCCATTCCAACCTTTTTCCTTGACACATGCTTCTATGATGGCTTTATCACTTTTACTTAACGTCATGCTGGGGGGTTTTAGCGGAAAAATAAAAGAAAGCAAATTCACATTAGGTTTAGCCTACGCCAGCGCGCGTGTCATACTACGCTACATTAGGTTTAGCCTATGCTAGCGCACGTACGTGTCAGATGCACACCAGGCATGCTATTTTTAGACATATGCTTTTAAATTGTTCACTGTAACAAAACTATAGAACCTACATATTTGAAAATTCCAGCAATTATAGATTATATGCATCTGTTAATGTGTGCAAAATCTCAATCGCATAAGTTTTGAATTGTTGCAGTTATTAAACTTTCAATTAAGTAAAGTTTTTTTGTGGCCACCCGATATATATTTTCTTATTCAGCTTTGATTGGTTATTCAATATATTGCTGTTATAGCTGGTGTGACTGGGTCAAAAAACGAATATTAACCTAGGTCAGGATAGGTTAGGTCAGGTCAATTTTGAAGGTGAAATTTGGGTTAATATTAATTTTAATGCTTTGTTCGTTTTTGATAGGAGGAGACATTCTATGACAATTTAACATATAAATTCGTATTCAGGACACCTTGAAACCTGAGGGAAACTGATAAAAATCAAGGAAATGTAATAATTATTTTTTCTGGAAAAAAAAAAAATTTAGACGTAAAAAGCAGCCATTATAGGCCATTGACCGAGTATTTAGCTCTTAACGCTGTTAAAATTTTAACGAACCTCGGCCCCTCCAATTTTATGGGGAGACATCTTGTGGCAAAATTAGGAAACAGGTCAAATCAGCCAATTAAATCTGGTTTTTGTTTCACGTGACCTTATCCGACCAATCAGAGATGTACATTTTGAATCTCTCATAATGCATACTCATTCAAGAATGCTTTTTCAGTCTGGTTTTCATTATGGTTTGCGGAGGTTGTGATTTGGATTACTATCAATTAATACCTACCCACCTCAAACTGTGGCAAAACTTATTGTATGTTGGGTTATTCTTGACAAAGCTAGATGCACAGCTCTATTTAGCGTTGGCTTCCAAAAGTGCAGTTAATTGGAGGAGTTTTTGCTTCGACATCTGTGAGCATTGGCTAGGGTGGCCTAGGCCAACGAGTTCAAATTTGTGGGCCTGGCAAAATTGTCTTTATTCCTGTTGGTCGCCGCTCATTTGTATAAACACCCCAATGCTGCTATTGAAGGTTAGAAATTGCGAAAAAACGCGGGTTAGGTTAGGTTAGGTTAAGTTAGGTCTGAACCAAAACACATTTTTCTGGTGTTTTTTTGTGATTTGCTCAAATCTGAACTTCGTTTCTTTGGGAAATGAGCCATTTTTGAGAAATTTTCAATTTTAAAATTTCTAAAAATGGCTTATTTCCCAAAGAAACGAAGTTCAGATTTGAACAAATCACACCAAAAAACACCAGAAAAATGTGTTTTGGTTCAGAAAGGAGAAAAAGCACTAAAACGAATAATTACCAAAATTTGTTTTTCCTATAGTTTTTGATGTGTTTTGAACGAATCTGACCTTCAAAACCGTCAGAAATGACTCGGTTTCTGTGATTTCCCCCACATTACCAGCTGGGGGGGGGTATCTAAAAAACGAGTCATTTCCGACGGTTTTGAAGGTCAGATTCGTTCAAAAAACATGAAAAACCATAGGAAAAACAAATTTCACCTTGAAAGGGAGACGGGTGTAATACTGTACATTTACCAAAATCACTTCAAGCAATAATTTACTGTAATGGCGATGGTCACATTCATCCTAAACAACAGGAAACCAATGGTTTTAGCATGTTTTGGTGGAAAAAACAAAAATTGAGGTGGCGCCCCTATTCTGAACTGTTACCCATTTTTTGTATATATATATACCTATATATATGAAAATTTAAAAAATTCTGTAATTTAGGGGAGGGGCAGGACCCCTTAAAATGGAATAAAGTGTTGTAACTTTTTTCTGTTAAATTTAGCCATTTTTTCTGCTTATGCTAATTTGTTGTGTGCACAATTACCTTTCATACACACTTTAAATCACTGTTCTATGACAATTAGGGACTGAGCTATGGTGGTTTGAAAATTTCCAGTTTTCGTCCCCCCCTCAAAACAGGGGGGAGCATAACTTTTTAACCATAATGCTGATTGAGCTGATATTTGAAATTTGGTACTTACTAGCATAGACCATTCTCTACACCAAATTTAAGCAAAATCTATGAGGGTATGGTGCACTTTTTCTTTTTTTTTTTTTGCATGATTTGTCATGGAATGAGCCATTAGAAAAAATAATAATAGCCAGAACAGAAAACAATAAACTAATTAAGTTACCAGAGTAGCAAAAAAGGTAAATGTACAGTATTACACCCGTCTCCCTTTTGAGGTGAAATTTATGTTTTTCATATGGTTTTTGATGTTTTGAACGAATCTGACCTTCAAAACTGTCGGAAATGACTCATTTTTTAGATCCCCCCCCCCCTCCCCCCAGCTGGCAATCGAAAACGAGTCATTTCCGACGGTTTTGAAGGTCAGATTCGTTTAAAACATCAAAAACCATAGGAAAAACAAATTTCACCTTCAAAATTGACCTGACCTAACCTATCCTAACCTAACCTATCCTAACCTAAATCACTTAGTCTTGTAGGCAGCCCAGGAATCACTATAAATCACAGAGCCAGGCCTAATGTACTTCTGAATGAGTGGAATGAGTATTCCATTCTGGTACGAAAGTAATTCAAATTCGAAATGGATGGAGCGCAGTGATTGGGCAGACATGTAACGAACATACAAATGAACGTACGAACACACACTAGATACACACCAAAAAAATGTTTATCTCGAAAACGAAGCATTTGTGACGGAAATGCTATAGAAGGAAAGTGTCTTAGAATTAAAAAATCTACTTAATGAACATATAATAATTGCTGGACGTTAGACGGTGTAATAGTAAAATAATACCGCAAAAAAGGTAATTATTCGTTTTTTGACCCAGTCTCTTTTTATAATGAGAGCAAACTTTTCTGGTCAATTTTGAGGTGCTCTGCACGAATCTGCCATCCGTTTCCTGTGCAAATGCGTAGTTTTCGAGATATCATCATCTTGAAAACTACACATTTGCACAGGAAACGGATGGCAGTTTCGTACAAAACACCTCAAAATTAACCAGAAAAGTTTGCACTCGTCATTTTTGTTTAAACTAACGAAATTTAAATGAAAATATCATGACTTAACCTAACCAATCATCTAGGGTGTACAGTTGACCTAACTGGTGTCACATACTGAACTGTCCGCAAAACATTAGGACCGATCAATTTGTGATGCGTGATCTTTATGGGGGCTCCACCCCTATACCCTCGAGACCAAAATTATACAAATGATAATGTAATAACATGTGCCAACCTTGCATGGGTAGTCCGCTAAATTTCGCCTGCCCTTAAACTGAAATGACACACTTTATTTTTAGGATTTTTTTTTATGGCCCCTAAAGACCTTCTGGTCTTTTCTTAAAATACAAGTACTATTGTATTTAGGGCAGGTCACGGATGTCTTAATTATTCCGTGATTGAAAAAAAGGTCTAAACTCTTGTCTTCATCGAGGGCAATATGGCAGATCACGTCTTCAAAATCAAATATGCATAACTGACTCATCATACTTCGTCACAAAAAAACTGAACTGAACAGATGAAAAATTGCTAAAAATGATTTATTTGTAAAACAGGACAAATTGAATCACGCAGAAGTAGCCAGAATCACCAAAAATAAAAAATATTCACCAAATAGTTGATATATATATATATTGAAAAAACACCAAAAATAGGAAATATATTTTAATAAAAAAAACACATTTTATACAAATTTGCACAAGATAATATATATATTTTCTTATTCAGTTTTGATTGGTTATTCAATATACTGTATATTGTTGTTATAGCTGGGTGTGACTGGGTCAAAAAACGAATAATAACCGCAAAAAAATAGCCAAATCAGGAAAAATATTTTATGAAAAAAGTACATTATAGCCAAAATAGGAAATATATTTTATTAAAAAAAGTACATTTGAACAAATTTGCACAAGATAAAGATATAGGTATATTTTTTAGTCAGTTTTTAATGGCAATTCAATATATAGTACTTGTTCAACTGCTTGTGACTGGGAGTAAAATTGAATATTAACCCAGAATTTATATATTCTGTTTTTTGTGGTCTATATTTTCCTTCCTAAAGATAAACCCTCCAATAATCTCCTCTTTGTCAGCCATAAAAGGCTACTCTAATTTGATGGCCTTTACTCTCTCCTCCCTGTAGGCTAGGGTGGATCGATTTTACATTTTTTTCGATTTCCATATTCTAATAGAGACAAAAACTTGCGCATGCATGAGAAAATAGCCTCTGCAAAATCTTAGCTTAATAGGTAATCATCTTCTGCCCCTGGCAGAGCGATGAAAATCATATTTTAGTAGTCAAAAACGTATTTTTCTTATAATTTTTAAAATATTTCAATATGCGTGTGTGTTATTTCATGCCTAAGCAACGATATAAATGCTATGGGAAATATATATGCATTATTTAAGACAAAGAGCCGATCTGAAAATATGTATATAAATTACCATTTTTTCAACATTTAACGTTGTTGCCGGGGGCAAAAGATATTAACGTAGGACAAAGCGCTTGGAAAAACGATCATATGAGGTCTTTTCCATCGACTTTATAGTTATTAGGAATAATTTTGATGCATATTGAAATATTTATAAGAATACGTTTTTGACTACTAAAATATGATTTTCATCGCTCTGCCGGGGGCAGAAGATGATTACCTATTAAGCTAAGATTTTGCAGAGGCTATTTTCTCATGCATGCGCAAATTTCTGTCTCTATTAGAATATGGAAATCGAAAAAAATGTAAAATCGATCCACCCTACTGTAGGCACTACAGTCCACCAAGAAATGCTCCAGATCATCTTTTTCATATGCACACCTGGGGCATTTGGTGTCCCCTCCTATAAATCTATTTCTGTCATTAAGTTCTAAATTATTTGTCCTACATCTGTACAATATGGTTGAGGCTGGGGTGTTATCATATATATCCTCTGTATCTCCAGTGTTTCTTTTCCATTTCCTATATATTTTTAAACTTTACTTTCCATCCATATCTTTCCTCCAGTTGTCCACATCCCAGCTACGTAGTTTGTTCACCAGTTCCTCTTTTTTGCAGTCTTTTAGGTATTTTATATTTACAGGGATACCTTGAAATTTGTCATTAATTCGTTCCGGAATAACACGACAAAATTCGAGGTAGATTATAACATGTTTCAATGAGAAAACATTTTACTGTATTATGTTATTAAACTGATTAATTAATCAAATTCTACTAATTTTTTCGCAAAATATAATGTACCGGGTGTCCGAGAATTATCTGTACAATTTTTGGCTGTTATTAAAAGTCAACCATGAAGTGTAGAAATTCCAGTGTTGTCCCATTTTACAGAGACTCTCATTAAGTTTTTTCTGATACCACATTTTGACAAGTTTTTTAGAAATGTACGCGGGTGACAGACATTGATGATTTAAAAGCAAGAATCACAGCTGCTATTGAGCAAATTGATGTGGATATGCTGCAGCGTACATGGCAACATTTGGAGTATCGATTGGATGTTTTGCGAATCACTAATGGTGCACATATCGAATGTTTGTAACAATGTTACTTTAATAAAAGAAACTTTTGAAAATACAGATTCTAAATAATCTTGTTTAAGAATTTTCGTGTGTTATCAAGAATTTTATTAAAAGATGAAATTGTACAGATAATGTTCGGACACACTGGAATTTCTAAAAAACTTGTCAAAACTTGGTATCAGAAAAAACTTAATGAGATTCTCTGTAAAATGGGATAACACTGGAATTTCTACACTTCATGGTTTTAATAACAGGCAAAAATTGTACAGATAATTCTCGGACACCCTGTATATTGCATTGGTAAAAAGTTGAATTTTGTCAATTTCGATAATGTTTTTTCACATTTTTTCAAAAAATGAAGAATCTGCGAATATGGACAATGGATTGCAAAACTATAGGTAGTAAAAGATTGATGATGAATCTGCGAAATGATGAATTTTGAGGTATTCCTCTACTCTTAAGTCCCTCATATATTCCTGAACCTCCTCCATCCACTTCCCTCTTGTTTCTTTTACTTTTCTGAATATTTCACCTAGGGATGCACCGGATATCTGGAAACTATCCGGTATCTGGCCTCTTTTTGATATCTGGCCGAATAGCTGGATATCACTTTCCTATCCAGCCAGATAGCTGGATAGTTAAAACTTTTTTTTGGTAAATTTACTCCTGTTCAAAGTTATAAATTTTTTTGCATAAAATGAAAAAAAAACATTTAAAAAATCATAAATTAATGATCATACTTCAAATGATCATACTTCAAATTAATGATCATACTTCAAAGGTTAATCAATTAATTTTAATTTTGAATTTTAATTCTAAATTATGCAGGTATTTGAATATTATAAGGTACCTTTTAGGAATACTAAACAAATATAGATTTATATTTATATATATACTAGCAGGTTACCCGGCGTTGCCCGGGTAACCTAAAACCCGCCCTTCGTGCGGGTTCTAAAATATCCCAGCTGAAGGTCGAATATTTTCTCTTTAACCAAACTATTACGACTTAACCTAACCAATCGTCAAGGGCGTACAATTAACCTAAAAAAATAAATAAAAAAATAAAAAAAAATTTATTTATTTATTTTTATTAAGAGAAGAGGATTCTTTATACTGTACGGCATTGACGATTGGTTAGGTTAAGTCGTGCTATTTTCATTAAATTTTATTTATAAAATAAATAAATAAATAAATAGCTAGCAGGTTAGGCTAGGCTAGGCTAGGCTAGGCTAGGTTAAGCTTTAACGAAAATATCACGACTCAACCTAACCTAACCTAACCAACCTAACCTAACCTAACCAACCTAACCTAACCAACCTAACCTAACCAACCTAACCTAACCAACCTAACCTAACCAACCTAACCTAACCAACCTAACCTAACCAACCTAACCTAACCAACCTAACCTAACCAACCTAACCAACCTAACCTAACCAACCTAACCTAACCAACCTAACCTAACCAACCTAACCAACCTAACCTAACCAACCTAACCTAACCAACCTAACCTAACCAACCTAACCTAAATTGAATGGAAAAACAATAAATTTTTATTTATTTATTTATTTAGGTTAATTGTACGGCATCGACGATTGGTTAGGTTAAGTCGTGCTATTTTCGTTAAATTTTAAATAAATAAATAAATTTTAAATAAATAAATAAATAAATAGCACCATTAGATTCCTTGTAAAAAACTGGTTATTATGAAGTTATTTTAAAATTTGTAAGTTCAACTGTTTGGTTTTCTATAGCGAACAACTAAACCAATAAACAAACTTCCTCTTTTATATATATATAAATAATATAATATATATATAAGAGAAGATTAGGGTGGCCTTTATAATGCTGTTATAAAACATATTACACAATAGTACTACTTGTTGATGGAGAGTCCATGTACTTGTTGTACTTCATATTTTTCATGAGAAATAGTTTCTCTGCATTTGAAGGCAGTAGTCTGTTTTGATTGTCTGTGTAAATCTTGGCTGCTGCACTGAACAAATGTTCTGAGCTGACAGAACTGGGTGGTGCACTGAGATACTTGATAACCAGAGGTTTTAAGTATGGATATTTGTTGTTTTTCATACTCCACCACATTGGGCTGTTCTGTCATGGTAAAAGTGGTTCATCAAGATATTTTTCCATTTCTGCTTTCAAAACCTTGCTCAATTTGATTTTTTGGGAGGTTTTGTTCACACTGCCAGGAATTGTCATAGTTATATGACTTCTATCCGATGAAAAACTTTCACAGGATTCCATAGTTTCCATGACATTATCTTTTTCTTCATCAATGCTGCTATCAGTGTCTTGTTCAAAATGGTTGTATTGTCAATCAGCTCATCAAAGCACTTCCAGATGTCCTTGTGTGTTTCTGAAAGTAATGATGTTTGTTTGGTTGTTTCATCTCATTTGGTCTCCTTTCCGACCTTTTGTTTTTCATTTACATTTTCATTGGAAAGCATTTCTTCTACGACCCATTGTTTTGCTTTCGTGTTATCTCTTAGAAATTTTGTTTTGAATCTTGGGTCTAGAAAGGTAGCCAAAACAAAACATTTTCTATTCATTATGTTGTTTTGTTTGTCACTGCTAGTGGTGGATCCTTCATTTAGAAAGTGAATTTCTACAGACTTCTTCAGCTCATCTTTTAGTGTTTGTATTCTGGCATCTTTTTGCCTCTTTGAAAGATAGGAATGAAGCGTCATTATTGCTGGAATTACATAAGAGATTGTTTCATTATTGGCACTAGCCTGTTTTGTGATTTCTTCAAATGGTTGCAAAACTCTGATAACATTTTCTACTAGAGCCCACTCGTAAGCTGCCATGGTTGGAATGTCATGCTCAGCAGCATATGCTGTCACAGCCTGTCTCTGTCCATGCAGTCATTCCAACATGTAGTAGGTTGAATTCCACCTTGTTGGCATATCCTGGATTAGTTTGTGTGGTTGTAGCTTTAGGTTTTCTTGAATTTCTTTTAGTTTGGTGCAGGATAAAGAGGAGTGATTGAAGTGAGTAACGATTTTTCGTCCTTTAGTCAATACATCTGCTATTGCTTGTTGAGAGAAGATGGAGTCATTAATTACAAGCTGAAGTGTGTGTATGAAGCAGCTCACTCCTGCCCTTGTCAGGCCTGTAAGAAAGAAATGAACATATTTTTTACCTGTATTTTATGTCATTACTTAACATTTATTTTCAAGTGTGTAAAAGAATAAACATTAAACACTATTCAAATTAAATACTTAACAATAAATGGTATAACTAAATGAAATTTTAATTCTAAATTATGCAGGTATTTGAATATAGGATACCTTTTAGGAATACTAAACAAATATTGTTTATCTAGCAATAAATGTTTATGTACACTTTGTTTTAAGTTAAGACAAAGTGTACATAAATATTTAAAGTTAAACTTTTAACTTACCTGTCCCACTGGTGATGTTGGTAGCATTGTCTCTAAGGATGAGATGGACCTGCTCCAGTTTTATCTTCCATTCATCCAATGAGCCGTTCAACATGTCTGCTATGTTAAATCCTGTGTGCGACTGAGGAAAATGTTTGCAGCTTAACACACAAATGTTGCTTTGGTGATGGCTTTGGCTCGAGGGTCTGTCAAATTCCACATCTTGGTTCTTTCCATGGTTGCCTCAAGAGTTGGTTGAGCAGCAACTGGTTTACTTGTTTCCTTTGATAAATTCAGTCCTGTGTCCTCTTCACCAGCTTGTGCATTTTTGTAATGATGTACAGTGATGGGCAGTATCTAGATACATGTATCGCCGATACGTATCGATCGATACTTTTGTATCAGTATCAGTATCGCTTTAGCTACTTGACAAAAGTATCGATTTATTGGTATCGCTAAGGTCAATTTTCTTAAATGTATTGAAAAAAATTGATACATCGATACATTAATAAGAATTTTTAAATATTTAAATTGATGTTATAATATGACACTACTGAGTTATATTTATGAATATACATAAATAATAATAATATTAAATATTTATTTAATGACAGTACTACTCTACTGGTCACGTCACCCAGTACAGCGCAACATTTAAACACGTTTGTACTTGTGTTATTGAGATTAATTAACCATGATATAGAAACATTGTTAGCTGTAGAGAAGAAGCTAGAGCGTTTGAATTCGGAGGCATTGCGTCATTGTCAGCCACTTCTCAATGCAGTCACAGTAGGGTTCACTAAGCGGTTTGAAAAGTTTCTGTGCTTTGATGCGTCGCATGAGTGTAAAGCAGCAATACTGGCATCGTCTTCAAATCCTCTGTTCAAGTTAAAGTGGATGACAATAAAAGGCAAATTTAATGCTAACATTGTCAAAAAGAGGGTTCAAGAAATGTTGGTTAATGCTGTTAAGAGCCTCAGCGAGCAGACCCCCCAGCAACAACTAAGTGATGCTGCATCTGACGGAAATGCAGATGATTTCTTCTGTTATGAGTCTGCTTCCACTAATGTCTCTGCAACCCAAGATTCCACTGAGATGGAAGTTTTACAGTATCTGGGTGACGGAAGTCATTCTCTCCAATCTCTGAGGCAGTGTCCAGGAATTCTATGGGTCTTCCTGAAGTATAACACACCACTACCATCCTCTGCTCCTGTAGAACGGTTGTTTAGTTTGGCTGGTCACATTCACACTCCAAAAAGGAATAGACTGTCTGACCAGATGTTTAGCCAGCTGGTATTTTTGAAGGGTAATAGTATAATTACTTTTAATTGTTAGTGTAATATTTTCAGTCATTCATGTATCCTACAAAATTAAAACATACTTTCATTAAATAAAGCAATTGTTTTTATTTACATCTATAAAACCCATTAAAATATCGTTGATTTTACTTACAGTGCGTAAAATTACTAGTAGCTATAAACAATAATATCTAATACCTACATATTAAATGAATAATTATAAAAATGTACCGGCGATACATGTATTGGTATCGGTATCGCTTAAGACATCTAGAAAGTATCGGCGTATCGGTATCGGTATCGCTTAAGACATCTAGAAAGTATCGGCGTATCGGTATCGCCTAAGACGTTCTTCATGTATCGATGTATCAGTATCGCTTTAGCGATTTTCATGTATCGATGCCCATCACTGATGATGTGGATGTTTGCTTTTTAGATGATTCCACATAGGTTTAGTTGAGTATGATTTTGGGGTTTTCCCCGATTTATTAGTCTTGATGAAGATTTCACATCACATCATGCATTCAGCTTTATTTTGTTCAGTATATACTCTAAAATATTTCCAAATAATAGATCTTGCTTGAGCCATTATTCCAAATTAGACAAAAATCACAAAATAATGCCTATGTTCTACAATCTGTAAAGAGAAATAATGAAATCAAGGGTAAAAAATGAAAAAAATTGACACAAGCAGTGATATCACAAATTTTTTGACATGATTACAACTACAACTATTATGATAATATTTAAACATTTTAATTACAAGAATGGTGATCATTTAGAAAAATGTCCAGAGTTACAACAGTTCAAAGTGACAACACTATCTTTCATTTACATAATTATCTACAGACAAAATATATACAGACACTTCCACATATTACAGTATTTTTCAGTTTTTATACGATATTATATTAAAAATATGTATTAGTGAGATGTTAGTTCAATTAGGTAAGTTTAGTTAGGTTAACTAATATATGTATAATTTAGAAAAATATTTTAATATTACTATAATTATAATAGATTGAATTGACACATTTTCAAATGTAGACATTTATTTGAATGTGGATATAATTAAGATATGAAAATAATGAATATACACAATAGTGTTGTAACTCTGAAGCATTGTAACATTGATAATGTAGTGTGCCATTAAAGAAAATCTTATTACGTTTATTAACACACTACACACAGAAAAATAGCACATGATAAAAAGCTTATACGCACAAACACCACCAGCAAAAAGTCAAGTCAAGTGAATTCTAAACACGTGCAATGTTACATTATTTAGCAAAAGCCATAAATCACGTGCACTTGCAAACACACGCTGCAACATCTGCAACACCACAGATACATCTCCGCCAGGAGCGGACCAATATACAATATTAAACAATTAAAAGTAATAAAAATCTCGACGTGGTTGAAAATGTACAGCTCTTCCAGAGCGGGTTTCTTGAGTTTTTTCACGGATGTCTCTTTAGCTGAAGTTATAGACAATTGAGTTTCTGAAACATTTGGGTCTTTGCGAGAAGGAACTGGTGGTTCATTTAAATATGAATTAAAATATTAAAACCAGCAAAAATATTTGTTTAAAAATATCGTGAATTGTGATATAATAATTTGATATTAGATACTTATTGTGCCATATCATTGCTTGCATGCTTGCAATTTTTTGACCCCTGAATGAGTTTACAATTATTTTAAAAGAAAAAACAGCTATAGCTAATAAGGCCGGATATCTGGCCATTATCAGATATCTGGCCACTACCGGATATCTGGTATAATTAGTTTGTCGGATATCTGGTATCTGGCTATCTGGCAAAATTACTATCCGGTGCATCCCTAAATTATTATTTTCACCTACCAATGTTTCTGTGCCATTTTTCAAAATACTTTTTACATAGTTGAGCTTTCCTTTCATTATCCTTGTTCTCATCATTGATGCCCCTATCCTAACCTAAACAAGCCTAACCCTATGATGATAAAAACCCACTCTAATAGCTAGACAGTTTATTTCCACAACAGTTTCGATGCCCACTAGCATCCTCCTTGGGTGGATTTCTGTATCCACCCGAGGAGGATGCCAGTGGGCATTGAAACTGTTGTGGAAATAAACTGTCTAGCTATTAGAGTGGGTTTTTATTATCATATTTTGACCTTCACGTAGAAAAAAAGTGAAGTTTTTTGCACTTATTAAGCCTAACCCTATTTCTGTGTGATAGCCTAGGAGGCCTATTTTTCTTACCTACTGAAGAGGTGGTGCAGGGTACAGTTTAGCTGCCTCAATAAGGAAGTGATGCAGGCAGGTATCTCGGTCAGAAAAGTGCGCTTGAAACAAATAACAAGCAGTGTACTTAGATTCATCTATCTCAAACTGAGATACCTGGGCCACTGATGGGTTCCTGATTAAGCAGCCAATTCTCGCACACTTCAGAGCAAAATGACTTCCAGTTCACTGCAGTTTCTGAGGAAATGCCTAGATAGTGTTGGACATCTCACTGGTTGAAAGACTTCTTCAAAAATTTGTGGCAAAACATGCCATGAGATGAGATATGTGCAAGGTCCAGCCAAGTACCCCAAAACGCAGATGTGGAATAATTGCATTGAATATGAATTTTTCTCTTGGAGTGCTTTTCTAGGCTACACATACATACAATAATATAAATGCTGTTCAGCACAATATGCAAGCCAATAAGAGCACTTTGAACCAGGGTTGTGGAGTCGGTCCAAAATTTTCTGACTCCGACTCCGACTCCACACATTGTCAAAAATTCGACTCCGACTCCGACTCCACACATTGTAAAAAATCTAAAAATCCGACTCCTCACATTTTAAATATACGACTCCGACTCCTCTAGTGTTTCACTTTATAATTATCATAATAATAAGACATTTCATCACCACCACACTAAGTGTGAAATTTTATATTTTATATTTTATATTTAAATAAATATTAATTGTATATTCTGAAAATGTAAAAAAAAAAAATTAAAAAAACTTAATCTAGGGGCTGGGCTATCAATGAATAAGGTTTATTGACCAAAAAAACTAAATAACCTAAATGTTAGTATTTAGGATTTAGAAATTAAGGGTGACACAGGACACAGAAATTGGAGTCGGAGTCGGAAGTTTTTTACCGACTCCGACTCCGACTCCGCCCTGAAACGTGCGACTCCACTACTCCGACTCTCCGACTCCGACTCCACAACCCTGCTTTGAACACACTGGATCACTCAACAATACACTGTTTTTTTTTAAATGTTGATAGCCTCAGTGTAGTGAATCATGCATTGCACCTATATTTATCATTCATGTATGTAATCTACTTCGTATTATTTCCAATTGATAATATAGCCTCGTACTATAGTGTGTTTCCGTAATGTGATATAATATGCTAGCCATACAGTCAGCGACCCTATCTTTACCTCCTTGGCTGGTATGCTGGCCATGTAGTCTGTAGGCTACACGGCTGGCATGCCAGCCAAGGAGCCACTTCATAAAAAAAATGGATGCATGTACCATTATACAGGGTGTACATAAAGTCAGGATCTATTTTGTGAAGCACTTTGAAATTATATGGAACTCAATGATAAAGTGGTAACATTTATTAAATAATTAAGAGTAGGATTCGATGTGACACCCATCAGTATCCCTGCACAGCTCAAATCGTTCCGCAGCATTTCTAAATGTTATCTGCAGCAGTTCGTATACGTGTATGTAAGTTTTCAAGACTCGTAATCTTCGTCTGATAGACGTGTGATTTGATAAAGCCCCATGCAAAGAAATCTAAAGGGGTTAAATCTGGTGATCTCGCTGGCCAAGGTCTGTTGCTTCCGCGTCCAATCCAGCGATTTGGAAAACGTCCATTTAGATAATCCTGAACAATTTTGGCATAGTGACAAGGAACACCATGTTGATAGACGACGGTACTAACAATCCTATCCCCAATCAGCTGAGGTTCAAGGAATTGCTGCAACATGTCCAGATAAATAAGCCCTGTAACTGTAGCTTCAGCAAAGAAAAAAGGACCATAAACCTTAGATTTTGTTAAACCCATCCAGACATTAACTAGGTGAGTCTCTCTCCCAATTTTGGATGAAATCATTCGGTCTTTCATCTGCCCAAATTCGACAGTTATGGCGATTTACTTTTCCACACGTATGGAAAGTGGCTTCATCACTAAAGAGAATGTTGTCCATTAAATTATCACTCCAGATTTGTTCTACGAGATCAGCACACACCACTTCGTCGAGGGAAATCTTCATGTAAAACCTGCAAATGATAGCTTTTCTTCTGCAAATTAACTTTCAGAATTTTGTGCACAGATGACGTCGGGAGGCCGAGTCTGTGTGATGCAGCATGAATGGACATACGTGGCTCCTCAGTGATAATTCCGCGTACTGCATTCACGGTCGTCCTGATCTTGCTTCATCATTTACAGATCCCGTTCGTTTAAATTTGCTCACCAATTTTCATATTTTCTTGTCTATTGGCCCCGGCTTATGAAATCTCCTAAACTTCTCTCTGATGTCATTGTATTTCTTTCCCTCAATTCGCCAAATTACTATTGCCGCACGCTCTTCTGTATTCATTCTAAGGGCTTCTGAAAAGAAAATAGAAAAAAATAATTATTTCACAAAAATAGATCATGACTTTATGTACACCCTGTATAATACTGTAGCTACTGTAGAAAAGTCAAACTAATTAGGTAGGTACAAGAAATCAAACATAAGCTTCTTATGCATTATAAAATTAAAATATATGTTAAATTTTGGATCTACTTTAGAAGGAAAATTAAAAATATTAATCTTTCATTATAGTATACTTTTGCTTTATGTCTGCTTGTTTATTTATGTATGAAAAATCTTTATTTATTTATTAATACCTAAAATACCTAATACCTAAAAAATATACTGTACTGTGTAGAAAAAGAATCGGCATTTTCAAACCAGAATTAGTAAAATTATGGAATTGGTGCCTCACTAATTATAAACTGTGCTGTACACTGGATTTATGCTTCTATAGATTATTTATACTGAATATATTATTTACACTGATTTATGCTTTGATTATATTCTACATTTTCTTAATTGTTTTACTTATTGTTGAGGGTTAAATAGAAAAACAAAAATATAGGCTATATATTGTATCATATGAAAATATATAGTGCAGTACTGTACATAAAAATATATAGGATGAATGAATTCGTAAAATATAAATAGGCCTATACTAAGTTCTCTGTTAGGTCTGAGGTATAGTTACATCCATTGCCATGTCATAGCATTATATGGTAATGTATGTTTGGTAAAATTTTACTATTCAGATAGAGTTCCATACGGCTCCGATTACTAACCAAATCAACCTAACAAACTAATTTAATGTATTACCAAGCTGTTATGAACTTTACCTCTGAACTCTGCCTGGATAGTAAAATTTTGTATTTTCTAATGTAGTACACCTAATTCTCCTAAATGTAATGTAGGCCTTATTGCATAAAATAATCTCTAAGCCGGAAATAGTATTAAGTGCAAGTTGTTTTGGGTAATTTCATTTGGAAACGACTTTTCACATTTTTTAATATAGCTCACTGAAGAAAGCAGTTAAGGTTTTAATATTTTTATCACAAACACCCAAGAATCTAAGCTGACAAACATTACCATTATTTTATATATCCATGTATTTATTAATTTTTTTATTAATGGAAGATGTTGCCATGATGCTCATTACACAAATGCAACCTCCACTGTCAGGTTAAGTGATATTTACATAAATCTCTGTGAATTGAGTAATGTTTTCCACACTTGCTATATATGAGGTTGTAGGACTGTGTTTAAAGAATATATAATGCCCAGTTTATTAAAAAATGTGTATCTGTTAAAATGATATACAGCAATTTGTGTGTGTGACCCTCATTACAAAAAAAATGACACTTGTTACCTTCTGATTTCACTGGTTTTACATAACATTTCAGACAAACTTAATCATATTTTTTTCTCTCCTTATTAAATACAGTATTGTTTGTTTGGGCTGTGCCCCAAACTGGTGACCCTTAATTATTCATTTAAATTTAACTCATTAATTATAGTAAGCCTACTTGAGAGGCCACCACAAATTGGTGATCCATAGGCTGCTATATACAGGGGGCCCTTGTTATCCAAGGATAATGGGGACCAAGAAATCACAAAGTGCTTAAAGTGGGAACCTAAAACCCATAAGAAATAATGAGAATAAGGTTTAATTGGGACCTTAACACAATAAATGACACTCAAAATTATGGTTAAACATTTGTAAAATACACTTTTTAAACCCTTTTATGTACCTTACCTTATAAAATATGTTAATAAAGTATGTTAAACAGCAAATCTGCTGCATTCTTAAGTATGGTATGAATGGTAGTTTCAGGGATGTTAAGAGTACACACACAGTCTATCACTCATTCACCATTTTTCTTGCGCTTAATGACATCTAATTTCACATCCAACCCATAGCTGGTATGCTTTCTTTTAGGGCCAGTAGCTGCTTTACCACTAGCAGTACACTTTGATGTCATGGCTGCAATAATAGTGCAAAAAATTGACAAAATCAGAATGAAAACACCAGAAAACCACGGATGGGTTCAGCACTGGCAACAGTTAGCAAGAGACTGAGACTGTGCGGTATCGGGGTTGGGGGTGGAGCATTGTGGTGGTGGTGGAGTGTTGGAGGTAGGGGAAAGCAAGTGAGACAGCGAGTCTGAGGGAAATTTAAATGGTTTTCCATTGCACTTTCACATTCCACGCACATTATCCATGAAAACCTCTTAAGTGGGGGGAATTTATCCGTATGGTTCTACAATTATTTGGCTGTGTAAATGCAGGGACTTGGATAATGAGGACCCCCTATATATAATTTTTAACAATTTAAATAAAACTCGCTAGAGATATCTGTTGGTCCCCCAATCCTTCAAGTGGTCTTTTGAATAGGGCACTGGCTTTCCTCTGTGCGCACAGCCATACAGTCACAGGAATAAAGCACACACACTGTATTTTTTATATATATATATATACACACTAGGGGTGTACTGGATCCAGGATCTGGCTGGATTTTAGATTTTGGATCTGGTTTTGGTTCCAGCTGGATCCAAGGTGGATCCGGCTGGATTTGCCGGATCTTGAAGATTTGCAAACAAAGGAAAAGAAAAGCTGCATCTTTGTCATCCAAGTTAATTTTGTCCTAATTTTTAGTCTGTAATTATAGTCATTTCATCCTTGCCAAGGGAATCATCAGATGGCTTTGACGAGTTGAACCAAAAAGCTAAATATTACTACTGTTAACTCCTCCGTCTATGGCCCGTGTTGGTTCGAAGTCGACGGGGGTTCTAGTTAGGTGGCAGCAACGGATGTGTGACTTGAAGTAGTTTTCTTCTATATTACTCTCCGAGTTCTTCTATAGTGGCTCGGAGAACTCTGATAGACTTACTAAAAATGCTGAAGGTTCCAGATTCTTCTTATAGCGTATCTGGAAAGTTTAATGACTAAGTTCTTCTGAAGAGAGCAAGGCTTGAAGGATAATAAAAACTATCTTCAACTGTAAATTTACTGCTAAAATGTACAGGTAGTGCTCAGCCTCTGAATTAGCTTCTGAATGACAATGGAATAATTTTAGTGGGTTTATATACCCAAAAACTGCTGACATTATTATTATTAAATGCTAAAAAGGCTGTATTATTTTTGCACAATATTTGAAAATAAGTAAATTTTTTAGCTGTGGTAAGGCTTGAACGAGTAAACAAAATATTTGAAGACGAAACCATATTTTTATCTTAAACCGCGACTTTTTAGATCTGATGTTCATGATCTGCCAAGTTAACTAAAAGTGGAAATCGGACTATGCATCTTTACACTAAAATATGCATATGAGTGAAATTTTAAGGTTTAAGATGTACAATTTTAATGCTTAGGCAAGACATGATCTCATTGTTTATAACGAAAGAGAGTGTATACAAAATGTGAACATTGCAAAGCTTAAGCAGGATTCCTTATTAAGCGAAATCTAAAAAAATGATTATGAGATTTTAAAAAACAACAGGTCACCAATTATTTAGCAAAGTAGAAAGCAAATCAAAAATTTTATCCAAACTCGCGTTGGGCGATTTTGGTCCTTATGTAAAAATGAATACACACACGTACATACATATGAGTATAGGCATTATATAAAGTTAAATATATAAGAATATACAGGATTATATAAATGCATGAACCAATATAACACATGAATTTTTAAAATGGATACTTTTTCTTACAATGGATACAGAGACTATATAAATGAATACAAGAATTACATGAAGGATAAGATAATATAGGAATATGGGAATTATTTATGGTTCATTTTTACACTACTTCATGGTTCAATGTCTGGCTGCCATTATGGCTTTCTGGCTTTTTTATTTATATTTATTAACAAAAAAGACAATACAGGTACACATTAAGTATACAAAATACATGAAAGTACGCAAAATACAGCTTTTTGTAGGATTGAGGCAACTTTGTTTCGGTGAAGTATTTTCTAGAAGGGATAAGATACTTGGGTTGCAGGTGGGCCATAAGCTCTATGAATCCCTGGTTTTCTGTGATTGTGAATGGTTGATTACACTGGGCAACAAAAAATTTTTTTTTCGTGTCCCAAGAATGAAAATACCTTATTCTTATAGTATTTTCTGTGCTGAATCCAAATAAGTTTGTAAAATTTCTCTATCAGGTCTGGTTTTTGTGTGACATGCAATTTAATTTTTAAAAACCCATATAGTTACATACTTATTAAAATATGATCGAAAAAACATACCTGTAATTTAAAAAGTAGCTTGTTTTGATTTTCTGCTGTGCTTTGCCTCAGGCATGTCTCTCTTAAGAGTCCAGCAATAGTCAGCCAGCATACTGGGCTCCATTTGCCTTGGTAACGGTTTTCCATGGCAGAAATATCCTGATGAAAATGCTCACCATGTTCGTCACTTACCGCACCCAGGTTTTCCAGAAAAAAGTCCAAGTGAGAGTCCAAGAAATGAACCTTTAATGACATATTGCACCCGATTGCTTGGTAAGACTTAAGAAGATCTCCTACTATTTCAGGATAGTTTTCGGCCTTGTGATTTCCCAAAAAATTTGTGCAGACACTTTTGAAACTCTGCCACGCAGCTTTCTCAACTTCATTCAACTCTCCTTCAAATCTCTCATCTCTTAACAATTCTCTGATCTGAGGGCCTACAAAAATGCCATCTTTAATCTTGGCATCACTGATCCGGGGAAACTTATTTCTCAAGTATGTGAATCCTGTTTGCGCTTTATCCATGCTTTAACAAAGTTTTTCATAAGTCCAAGCTTGATATGCAAAGGAGGAAGGTACACTTTCTCAGGGTCAACAAGTGAACTATTCACAACATTTTTCTTGCCTGGAACAAGTGAGGTGCGTTTTGGCCAATCCTTCTTAATGTAGTGGTTTTGCTTGTCCCTACTGTCCCACTCACATAAAAAACAACAGTACTTGGTGTAACCTAGCTGCAACCCTAGCAAAAGTGCAATGACCTTCAGATCTCCACAGATATTCCACTTATATTTCTGATACTGAAACTTTTCTAAAAGCAACTTCATGTTGTCGTATGGGTCATTCCATGTCAAGTCAGCCACCTAAAACACACACCCCTTTCAATTTTGCTCATACTTGGCACAATAGCAGATATACATGCCAAACTTAAATTCCCAAATTATTAGAGCTGACTGACTTTGGTTACTGAGATACAAGGTCACAAAGTTGTGACATTTTGACCTTTTTTGCGTTAAATGACTATTTTCAAAACGGTGTAACTAAAAAACTATTAAAGCTAGAGCATTGATTTTGGTCTCATTTTAAAGCTCTTTAGTAGCCCCTTGTTTATTGTCTCTTGTTAAATATCTCTACTGTGAAAAATAAAAAAATCCCTTCAAAAGTTGACCTTTGACCTTGAATAAAAAAAAATACCTTCTCCTAAAAAATTCAATTTTTTTACATTAATACCTTGAGTCATGTACAACAAAATCCCAAGAAGCTGTAAGTGGCTGATAACTAGTTCAATGTATAAAAAATAATGAATTCAAGCAACATTTTGAAAAAAGTCATTTTATACAAAAATTGTCAAAAAGTCATGACTTTGTGACCTTGTATGTCAGTAACCATTTTTGTCTAAGGTCAGCTCAATCTCTTACAAATACAACCCATATCTACATACTATCTGCAGCCTTCTACAAACAAGCAAATGCTTATTTTTAAATATTTGTTCTTTACCCACCTCACCTGTATGTTGTGCATGTATGTGATGGTTTTCAGTAGTTGACAAGATTCTTGTGGGCCACCCAATTTATTGTGATTTCTAGAAGAGAAAACAATTTTTAATGTATACCTAGATAGCTACCTAATTAACAAATACAAGTAACATATTAAAATGTACATACAATATGTATAGGTATAGTGCTCATTGATTTCCATTTATCACAACTTAAAATGTATGCAGTGTATATATAGTTACATGACCATTTTAATTTTGAATTCTTACCTTTCTGTGCTGTAGATCTGCCAAAGCTTTGGATGCCTTCAAAGTAACTTCTTTGCAAATCCTGTATGTTTGTCCATTAGTAGTAGATGCCTCAACTTGTGTTAGAATATCTGAATATGGTAAGATTAATTCATCTGGTCAACCAGGATACACAAATGATGGGTTTGGGCCATGAGGATGAAGGAATGTGACTTTTACTTCTCTATTCTCTGGTATCTTTTCCAGCACATATGCCACCCACCAATGGCCATCATATGCAGCAGTAACAAAACCATGTATTTTCTCCTCAGTCACAACTTCTTCCTTTTCAGTAACTTTCTCAATATTTGAATAATTTGATAATGAATAATGTTTAACCTTAAGAGAAGTCAATGAAACTGGCTGTAAATGGTGTAATTTCTGTGTACCAGCAATAGTCCTTGCAGTTGAGTGTCTTTCTTGGAGAAGTTGGCTTTCCTCTTCATGCTCTTTATTGGTTGAAAAATGACATTTTATATTTACAATATTTTCACTTGCAAATGTATATAACTGTTCTGCAGTAAGGATCTGTTCATCATAAGGTCGTTGTAGACTAGCTTTTGCAGCTAATCTCTTAACTGTGCCTCCAACACCATCACACGGTCCCTTTCCATGATTTGTTACAAAAAAATTCCATTCTGCCTCAATTCCAAAATCATCTCTGTGATGGCAAAGATTCAAAAGTTTTTGCAGTTCTTATACTGTCCTGCACACCCATCTGAAAAGTAAATTATTTTGTGGATGGAACCGATGGATGAGATATTATCTTTTAGGAATTTTATCAGATGCTTTTGAAACAAATGTACAGCAACTGTGTTATGGATGTTACACTCTGAAATAATAACAAAGCTAAGGTGAGCAATCTCATCTTCCTTTTTATAGTAAATAACAAATGGATGTAGAGTAGCCATCTCATTGTTCCAGTGAAAGCTCTGAACCTCATCTTGAAGAATAAAGGAATAATTTTCAGCAAAATCACACACAGCAAGGACCTCACCATCTTTCAAAGACATTTTTGTTTCACGGTAATAAGTTGCTTGCATCTTTGTCTTGAAGTCATGTATCTGGTATTCTTTCAGTTGGTTACAGAATTGGTCAATATATTCATCTGTATTCAGTTCTACTGATTCAAGATTTGACCGATCTGTATTGGTCCACTTTTTAAAATTTATGATATCAATGAAGTTGTTTGTAAAATATGTCCAGTAGTCTGTTTTTTAAATCTGATGGATCTCCACATTGTTCACATTGTCTGAGGCAGCATTTCTGTGAGGCAGGATTGCATTCCATAAAGGCAACACAATGACGTACATTCTTAATAGGTGTTCATCATTTGCAGTTAGTTTTTCTAATTCAGCTCCTACAAACATAAGTTTGGCATTCTGATGAATTGTACAGACACATACTGAGTGAGTTCCTGTTGCTCCAGCAATAACACACTGCTTTGGAACCAAAGGATTTCTTTCTTTGAAAATATGATAGGCTTCTTTTAAATTGCAAAGTAAAAGATGCTTTTGCAAATGTATCCTTCCTCTTTCATTGTCAATGATACTACAATAGTCTTTCTTTCCTGGCATTGTTTTACTGATGTCTTCTGAAAGATAAAATGCTTTAATAGCGTCAACAGTATCCTGTTTAATTCTTTTCCCACCCTTTGGATTTGGGTCTGAAAGGACACCTTTTTCTTCAACTATTTTTTTAGCAATTCTGAAGCAATTTTCCTAATGCTCCAACTTTTGGGCAATACAGTGAGGATTTTTATTTTATCACTTCTTTTAGTATTTTAATTTTTTAATTTTTCCTTGAGTTGATTTATTATTTCTAAACAGTCTACATCTCCAGATGGCTCCTTAAATTGTGAGTCAGAAATCTCTCTTCCTGCAACTGTTTCCATTCTCTTCTTAACTGTCTCTGTCACCTTGCTTAGTTTTTTAGCTCCATATGACTTTTGCTCTACAAGCTTTTCTTTTTTATGGGTGATTCACCAATTGAAACAAAAGAAGCATTCAAAGTACACATCTCATGGTTTTGCTCTGAAGTTGATGCATCACTATTGTCAACATTTTCAATTTTCTCAAGATCTTCAGGTGGTTCACTACTACAAGAAGAATCATCATTTATGTCTGAATTCAAAGTGCCTATTCCTTTCTCAGGCAAGGACTCAAGATGTTCTCTACACTGCTTACAAAGTCTGTGATGTAGTGTTAAGTGCAGATCGGGAAACTTATTTACAAGTTCCTGTGGTACAATTCTCAAACTCTTCTTTCGACACTGACCTTTGTGACGCAGCAAAGGATCAGCACACTTCTGTTTCAGTTTTAAATGTTCCATGTTTGTACTCTGAAATCACAAAAGCACAAAGAAAATCCTGAAAAGAAAACGATGAACAATTAATGAATTATTAAAAAAAAATTTATACATGTATTTAGTAAAAATAAATTAACTTTAACTTGAAGTCAGGAGTCAACTCTGTAAAGTTGACAGTACTTATATACTAGTTGGGCCTTTGGATCAGCGCTACTCCATTAGATTTGGGGCTGTCGAGGGGTTTAACCCTGGTCATGACTCCAGATTTGAAAAAATTTACTGGAGCACAGCTCTGAATTTACTTTTTTTTCCCTTACACCACTAGATAGGTTAATGATAGTAAACTCTTGAATTGATGACATACCAATTACAAATTGTTTTAGCTAAACATCATAATACAATAATGTACAGTTTATAACTCACCTTAAGTTTATTTATTCATTGCAGCAGCAACAGTGGACGATGTTAGACCTTGCATGTAGGCATTTGTTGTGAATTTACCGCCATGTATGCTTGGCCACTGATCAATGGCTTTCTGTGTGATCATTACAGCAGATCTAGTGCCTGGAGCTGGACCCTCCTTCACAATTCTGCACAGCTTAGTCAAATGAGATGGCTTAATGGATCCTTTGTGTTCAACAATGTAACCAAGAATGGAGAAGGTCCCTTCAGCTGGTGCTTCACTCCAGGCAGTTGATCCATCTTTATCAAAATGCTTTAATCTCTCTGTGATTCCTTTCCACAGCTGTTCTATATATTCTGTCAGCCAATTTATCATGGAGTCTTTTGTAAAACTACTTTCAGATCTGGTTCTGGATGGTCTAGCAACTTCAGCAACCTGGTAGTAATCAGAACATTTCTTGATGTATTTGTAAACTTCATTTAGGATGTAATCCTCAGCTGTTAGTTCCTTTTGCTGCCCTGTGGTATCGTGCTTAAATTCAGAAACTACATCATTTGCATTTCCTCCATTAGCTAATTTGGAAATTGTTTCCATCACTCTTAACATAACAGTTTTCCCTCCTTCTTTATAAAATATATTTTCTACAAATTCTGCACTAACTGTGGTTTTTTGAGCTACTTGCAACATAATCTTTGTTACATAGGAAATCAATACATAGAACTTGGCACTAATTTCTTTCTCTTGTGGATGATCAAAAAACATAATTTTCCATAAATCTGTCAAATTGATCAAATTCGTAATTAACCATGCGAGTATCAGATTTGAGTTTTGGTCTCTTAAAACCAATGATATTGTCAAGAACCATATTGGTATAGTCAAGGCCTGATCTCAGATTTGAAGTGTGATTCTGAATAAAGTCTAAAAGCTCACTTAGTTTACAAATTTTCTTCAATGCATCAACGTGGGCTCTGTTCACAAGATGCATTAAGTCCCATCAAAATTTGAAATTTTCTCCAAACAACTTTTTCATTTCGTTTTTAAATGGCTCATTGTCCTTACAAAAAGCCCCATCTCCAACCATTCCAGATACCTTGGATTTAATTGCTTCTTCAGATAGTTTCAAGTGATTAGGAGACTTCAACACATCAAAAATTTCATTGGCCAAATAAACTCCTGATTTGCTGCGTACTAAATTTATCCCAGCAAGTTTTACAGTCTTATCTTCTTCACTCATAACTAATACAACTAGCATGCTTAATCCCAAAATTGTTCCAATGTCAACTGTTATTGTTACTGAAGTTTGTTCTAAGAACCACTTTACAGTTTGTTCTTTAAGTTGATTATCTAATAGCTCACAAATTGTCTCGCATGCATGTGTGCTATGATTCAAATTTCCAACCTCACAACCTGACCTATGTAATACAGCTAGAAGTACTGGATATAGAGCCCATGCAGTGTTTGTTTTCATTATGTAGTATAAGATGTTGCCACATAAGTCTTCTATGCGTTTAGTAGTGTTCCGAGAAGATGTTTTCATCACTTCATAAACAGCAGCTCTTTGATGATGCTGAAGTTTAATTAAATGTCTCTTCAGGTGGGTTTTCAGATTTCTAAACCATCTCTCTTGATTTTCTCCTTGTTTGCATACATAGGTTAAATCTTTAACATTGAAGTAACCTTTTATGTTAGAATGTTTGTCTGAAGCACATGCTTTGGGGTCTGTGCAAGCTATGCAATATAATGTAAACATTTTATCATCAGAAGCATCATCAATATCTTCTTGATTATCATCATCTTCATCCTCAACAGCTATATCTACATCAGGCATATTAGTGTCACTATTTGCAATGTTTTCCATTATATCACTTGGTACTGAAAATGAATCATCAGCATGCCCTAGATCCTTCTTTTCCACCAATTTGAATGTAGATTTGATCAAATCATTGTTCAGGATTTCTTGTATTGATTTACACTTGCTTAAATGGGCTATGGAAATGTCAAATTTGTTGCTTTTTGCTTTATTAGATTTGGATGCAACACTTGAACTTGAAGGCATATTTTGACTCTTCTCTTTATTAACCACAACAGCTTGGTGAGTTTCTTTTGTTAGGCGCAAAATTGCATTCAATGTCTTCTGGATTTGGGAATTTTCAAATTCCTCTAAAGCAGTTTTGTTAGTCTGATGTGCAGATTCCTCACTTACCTTTTGTTTCTTAGGTGGAGGAGAAGCACTTTCTTCAGTCTGTGAAACATCTAGTAAAAAAGTTTCATTTTCTAGATTAGCAGTTGATGAAGTTGGTTCATTTTTCTGAGGTCTAGCACTAGCACATTTTGTGAACAAACTAAAGACTGCTTTGCCGTATCTCTTTGCTGCACTTCATCCTGGTATTTCTTTACTGCAATATCTAAGCTGTGGGCCCAAACTCTGGGACCTCTTGTATTGTAACAAATATTTTTTTTGGAAAAAATGTTCCTCCCAGTTTTGCTTCTTTGAATATTTGTTCTTGCATTGACCACAAAAGTAACCCCTTTTAACACCCTCACTTTTCTCTCCAACTTCATCAATATTAGGATCCATTATTGATTATTGACTACCTGAAAAAATACAAAATAAGTAAAAGTTAGTAAATATAGTATGGTAAAAGTGAGTAAAAGTAAGTAAATATAGTACAATGAAAGTAAGTAAAAGTAAGTGCTTTAAACTTAGCAAAAGTAAGGAAGAGTAAGTAAAAGTAGGTAAGTTAAAGTAAGTAAAAGTAAGTTTAAACTTAACTAAACTTTTCAATTCTAGAGTCATGGTAGATTACTTAAAACCGCACAAGTAATTATCTGGCCAATTTATCAAACCTGGCCGAGATCAATGGAACATAGTCCAATCCTGATAATTTTATATTAAAAAAATATACGTTTTAATAAAATTTTAATTATCAAAACTTGAAGCTTAACAATAAATAAAAATAATTGTTAAATATGGAATTACCAACTAAACTTAAAATAACTAAATTTGTAATTTAAAAAAATTGGTTTGTACAAGAACGTATACGCAAAAAAATTGCATAATGTCTAGCGGATGAACAAAACCCAAACCCAAATTTACTTTTTCTCATGGTCAAATTTACTGGAGCATTGCTCCCAAGATCCCAGGAATCTGGAGTCATGACCCTGGTTGTCTTTTAAAAGACTTCTTTTGGCACAGGTCACAAAAAGGTTTTTGAACTAATAATGTTAAGTTGAACTAAGTCTTCACTGACACTATATCAGAACAGAACTTTTAAATAAATGAACTGACAAAAAAAATCTAAAATTGAAGAATGATGCCAACTTCATTTATTTTTTATACATTGAACTAGTTATCAGCCACTACAGCTTCTTGGGATTTTGTTGTACATGACTCAAGGTATTAATGTAAAAAAATTGAATTTTTTAGGAAGGTATTTTTTTTTTATTCAAGGTCAAAGGTCAACTTTTGAAGGGATTTTTTTATTTTTCACAGTAGAGATATTTAACAAGAGACAATAAACAAAGGGCTACTAAAGAGCTTTAAAATGAGACCAAAATCAATGCTCTAGCTTTAATAGTTTTTTAGTTACACCGTTTTGAAAATAGTCATTTAACGCAAAAAAGGTCAAAATGTCACAACTTTGTGACCTTGTATCTCAGTAACCAAAGGTCAGTCAGCTCTAATAATTTGGGAATTTAAGTTTGGCATGTATATCTGCTATTGTGCCAAGTATGAGCAAAATTGAAAGGGGTGAGTGCAAAAAGTGCCATTTTGTGGCTGAGTTGACATGGAATGACCTGTATGACTCTTTCATGTTTGCAGCATGTGCAATAGGTACAGAAGGAAATTTATTTCCATTGTGAAGAAGGACTGCTTTCAAGCTGACTTTTGAGGAGTCAATGAACAATCGCCACTCATCCACGTTATGTTCATGACCAAGAGCCCCCATGACTGAATTAACATCTTTACAAAACACAAGTCCATCTTCATGGGAGAACCATTCTTTGAATTCATCATGGCGGCTGCGGAAAAAACAAACTTTAGTGTCACGTTGCAGTAGATTCCAACCCTTTAATCTTGAACCTAAAAGTTCAGCCTGCTTCTTAGATAATTTCAAATCACGAACTAGGTCATTTAGATCTCCTTGTGACAGTAAATGTGGTTCATTGGAGGAACAGGTAGCCTGGAATGTTGGATCAGAAATGTCTTCATCTTTTTCCTCATGATATGCTACAGCTACGTTTGATTCCTCATCACTTAAACTTACATGTTCAGGAGGATTTGGTACTGGAAGTTGAGCACTGTGGGGAACTGGTCTCATTGCAGATGGTAGATTAGGGTATTTCATAAGGCTCTTTGTTTTTGAAGTGATCCCCTTTGTATTTACCAGGCAGAAATAGCAGTCTATTGTGTGATCTAAAAGTTGGGTTCCCTCCAAATCATTGGAATAGCAAATGGCATGTGACGTGAACCGTTTAGCCATCCTGTAAGTAGTCTTACACATGTCACACAACAAATGTGAGGGGCCCAACTCTTGTCCTGATCGCCTACTTTACATCCAAAATAAAGTTCATAGCATTTTTTACTAATGGTGTAAAGTTACGTTTCTGGGATTTTAAAGTTAGATCACCACATACATAACAAAAGGAATTAGGATGATTCAGACAGTTCCGCGGCATTACAAAACATCTATATGAATACAATACTAGTGTAAAATTAACAAGAAGCAACAGACACTAGCTGTTAACACTGTGACATTTACAAGCAGACTGACTTGGAGCTGCTCTACACACAGAAACTAGGCTCATGTCTGAACAGGTACAAACATGTTTCAACCTGCACAGTCTGTGCTCTGACCAAATTTATCCTGCCAGCATTATCAGAACTTTCTCCCCAAAGGAATAAATTGTACTAATTTTACAGAAAAATTAATACAACATATACGTATAAATATAATATTAATTTTTTTTATAGTTTATTATTAATATAATATATTATTATTATTATTATTTTTATAATGTTTTATATTATAATAATGTTATTTTTTTATCCAGTGATCATGCTAAATGAGGAAAAAATGAACATAGCGTTACAAGTAAACTAAGCCTGATAGAAAAAATCTGATTTCATATTTACATTCAGCATGAAAAAGTACTCTTAGAACACCCATCAAAACCCTTGTGACAAAATTGTTGTTGACCAGTGTTATCCATAGCAATCATATTCATTATTTTTTGGTGTATTATTTCTGACCTTTTATCATTAATGTCCCAAAGTTTTCTTGCTGAAAAACTCGCCATAATTGTTCTTTGCTTGTTAAGAGCTTCTATTTTTCTTTCTTTGGGTGTGGATGTGGTGTGTTCTGGTTCTGCTGCAGTCTTAGGTTTTTTGGCAAAATCCTTTTTAGCCTTAGCGTAGATTGCCTCATGTTTAGTTTTCAGGTGTTTGTGGGGAGGGCTAGTGCTATACTGTTTTGGTGTTGTGCCCTGTTTTATTTTACTTTTACATAACTTGCATTCAGCAAAACTCATTTTCTTCATTCACACGAAAGTAGTTCCACACAAAAGATGACATTATTTAATCTGAAAAATATACGTACAAAATTGCAAATTAGCCTGTAAAAATAAAACAGTAGAAACTTACAACCTAAAAGCTTAGGAGAAATAAATTTTTTTTGAGAAAGTCTCGGATCCAGCCAAACCTTCTTTTGAGATCTGGCCAGATCTGGTTCTAGCCGGATCCCAAAATTTTGGATCCGGTACACCCCTAATATATACCCTTGGTACCCTTGGTTAGCTTCCACCCGAATTATTCATTCTGACGAAGGTCAAGCTTTTCACTCCACCTTAGACCTACAGTTTAACGTGGAATCCGAACCATGCCCCATCAGCAGCCCAGCATCTTAACTATGAGGCCATCTAGCGCATATATATATATATACTGTATAATTACTGGGCTCTATGAGAACTAGACCTATATTTATTGGAAAGGAGAAGAGAGAGAGAGAGCATTATTTACACTTGGAAAATAATGGAGAAACTAATCCTATAACTCCCCAAACAACGGTGGAATGTAGAAGCAGCAGACTGTGTTGTATTCCCAAATTGAAGGTGAGACAGGGAACATCCTTAACCCTGAAAGAAAATAGTTTTGTAGTAAGAGGACCAAAACTTTAATCAGTTGCCCAAAGACCTAAGAAACACGAAAGGAGTTGCAGTGGAAATCTTCAAAAGAAGACTAGACACCTGGCTCAGAACAATCCCCGAAGAGCCGGGTGTACCTGGCTATGTGAGGTGGAGAGCGCAAGAATCCAACTCACTACTTCACCAGGCCAACTCGAGAGGAGGGGCGATAAGCGTGACCTTTGTGAAATGAGAAATCATCGCGCAAAACCTTTTAAGGTTGTAAGGTTATATACATACGAGGGTTGGCTGAAAAGTAATGCCTCCACTTGAATAATTCTGGATTGTGTAGAGGTAGCCAGATAAAATTGGTTTTGTGCTGTAACTTGATATCCCAACCTCATTCCAGATTGTGTAGAGGTAACCAGATAAAACTAGTGTTGTGTTGTAGCCTAATATAGCCTCTACTCATTCCACATGTTGGTTCAGTATTGATTACAATGGAAAGGAGTAAAGATGTTTGCTTCAAGCAATGTGCTATAATTGAATTTTTGACTGTGGAAAGTGTTGCTCCCATAGACATTCATTGGCAAATGTAAGCTGTGTACAGCAAACAGTGTGTTGATGTGAGTACCATTTGAATGTTGGGTGAGGCAGTGTAAAGAAGCAGAAGCAGGGCAAGAAGATTTGCGAGGCAAACCGTGAAGTGGAAGGCCTGTAACGGCAACTGACAAGTCTCATTGGAACTACACTGATGAACTGATTTGTGGAAATCATAGCATTAAACAAAATAAAATTGCTTTAATGTTTGATATCTCCAAAGAGTGAGTGGGACACATTATCAGTATTCTTGGTTACTGAAAGGTCTGCACCAGATGGGTGCCTTGCATGCTCACTGCCAGGATGAAAACTGAGAGACTGCATTTGCCCAGAAAATCTGGTGCTTTGAAAATGAAGATGAATTTCTGCACAGCAGTGTGATGAGATGAGACATGGGTCCACCATTATGACCCTGAAAATAAATGGCAATCCATGGAATATCGGCACAAAAATTCAAAGTTCAAAAATTGTCTGGAAAAGTGGTGGTGATTGTTTTGTGCAATGTTAATGGTGGTGTTCTCAAAGACTTTATGGAAAGAGGGACAGCAATCAACTCTGCACATTATACTGAAAAACTAAAGAAGTTGAAAAAATGGATCAGGAGGGTTCGCACCCACAAAAATGTAGTCATTGTTCACCATGACAATACACGGCCTCACACCAGTGTTTAAATGCAAGAAGCAGTTGAAGATCTGCAATTCACCATCTTGCTGCATCCACCATATACCCCCAATTTAGCACCATGTGATTTTCACCTCTTTCCTTAAACTTAAAGAACATCTCTGGTGAATTTGCTATGAGTCTGATGAAGAAGTTAAGGCTGCTGTGAAATTTTGGTTTCATAGTCAAAGTTCCGAGTTTTACTGGGATGGATTTCAAAACTCATTTATCACTGGTGTAAATGTATCAAGGTAGAGGGTGATTTTATAGAAAAGTAAATGTATCATTTTGAAGAATAAACTCTAAGGTACTTATTTGCTTTTGTTTCAATAAAATCCTTCAACCTGTTTAAAATTTATTTGAGTGGAGGCATTGCTTTTCAGCCCACCCTCGTGTATATATACACATATATATACTTTTAACAGTAAATAATACTCGCTAGAGATATCTACTGGTCCCCCAATCTTCCATGTATGCGTCATACTTGCGTGTAACAAGCGTCACAGGCCATAGCTGAGGCTAGGAGAACAGTAAATGAAAATGGGTTGGTTCATATTAACACTTGAAGCATGCTTATTTATAATCTTGCATATTAATGATGTACTCAATTAATTAAGTAAACTAGAGAATAAAAACTTACGAAAGTGTGACACTCGTTACATAGCAAATGTGTAAATTCAAATCATCCCCCAGTACTGTGTTAAGAGTTGATTGTTCTCTTCATACGATTTTAAACTATAAAACCTGGCCTTTAAAATGGTGCAATCAGATTTTTTATATTCCTAAAAGAAAACTACAGTATTTTAAAGTGCCATGAATGTCTATATTTTTTCAATAGCTTGCGCATCGCAATATGTACCCTATTAACATTTCCTTGTATAATTTTTCCTATGCTTCATCTATGTAATATTTCTTTTTAAATTTAAAAAATACAATGTTTTTGTATTCACATGATACCAGTTTCAATTCCATTTTATTATTTTTCAATTTTGTCCTTGAGGTTGATGTTTCTGTGGAATAACATTTTTTGCGTGTTTAGCCTACTTGTAAGTTTTAATGCAAATTTAGGCGTATTCCTTCCCACCTTAAAAACTGAACTCTAGCTCTGTTCTAGTAAAAATTTTAATTTCATATCGAGTGAACAATTGCCATAAACAAATGTCATTCGTTGGTATTTGGCTGGATTTGTGAATGATACAGTACGGTACTATTTGTACTTGCAAAAATGGGAAGAAGTTCAAAAGATAAAAGAGATGTTTATTATCGTTTAGCAAAGGAAGAAGGTTGGAGAGCTAGAAGCGCATTTAAATTAATTCAGATAAATGAAGAATTTAATATTTTTGAAGGTAGGTGAAATTGTAAGTTTAATAGTTAATAATAAGCCTAATCAGTTGGTCTTAAAATTTTAGGCCATGGGTCTTCTGTTCTCTGGCCTAATCACTTACTTTAGCACTTGGTACTGTAGGTTGATGTTACAGTTAAGCTTATTTTTGAAGTTATATAGGTAGAACTATATTGTATTATGAGACTACAGTTAAAGTAAAAGATGTAAAAAGTAACTTTGTAAGACTGGTGGTGATTCCTCATTATTGATTTCTGAGATATTAGTTTGTAAATGTATTTCAAAATGGACTTATTATTTGTAGGCCAATGAAGTCACACAGAGATTCCCATTCCATTCTTCACTGTTATACAGTGCCCGCGAAAAGTATCCGATCACTCAAGAAAATACAATATTTTCCCTTGATATTCAGAGAGACATAATTCACTTTCTATTTGTTCTAGCGACATCTGGTAACTTTGAGGTTGCTCGCTGATATGAGAGCTATCCAACGCATTCTCAAATTAGTGTTCTGGTAGCCTTCGTTGCGGGTGGCTGTGTCTCAAATTTGTCAGATTTCACTGTTTGTGTAAATTTCTTGATATTTTGTTATTTTTTACAGAAAGTGGTGTAAATAAAATTTATATATAATGTGTGCTAAAAAACAACTTAAGAGTGATTGTCGAGGTGCTATTGTTGCTTTGCATACATGTGGGAAATCACAGAGACAGATAGCTAAGGAATTAAACATATCCCAAAGTACCGTTAATTTATGGGTTTCACGGGCTAAGAACAATGCCGGCCTAACCACGCCAGTCCCTAAAAAACGATCTGGCAGACCGAGAAAAACAAATTCACGAACAGACAAACTTATGAAACGTTTAGTATTGAAAAACCCAACAATAACTGCGAAAGAAATAAAATTTAATATGAATAATTTGTTATCTGGTGTTTCTGAACGAACTATCCAGGAGCGGCTCCAAAAAGAACTCGGATTACCATCTCGCCATGCTGCTAAGAAACCGTTCATTAATGAAAAAATGCGTAAAAAACGTGTCGCATTTTGTAAAAATATATTCATTGGACTGTTGATGACTGGAAGAAGGTTTTATTTAGTGATGAGTCGACATTTTTGACATTCAGAAGTTGTCCAAAAAGGTTCGCCGGCCCATTGGCTCAAATAGGATGGACCCTAAATACACCCTAAAGACAATGAAACACCCTCCAAGTGTGATGGTTTGGGGTTGTTTCGGTTACTATGGGCGTGGAAACCTATATTTTCTTCCGAAGAACACAACTATGAATGGTGCACGGTATTTAGCAATGCTACAGGATAAACTTCCAATGGCAATGGCAATCCAAAGGACAAAAACATACATGCATGATGGTGCACCATGTCACAGGGCCAAAATAGTGACAAAATGGATTACTGACAATAAATTTGATATTTTGGATTGGCCTGGTAATAGTCCAGATCTCAATCCGATAGAAAATATGTGGCTAATAATAAAAAATAAGGTTGAATGCCACGACACTGGCTCAGTCGAAAAATTACAAGAAGCCATCAAAAAGGTATGGTGCAAGGAAATATCAGTGGAAGTTTGTCAAAACGATTAAATCCATGCCAAAACGTCTAGAACAAGTCATCCAAACCAAAGGACAGATGACAAAATACTAATATAAGGTTAGTATACATTTAAACATTGTTTTTTATGTAAAAAATACAAATTTCCAGGGTGATCGGATACTTTTCGCGGGCACTGTATATATATATAACAGAATGGAATGGAAATCTCTGTGACTCCATATATAAAGGTTCTTGTTTTTGGTACAACCCATTAGCTCCTATTGTTTTTTTAATTTGGCACACAGGCCATATATCTGGCCTGGCTATAATTTATTATAGCTATTTGTATATAAATATATAACTAATTAAAATAATTTTAAATAAATATATAAATATATAAAAAGTCATAAAAATTGAAAGGGAAGAAAACTGAAAACTGCATTCATGATTGATCCAGGAGAAAACTGATTTTTCTCCTGGATCTTCCTGATGGGGAGGATGCTTTCACAGGCAGCGCACCCACAGCCTTTCCCCTTACTCGACCTTATATCTGATGGTCCTGGCCCCCCAAATTCAAAAGTCCTGGCTACACCCAAGGTAGCTAATGTGTCCTAATAAATAATTTTACAAGATAGTGATTCTTCTATTCAGGATCAGAAAGGCTGGTCATGGTCTTAATTATGCTGAATATAGGGAACCTTACTGTACACACACACACACACACACACACACACACACACACACACACATACACACACATACACACACATACACACAGTCTCTCTCTACACGAGGCGAAAGCATTCTAGATTTAGTATGCTTTTTAGACTTAGTATTCACGTCACAGCCGAAGACAACCTCGTCACTGGCCTCACTGTTGATGAATCGTTGGGCGGGAGTGATCATGGTCTGATTAGGTTCCAGTGTCTGCGTTCCTCGGGTGAAGTGTAGTAACTTGAGGCAGTAAGCTTGATGTAAGGTGGGTGGACTTTGTTAGCCTCCCGGATAGCATAGGTGAGATGGGGTTAGAGGTCAGTGGCGATGTTGAGGGAGTGTGGAGTGCATTCCGGGATGAGTTTATGGTGCTGCAGTCTGCTGCCATACCCTCAAAACTGGTCACCCCTGCTTCAACGCAGCCTAAGTGGTTCAGTTGTGACATTGCTTCGGCTATCCGGAATAGGAAAGTAGCGTATAGCATGGCGAAGGCCAATCGTTCCCATGAGAACACTGAAGTGTATGTCCGCCTGTGTAGGGAAGTGAAGGCGAAGGTTAGGCTAGCAAAATGTAATGAAGAACTACGGGTGGCAAGCCTCTGCAAGGGGACCCCTAAGGAGTTCTTCAGTTGTGTTAATAGTAGAAAGCCCATTAGAAGCATGATAGGTCAGTTAAAGGACCCCAGCGGCATTCTGCGGACCTCCAACGCGGACATCGCTAATGTGCTTAATGAGTACTTTGCGGGAGTGTTCACCAGGGAGGACACCCACGTCATCCCTGAGCCAGGCATCAGGCACGAAGGTGCTGCTGGCCTGGATAGTGTTCGATGTACCGCGACAGTCATTGCCGATAGAATAGACAAACTGAGTGTGTTTAAGGCTCCTGGATTTAAGGGTGTAGAAAGTTTACCCTGGCACCCATTGCCATTGGTACTTCTTTTCCTTGTAACTCACTCTGTCTGTCTGTTTGTTGTACAATCCTGCCCCGTGGGTTACTAGGACCCCATCCCATCCCTACTCTGTCCTTTTAGCTTACATTAAGGATGTTCTCTGACTGCAAAAAAAAAAAAAAAAACTTTTAGTATTAAGTCTTTTTCTCTTCTTTTACTATTAGGACCCTACTGCTACCTCATGTGTGGGAAGAGAGGCTTTGGAACCTCTATAAATAACCATTTAACGCTCGTAGGTTGAGAGAGACTGGGATGCAGGAGTCCCAGGCATAGGGGCACGATGAATGGAGTGTGGCTAGTGCCCCGTTAAGCCCATTCCTAACGCATAATGGCTTGACCAGCCCCCTGTGACCGTTCTTTGGTGACCAATTGATGGTGCTTGGCTGTACTGCTCTGAGGTGAGAGAGCTTTACTCGTAAAGTCTCGGGCGTAGCCTCTGGGTCTGGTGGGATATCCCTTGAACACTGGATTCTAAGAGTCTGGCCGCTTGTGAGTGACTAGTAAGGGGCTGCATCTCGCTGTCGCTCCTGGCGGGAAATCTGTGACACCTGCGTCGCGAGTGTTTGTCAGTTGGTAGCTGCGACATGTTTGGGACTGTCCGGCCCTGGGGAGACCTTTGGTCGGTGCGGCAGCAGCGAGAGGTGTAGTTTTCTGGAAGGGATGAATGTCACTTGCAAATAGGTGGATGCGTCTATGCACGGGAAGATCCCCCCCCCCCCTCATTAAAAAAAAAACAAAAAAAAAGTTACAATGACTGGACTGCAGAAACTGAAGGCTGAATGTGCGACGTGTGAAGTAAACCAGTGGGTGACGAACTTTAAAGAAGCCTGCTTCGCGAAGATCAACCACTCCAGCATGTGCTGCTTTTGCGAACTCATGCGGTTTTACGAGAAGCTAGAGGGGAGGGTCCGGCGGCTTGAGTCATCCAGACCGGCTGTTGGAGGTGCGGCGGTCACTGATGCGGCTGCGCCCTCCACCGCAGAGCTCATTGATGGGATAGCTGCCATGGAAAGGCGGTCCAGCGATGGAGTGGACAGGGCTCGGGACCGCGGAGAAAGGGTAGAGGTGCAACCGGGAGCTAGGGTACAAAATCAGTGTGAAGAATCGCCAGCGACCCACGTGGAATGCATGGAACCGCGGCGCAAGGTAGAGGGCGTAAAGAAGGGGCTGATAGGGAAGGGGTCGATAGAGAAGGGTGGGAAGGGGCCATGGGCGTCCGGAGGGGGGGGCAATAGGGGGCAGTTGCCCTCCCTTGGAAATTTGTGTTTGCCCACGCAACAACTTCTATAATTCTACTGCAGCTCAGTCAGTGTTTCCACATTCAAGGAAATGTCGTTTACTTTACCTTTACTTTACCGAAGTGCAGTGTCGTTGAACTTAGAAGTGTTAAATAAACTATACTGAAAGATATAGTAATGGAATTATTTGCAAAGATCATTATATTGAGTGTTTTATTTATTTTTTCCTCTCGAAAACCTTTTGGTCAATTTCACTGAAACTTACATGATTATAGTTAATCATAGTATCATATAACATATAAAAAATGGACTTGACTGGTAGAAAAAAAAATGCACTGCGATCACTATGAGTAAAAACTGTCATCTCCCCTTATCATAGCCTGCTTTCGGTGCTAAATTTATGTACTTAGTATTACTAAGTACATAATTTTTTTTTTCTACCTAATAAAGAACTAATAAGAACTAAGAACTAATAAGTTAGTTTTGCCCCACCTTGAGAAAATTCCTGCGGATGCCCCTGGAAGGGGCCGATAAAGAAAAAGGGTGGGAAGGGGCCTACTGATGGCCCAAAGAAACGGAAGGATGTAGCTGCCAGTCGGGGTGGGTCGGTGGTGTAAGTACGTCTATGGGTGGCAACGGGTATCGAAAGGTCTCAGGCAAGAAGGCTGCGAAGCCGAAGCCTGAGACCCCAGTTGCCCCTGTCAGGACCTCTAACCGCTTCAGTCTCCTGTGCTCGAAGGAGGAAGACACCGTTTTGATTGGGGACTCGCAGATCAGGGGCCAGGAGAAGTACTTTGCTTCTGCAAACCGGGACGGGAGGAAAGTAAGGTGCTTACCTGGGTGGGGAACGGCGCACTTAAGGAAGGAGGTAAAAAAGGTGCGCATGGCTAGTCGGAGGACTGCGATCGTTGTCCACGCTGGTGGCAACGACCTGTTCCTCAAAGGCGGTAGGGTAGGTCTTACAGAAGGGATCGTCACGGAGATCATGTCTCTTTCGGATGATCTAAAACTGAAGACAGACAGGGGAATGTTGATGGGTATTTTACCACGGATGAATGCTAATGACCACGCACTCAGTAAGGTCATTGACATCAACGAGAGGGTGCAAGACTTGTGTGTCCCGCTGGGCATGAGGTTTATTGACCCGTTTGATGCATTTTCGGATAGGTGGGACCTTTACTGGAGGGATGGTGTCCACCTCAATGACAAGGGTAAAGGTGTGCTAGGCGCGCTGCTCGACCGGCACCTCTACAGAATGGTGAGGTCGAGCCCGGGGAGAGATGACGGGACCCCACCGGGGAGAGATGACGGGACCCCACCGGGGAGAGATGACAGGACCCCACCGGGGAGAGATGACGAGACCCCACCGGGGAGAGATGATGTTGAGCTGGTGGCGGACATACCTTCAATTGAAGGGTGCTTCCAGGTACAGGTGGGTGACCCTCCTTGCACGTGAGGGGTTCTTCAACTCCCATCAACCCTGGCTGTTCGGGAAACTGGTCGTGCTAGGGGGCGGTCAGAATAGGGAAGGCGCCCTCCGTGGAATGCTTTTTAATGCTAGGTCGATTAGGAATAAGTTTTGCGAGCTACGGGCGCTCTTAGCATCAGAATACCAGGATAGCGTTGCTATCACCGAGTCCTGGATTCATACTGATCGTAGGGACTACGTTGGGGAGTTCGAAATTCCCAGGTATAAAATGTTTCACAAAGACCGCACCCGTGGGGAGGGGGGAGGGGTACTAATATATGTGAGGGACATGTTGAGTCCGGTTGACTGCCAGTTCTGGTTGGAACGGGAGTTGCTTGGCGTCGATCTGAACGTGGGAGGGACGAACGATAGGTTAATCTTGGTGTACAGATCTCCGCATCTCCTCGAGAGGATACAGCCCTGTACACCGAATTCCGTAGCCTGCTTGGTGATAAGGTGTGTGTAGTTTTAAGAGACTTCAACTGTCGCGGCATAAAGTGGGAAGACAGGACTGCTGATGCTGAAGGGAGGAGGCTAGTTTACTTTGCTGATGAGAACTTCCTCACTCAGTGGGTCAATGAGCCGACACGAGGCGAAAGCGTTCTAGACTTAGTATTCACGACCGAAGACAACCTCGTCATTGGCCTCACCATTGATGAATCGTTCGGCGGGAGTGATCACGGTCTGATTAGTTTCCGTGTGTGCATCCCTCGGGTGAAGCGTAGTAACTCGAGAGGCAGTAAGCTCGATCTCCGGCGGGCGGACTTTGTTAGCCTCAGGGATAGCGTAGGTGAGATGGGGTTAGAGGTCGGCGGCGATGTTGAGGGAGTGTGGAGTGCATTCCGGGACGAGTTTATGGTGCTGCAGTCTGCTGCCATACCCTCAAAACCAGTCACCCCTACTTCAACGCAGCCTAAGTGGTTCAATCGTGACATCGCTTCGGCTATCCGAAATAGGAAAGTAGCGTATAGGAGGGCGAAGGCCAATCGTTCCCATGAGAATACTGAAGTGTATGTCCGCCTGTGTAGGGAAGTGAAGGCGAAGGTTAGGCTAGCGACACGTAACGAAGAACTACGGGTGGCAAGCCTCTGCAAGGGGAACCCTAAGGAGTTCTTCAGTTATGTTAATAGTAGAAAGCCCATTCGAAGCATGATAGGTCCGTTAAAGGACCGAAGCGGCGTTCTGCAGACCTCCGACGCGGACATCGCCAATGTGCTTAATGAGTACTTTGCGGAAGTGTTCACCAGGGAGGACACCTGCGTCATCCCCGAGGCAGGCATCAGGCACGAAGGTGCTGGCCTGGACAGTGTTTGGTGTACCGCGACAGTCGTTGCCGATAGAATAGACAAATTGAGCGCGTTTAAGGCTCCAGGGCCAGAACAGTTCCTCTCCCGAGTGTTGCGGGAGGTGCGCGACCAGGTGGCTCCCCACCTGGCTAGTCTTCAACAAATCGTTCGAGACAGGCCAGGTGCCTGGTGACTGGAGGGAAGCCAATGTGACCCCTATCTTACAGAAAGGGGATCATGAAAGTCCAGGGAACTATCGTCCCATTAGTCCCACTTCAGGTGTAGGTGAATTATTAGAGGGGATAATAGCTAATAGGATCACTGACCATTTGGATTCCTACATGGCGCTTGGGGATTCCCAACATGGGTTTCGATGGCATAGGTCGTGTCTCACCAACTTGCTCGAGTTTTTCCACATCATGTTGAGTGAGTATGATAAGAGTAGGGTGATTGATATACTTTATCTCGACTTTCAGAAAGCCTTTGATAAGGTACCTCACCGCCGGCTAATATTCAAAGTGCGCGCGGTGGGTATCGGTGGTGAAGTAGGTAGGTGGATTGAAAACTGGCTAAAGAATAGGCGGCAGAGGGTTGTAATTAAAGGGGTTAGTTTGGGTTGGGCCTCGGTCGCTAGTGGGGTTCCTCAGGGTTCCGTTTTGGGGCCAATGTTATTTTTTCATTTACATAAATGATATCGACGGTGGCATTGTCAGTCAGATCGCTAAATTCGCTGATGACACAAAGCTTGGGGCCAATGTTGGGACCCCCGAAGCGATCGAGCAATTGCGTGCGGACCTAGGTAGGATAGGAAAGTGGTCCTAAAAATGGCAAATGCCGTTTAACTTCTAATTTAAACGGCATTTGCCATTTTTAGGACCACTTTCCTATCCTACCTAGGTCCGCACGCAATTGCTCGATCGCTTCGGGGTCCCAACATTGGCCAATGTGCATCACTTCGCATTTACCTAAAGGTAAATGCGAAGTGATGCACATTGGCTACGCCAATCCCAAGTCGGACTACTCGATGTTGGGGAGTAATATTGAGGCGACTGATTTGGAAAAGGACCTGGGTGTGCTAATTAGCAGCGACCTTAAGTTTACGAAACAGTGCGTAGAGGTGGAAAAGAAAGCCCAGAAGCTGTTGGGTTATATCAGGAGGCAATTTCAGTTTCGGAACAAGGAGATTGTTCTCTCTCTGTACAATACCCTGGTTCGGCCGCACCTTGAGTATGCTGCGCAGTTCTGGTCACCCACCCTCAGGAAAGATATTGAGAGGCTGGAGCGAGTGCAGGTGAAGGCCACAAAGTTAATCCCTTCTGTTAGGCATATTGGCTAGCCTACAATCGACGCTTACGTGCCCTGAACTTGTTTTTGCTGGAAACTCGGAGGCTGCGCGGTCAACTCATCAAGGTTTTGAAGTTCTTAGGCGGGTTCAACGATGTTGATTTTAGAAGCATGTTTAGTTTAAATGATAACCAAACTCGCAACAATGGTTGGAAGTTGGATTTGAAGTGGTTTAGGACTAGTGTGTGTGGGAATTACTTTACGTATAAGATCTGTGACACGTGGAACAGGTTACCTTCAGAAGTTGTGGATCAGTTCAAGAAAAGGTTAGACGAAATCTTGCACACTATTTGAGGGTGTAGAAAACTTTCCCTAACACCCGTTGCCATTGGTACCTCCTCGGTATGGGCCGCAAGGCCTTTTGAGGTACTTTTCCTTGTAACTCCTTGTAATTCTCTCTCTGGTTAACTTCTGCCTGAATTGTTCATTCTAACAAAAGTCAAGCTTTTCACTCCACCTTAGACCTCCAGTTTAACGTGGAATCTGAACCATGCCCCATCAGCAACCCAGTGTCTTAACCACTAGGCCACCCAGGGTACCCATTTATCTACCAACCACTTTCTTGTGTGGAAGAATGAACCGCTGGGTTTTGCTGCGTGTCAGCTGCCATCACCGGGTCTCGATCCTGGGGCCAATGGATTCATTATTAGCAACACTAACCACTACACCACTGAGGTGGTTTATAATATATATTTATACATATTTATATATACAGGGTGGGCCGTAAGTTTCCATACATAGGAAAAATTAAACGTTTGTTTTTATGTTTCAGATACCCTAAGAATATGCGTTTGACGAAAGAGCAACGAATTGAAATCATACTGATGGCTGGGTCGGGAAGCAGTCACATGGTTGCAATGAACTTTAACGGACAACATGGAACGAACATCACACACGACACTGTGGCAAAACTTATTAACAAGTTTCAGAAAACTGGAAATGTTGCATATCAACCGCGAAGTGGTCCAAGACGTACAGCCACCGTTGAAGACACAACAGCTACGATACTTACAGCGCTTACACGGAGTCCCAGAAAAAGAACACGACGGTTGTCTGCAGAAAGTGGTGTCAGCAGATCGAGTATCAGGCGCATTTTGAAAGCAAACAAATGGCATCCATACAAATTGCATATGGCACAGCATTTGAGTGAAGACGACCCGGATAGATGGATGGAATTCTGTGAATGGGCATTAACCAAAGTGAACGAGGATGCAAACTTTTCAACTAAGATCTTGTTTACTGATGAAGCAAATTTTTACGTCAATGGAGAGGTTAATCGGCAAAACATACGTTATTGGAGTAATGCTAACCCTAACTGGCTGAGTCCGACGAAGATGCAAGGTGCCGGTAAAGTGATGGTGTGGGCCGGGATATGGGGTGACAGAATTATTGGACCAATTTTTGTCAGTGGAAATCTTAATGCCGAAAGGTATCTTAACATGTTGCAAGAAGAGATTTTCCCATCCCTGCTAAATGAGGAAGGTAACTTCCCAGTTTACTTCCAGCAAGATGGAGCTCCACCTCATTATGGTCTTCATGTGCGTCGGTATTTGGATCAGCAGTTTCCGGATGCTTGGATTGGTCGGCGTGGTCCTGTGGAGTGGCCTCCCAGATCCCCAGATCTGGGGGCACTTGAAGGCCATGGTGTATCAGGAAAAGATACGAGACATAAATCATCTAAAGGAACGTATCACCAACGCCATTACAAGCATAACGTCAACTGTGCTAATGCGTGTTCATCAACAGTGGGGAACACGTATTGAAATGTGTTTTCAAAACAATGGCAACCATGTAGAGCATATTATATAAATAAAAATGGTTGTCCATAAAAAAATGTTTATTTTTCCTATGTATGGAAACTTACGGCCCACCCTGTATTTATATATATTTATATATATTTATATATATTTATAGGAGTCACAAGAGTTGTTGATTTATGTGCTGCCCCAGGAAGTTGGAGCCAAGTGTTATCCAGAAAACTGAGGTAGGATCTACTGCCGCAGTCACAGTTAGTAACCCATTAATGTCTAATTTTTATACAGTAAAACTGGTCTGTTTGTAAGATTGCCTTCATACTCAATACTCATACTACGAATTACATTAAAACTTTTTAAATTTTGTATCATACATCAATTGATTACATTGTTTTTAAATGTCTTAAGGAATATGAAAAATAGGTAGTACAATTAATTTTGAAATTTTTTTTAATGTTTTATCATAGAGGGAAAGCTGAGGATCCTTCATCTGTCAAGATTGTAGCTGTAGACCTACAGGCTATGGCCCCACTTCCGGGTGTGATTCAGATTCAAGGAGATATAACTAAGAAGAGCACTGCGGATACTATCATTGAACATTTTCAGGGAGAGCCTGCTCAGCTGGTTGTTTCAGATGGAGCTCCAGATGGTAATATTGACTTTCAACCAAACTGTTCTTTAGAACAGTTATATTTTATGGCTTATAGCTATTAGTTATGTTTATGGACTCCTTTCAGGAAATTTGCAGTAGCATTGTAAAACTGTTAGTGGTATTTTATTCTTATGATCATTATTCACATTTATACGTTAGGCTTACTCTTAAGTAGGAAATAGACAAGAGATATACCACATATTTTTAATTTTGTCAGGGCTTTTTAACTTTTTAACACATCTATAATGGAAATGTAGCTTATGAAAAACACTGTAGCTATTAAAACAAAGTTCAATATGAAGTAAATTCTAGAAGTACTATTTTTAATTTTAATTGGTTTGATATGTTGTTTGTATTTTTTTACAGTTACAGGCTTACATGATTTAGATGAATATGTTCAAGCTCAGCTACTTTTAGCAGCTTTAAATATTACCACTCACATTTTAAAGCCTGGTGGTATGTTTGTAGCCAAAATATTCAGAGGAAAAGATGTCACACTTCTTTATTCCCAACTCAAACTTTTCTTCAAAGAAGTCTTTGTAGCAAAGCCAAGATCATCGAGAAACTCCAGCATTGGTAATTTTGTTTAGGCATGGTAATTTAAGTCTATATAATACAGGGTGATTACAAATGATCTTCCTGATTTTAAACATGAAAAAACTAACAAAGCTACAGTAAATAGCAAGATATACAAATAAAGAACTCAAAAAGTTTTATTTACAAGCTATTGAAGTTCAATAACAGCTCCTTTTAAGGTTACAACATTCCTGAAAGCAAGTGCCTGATTGTTGGATCAGGCACGGGGGGCCCATTCCTTGCCTGGCTCATTTGTCCGATCTAACCCCCTTTGACTTCTTCCTCTGGTACTGTCAAAAATGGTGTTTGTTCTACCAATGGCAACAAATTTGGAACATTTGAAGGAAATGATACATGATGAGGCTGTTAGAAAAGTTCAGTATGAATCATACTGAACTTTTCTAACAGCCTCCTCATGTATCCTTTCCTTCAGATGTTCCAAATTTGTTGCCATCGGTAGAACAAACATCATTTTTGACAGTACCTATGATATGCTACAAAATGTATGTAGGGAAACAGAATACCACTTTGATGTCTGCATAGCTACGAAAGGAGCACATATTGAACTTTAATAGCTTGTAAATAAAACTTCTTGAGTTCTTCTTATATATCTTGCTTTTCACTCTAACTTTTAGTTTTTTCATAATAATTGTTTAAAATCGGGAAGATCACACTGGTATGCATATGAAATTTTTTTGTCTGCTGTGAGGGTTTTTTTCAACTCATATTGTATAATTCGACCATGCTGAATTCGAAAATGACATTGGTTTTCCTCAATCAGGTCAGGTTTTTTCTCTATTGGCCATTTATTATAAGTCCAATTTTATCCCCAAATTTATTGATTTTTTTAGCTTAAACTGTAGATACGAGTAATAATATAAGAACTCGTGAAAAATGAAAACATTGTGTGAATAAATATTTATTCATACAATGAATATGGAAAAAAGTTTATTGAGGAAGGAATGAATTTTTTTTGGCTTTCCATCTGTGTTTTTCTTCAGGCACGTCTCGCTTCAAACACCAGCAATAGTCCGCCAGCATATTGATATCCGTTTCCCTGGTACCTCTCTTCCATTATTTTGATATCTTGGTGAAATTGTTCACCCTGTTCCTCACTATAATCCCCGCAATTTTCAGGAAAATAGTCCAAGTGGGACCACAAAAAGTGCATTTTTATGGACATGCGCGACCCATGAGCTTTGAAAGCTTCCATCAAGTTTTCGACAATGGACTCGTATTCTGGACTTCTACGCTTGCCAAGAAAATCAGTGACAACTGATTTGAATGCCTGCCAGGCATTCTTCTCATTTGGAGTCATTGCATTTTCGAACTGAGTATCCTTGATCAAAGTTCGAATTTGAGGACCATCAAAAACCCCAGCATTTAGTTTAGCATCAGATATATGAGGAAATTTACTCTCAAGATATCGGAATGCTGAGCCCTCCTTATTCATTGATTTGATGAAATTTTTCATCAAGCCCAGCTTAATATGAAGTGGTGGGAGCAAAATTTTTGTTGGTGGTACAAGGGGCACTGAAATGACATTATGCGACCCAGGTTCAAAATTCTCTCTGGATGCCCATTCACGCTGTGCATAGTGCTTCTCATCCGCTCGGCTATCCCATTTGCAGAGGAAACATGGGTATTTCGTGTATCCCCCTTGCATTCCCAATACAAATGCCACAATCTGAAAAAAAATGAAAATATTTAAAGAATTTAGAGAATTTGTTCTATCAGATAAAAAAATCTATGCATTGGACTGTATTACTTCTGTGGGGAAGGAAGTTAAGTGTTCTTATACGCTCTCAAATAACCTTTGGAAAAACAACATAGTCAATAGCAATAGTTTACCTATGATATTAGTATTACCTTCAAATCTCCACAGATCCTCCAGTTATGTTGGTCGTATATGAGAGCATCCAGTAAAATTTTCATGTTATCGTAGCTCTCAGTAAGTTGTACGGAATGTGCTACAGGGACTGATGCAACCCTATTCCCAATGTTGAGAAGTACTGCTTTCAAACTTCGTTTAGACGAGTCTATAAATAGCCTCCATTCTGATGCGTTATATGGCAGGCCCAAGGATTCGATTAGCCCCTCAACATTGCAGCAGTACACTAAGGAAGAGGTATTTTCGTGCATTGCAAAAAACTTGCGGAATTCTTCCTCTCGTTTCCTATACCAGGAGAATGTTGTTTCCGGAGCCAGCAAGTTGTCCTCGAAGTCGTGAGCCCAAGATCTCGGCAGCTAATTTGGAAAGTCCTAAATCCCTGGTAAGATCATTAAGTTTGGCCTGGTTGAGAGGCCTCGGCTCATTTGAAGCGGTATTTTGAGGTATATACGACTGGGACTGGTCATTGATTCATCATCAGAATCATCGAAGTCCAGGGTTTGAGGTGGGTCGGGTATTGGAATTCCAGGACCATGGGGTACAGGTCTCATAGCAGAAGGAATGTCAGGGTATACAACAGTGTGTTTATTCTTCTTGTTAACTCCTGAAAATAGAAACACAGAAACATGGATATAAAACTTGCATATGAAATAGAAGAAGCATTCAGACAGTGGTGGCTCGTGAGGGAAGGCTGCGGTCTGTAAGATATGAAATAGGCCGATTGAGTCTGTATATTTTCTTTCTTTTTCATTCATATTGTCCCTTCGGGGACAATATGAATGAAAAAGAAAGAAAATATACAATCATTGTATATGTAAATGTAACTTGTATAACAATATGTATGTGTAAATGTATTTTCTATAACAATATGTATATGTAAATGTATGATTACCATTATGGTGAATATTATGCTATATATGGTGAATATTACATTATGGTGAATATTATGTCAAGTTTCATACGAGGATTTCAAAATATTTAAGAAAAATAAATTTATAAGCTCACCTTGGAGGTTTGTCATGCAGAAATAGCAATCTGTCACGTGATCCTTTCCTTCTCTCCAAATCATAAGAATTCCAAAAGGCAAAGATTTCGCTCTGCCTTTGCTCCATCTCAAATTTTCAATGCACGTCTTGCAGCACATATGAGGGGCGAAATTTTTGTCCTGGTCCCCTAGCTTAATTCCAAAGTATGCTCTATACATTGTCTTCACAAATTTAGTGATTTGGGACTGGTTATTTGGCATGGTAACTGTCCCACATATGTAGCAGAATCTATTGGGATCATTTTTACACGATCTATTCATTATGAAATATTTTATCTATATGCCTGAAAAGTAAAAAAAAGATATTATACAAGTGAAACAAGTGATGATAGATGTTACTGTTCCAATTCCACTTTGACAAAATCACGAAAAATTCTGTTTTACTTATGAGGCCATAGCCGGATAACCTGAGCTGATTGAGAAAAACGGATTGCAGATTCGAAATCAGCAGGAAAAACTCTAATGAATCACTTACAAAACCCTTGACAGCAAAATTGATGCATACCAGTGTCATTTGTAATCACCCGGTATAAAGCATTAATTTTCATAGTTAAGCTTAATGTTTATGGATGTAGATGGAATTTGGTTAGTAAAGCCCTTGGGTGCTTTGTTACAGGAAATAAAATTTAGTGAAAAATTATCTATTAAATGCGAGTTGTGCTCCATAAGTTCATATAATGGGTATCTACTTGCACCACAGAGTTACCATTTAATGCTATATAATCGACCTACTTAAGTTACAACAGTATCACTCGACTCTATTTTCGATTTCCTTCTAAGCATTTAAAATCAGGTACCTACCTCCAGAAATTGTGTGAACAAAAGTTCGTGGGTAGGTAGGTTGTAAGGGTAGGGCTTGAAGGTAACTGTGAAACAATTGTCCCAGTGGAGGCCATGATCATACGAGATCACTGCATCGAGATTGTTGAGGTGGCGACATAACTTGGTATTTTTCATGAAAATTTTTGATGACCATTCATGATCACGTGTCTAAGGTGTTTGCAGGATGGGTGTTCAAGATTGGCTACAGCGGAGGATGTAGAGTCGCGAACTCTTAGAAATCTACAAAGATCGAGGCAACTTTCTTGCTAATGTGGCAAATGTCATAAAATATGAATTATTCACGGATCCTGAGACCAGGTGGGGGTCAATGCAGTAGGAACATCAGGGATCACTTTACACATGATGCTCCTCAGTCAGCCGTCAGCTAGCAAAGTTATGACTCATTTTTCAGGATGTCACTTCGCCACACAAAACTACAATGACAGATGAATATTACGCTAGTCTGATGCTGAAATTTAAGCAGGCTATCGAGAAGTGGTGAGGAATGTTGGTATATGTGTTCTGCATGACAGTGCCCCTGTGTACAAAGCTCGTAAGGAATTGAAACATCAACCCACCTGTTAGTTCTGACTGGGTTCACAGTGACTGTTTTGATATGTGACAAGAGGTTTTCCGACGACGATGACGGAAAGACAAGGTTCTACAGATCTACAGAAGTTAAGGCTAACCCTAAGATCCACTCTAAGGTTAGCCCGAGAGAAAGAAGAGAGTAGGGGGTTAAAAGAAGAGAATAAGGGGTTAAGTAAGAAGCAAAACCTATCATTCGTGGGTTAACATTCATTCATGAAAAGACTGAGAAAGACTTCCCATCATCATCCGCCTGCCACTGCCGACAAGTCGGAAAAATAGTCGAAGAGAATAGGAAATGGGGTGAAAGATGAAAAGAAGTAAAATAAGAAAGGTTAAAAACCGTGCAAACACAGTCTTAACTCAAAGAAACACTGTCATACCATTCAAACTACAGACGTGCAAATAAAGAGAGGATGAGGAGAGTATAACAAAAGGTGGGTTAGTTTACGCTACGAGCTACATCTAAGTTTTTTAATAATATAAATTTAACGTTGGCATGTCACAAGTTGGCATCAATCGTCAACAGACTCCAACCTCGACTATCACCCCCAGAATTCCTGTTGCTGTTTTATTTTAAACGACGTTAATATTTTTAAAATGCCTATCTAAACGGTTCTTAAAAATATTAACGCTGGTAGAGTTCATGACGGGCGCGGGAAGATTATTCCCTTTATCAATTACTTCAAACGTAAAAAAGTTTTTAGCAATGTTAGTAATGTAACATCTACCACGTAATTTAAATCCGTTATTACGAGTACAGTATTGCTATTATCGGAAATGAATAATTTGTCAAAATTTACGTTATCGATTTTATTAACGATTTTGAAAACTTCAATAAGCTCCCCCTTTATCTCCTAGTCTCGAGTGAATGCAAGTCTAACTCTCTAATCCTATTTTCGTAAGACTTGTTGCGTAGTGACGGAATTAGTTTCGTGGCGCGTCGCTGAACCCTCTCCAACCTATGAATATCCTCACGCAAATACGGGCACAACCCGAACGGCATATTCTAAATGAGGCCTGACTAAGGACTTGTAAAGGGGCAATATAATATTCTTCGATTTAAATTCAAAATTACGCGCTATGAAGCCTAACATCCTATTAGCTTTTGCGCAAGACTCCAGGCACTGGTTCCTAACTTTTAAATCCTTTGATAGGTGTACGCCTAAATCTACTTCCTCGTCAACGCACACTGTCTATCGTCCATCGTGTACGTGTAATTATTGTACGAGAACCTATATGCAAAGCTTTACATTTGTCTACGTTAAATTGCATCTGCCACTTATCCGTCCTATTTACATCGTCTTGGAGCCTATTTCTACCGGCCACGTTTTGAGGACTTTACCGCCTATTTTAGTATCGTCCGCGAATTTTGACACGTTACTGGTCAAGCCTACATCTATGTCGTTAATGTTGATTACGAATAGCAATGGGCCTAACACTGAACCCCGAGAGAGACCGCTACCTACATCCAGCCACCCCGATTCCCTACCATTAACAACGACCTGTTTCCTGGCACGAAGCCATTCCTCTAATCAGTTAGCTACTTGATCGCGTATATCGTGCGCTTTAACCTTCGCAATTAATCTTCTATGCGGAACTGTATCGAATGCTTTTTAAAAGTCTAAATGAATAACGTCAGCCGCTCTATGCTATCGTACTCGCGCACTATTTCGTTATAAAACTAACAAATTAGTTAAACAAGATTTATGGCGTCGAAACCCATGCTTACTACTATTAATCAAATCGCGACTTTCTAAGTGATCGACGATACGATCCCTAACTGCGGATTCCAAAAATTTACCGTCAATTGATGTTAAGCTAATAGGCCTATAATTAGTAGTTACTGTGCGGTCGCCTTTTTTAGCGTGACCGGAAAATTCGCCGTAAACATTTTCGCCGTAGGAAAATTCGCCGTAAGGACATTTCGCCGTAAATAAAATAAAATTAAAATTAAAAAAAAAGTTTAACTGAACCCTTATAATAGCCGGTGCTGGTTAAGTGTGCGGTCTACCTAGCTTCGAGCAGTCTACCACAATTAAAATTCTTTATACTGTACGGCATTGACGATTGGTTAGGTTAAGTCGTGATAGTTTGGTTAAATAAATTTCTTAAATAAATTCCTTATCTTACTTTGAAACTCACTGTACGGCATTGACGATGTTTGCGGCGAAATTTCCTAGAACCCTTTTTTAGAAATGGGCGTGACGTTAGCTAATTTGAAGTCTTCAGGAATAATACCCGCTTCCAGTAACTTATTAAAAATTTTTATTAATGGGCTTACGATAACATCTTTCAAATCTTTGAAATGTCTAGGTCTCTAGGATAAAGCGCGTCAGGGCCTGGAGCCTTGCTAACTCTTAGCTTATCAATATAATGCGTAATCTCACCCTCGTAAACAGTTATTTCATTTAAAATAGTCTCGCTACTAAATGGAACGATATCGTCCACGTCGGGAACATTATTTACGTCTTCTACGGTAAACTCGCAAAAAAGTTGTTAAAAATACCCGCCATCACCTGAGCGTTGGAAGACAAAGCGCCGTTAACATCCACTAGAGGGCCTCTGTTATCTTTTATCGGCTTAAGATTATTGACTTAGTCACAAAACTTTTTCGAAATATGTTTACTATCCGCAGCTACAAGAATCTCTAAATTACGCTTAGCATTCCTAACAGATCTTTTAACCTGACGTCTAAGCTCTATATATCTACTAAAGTTAGCTACCGTGCCATTGCGCTTATTAACCCCTTAACTGCGGAAAACTCTCAGCCATATATATGAAAATATATGTATGCTGCCAAAACAGCGCGGTTAAGTCTATAGGCGCCGTTACGCTCGTTTATGAACTCGCCTATTTCCCTAGTCCACCACTTGGGCCTACGCGGAATAAACCCCTTTCGACATTTAGAAACTTCCTTTGAACGCCTCCCAATGAAAATTAGTGTCATTACCCCAGTCCACTACTCTCTTCCTGTCCGAAAAACTATCAAAATTAGCCCTAGGTACGAAAATCAGGGATTTCTATTACGTTACTATCCTTACCGTACTGTCTTCTATCGATAGCTTCCAAACCTTCAACTATATTTTCGTCGTTCGTCATCACCACGTCTAAAATATCGTCACAGCGCGTTGGCATATACAGCTTGAAGGACAAATATAGCAAGAATACCGAGCCATTATCTCTTGCTGAAGAGTGAAGAGTGGAATGGGAATTCTATCCAAACCTTTTGGCCTACAAAAAGCAGGCCCGTCCTAAAATAGTTTAAAAGCTATATCTCAAAAATCTTTCAATACTGAAGAATCGGTGCCAGTCTTCTAAAGTGATAGGTTTCAGGTTCGATTCTTGATGCCGTCGTTGAAGTTGGTCTGGCCATCTACTTTGTGATCGCTCGCGCTCAGGAAACTGAGTTCACGCCCATTCCCCACCCTGTGGAGAATATGGGGTATTGGAGAAGTGTAATTTATTTTTAAGTACATGGTTTTTATGAACACTCCGTACTTTAGAATGCAGAATGGTACCTCACTGCTCAAGAATAGTACTCCATATCCCTCAAAGATGAAGCGTAATGGCCAGAGTCAATTAAAGTGGGGTGGCCGGCCTTCGCTTCGCCGTGACGTAAGATATAGAAAAGACAACTGCCCAGCTCTAGGCAGCACTGGGTTCGAACCCACGACTCGTCGGAATCTCAGCACTGCTGAGCGGCGCCCTAAACAATCGAACCACGAGACGCTCTTAGAATAGCACTCTGTAGCTAAATAAGTAAGACTAGTGTTTGATTCCATCTGCGAACGACTTCATTTAAGTATCAGTAAAACTTGGGAGTTATATGGAATTGCTGTAAAAATTCTTTGTTTCGTATACTTAGATCGATATTTTTTAGCTTAAAATCTCGTTAAGTTCCATTTAGAGGTTTTATTAATGAAATTAAGCCTATATATATATATATATATATATATATATATTATAATATATATATATATATATATATATATTACACACAGACCGTGCATGGAACAAGGAACTCTTCTGGGATAATTAAATCCACTATAGTCCGAATAAGTAATGGTAAATGACAAATACCATAGTTTTTCTTTTTCATGATGCTAGCCCGACGTGCGAGTGACCCGTTGCCCACGTCGGGCTAGCATCATGAAAAGAAAAACTATGGTATTTGTCATTTACCATTACTTATTCGGACTATAGTGGATTTAATTATCCCAGAAGAGTTCCTTGTTCCATGCACGGTCTGCGTGTATCATAAAAAACTCAGGGACCATTCTGAGTTCATTCCCATATATATATATATATATATATATATATATATATATATATATATATCCCCTCGATTAGGTACTCCGGCTTGCCGGGCCGAGGGGGCTCGTACACCTCGTGGGTTGTTGAAGTTTCCTCAACTCCTTGCGGGGTGTGGGCGAAGAGTTACCTAGTTGCGTTTTTTTTTTTTTTTCTCCCCCTTTTTTTTCCGTCTCCCGGAATTTCTTTTGTCTTGACTCGGTCCTGTGCCTCTGTCAATCGTAGTATCCCCCCCCCTCTGTTTGTATTTGCAGTCTTGGGGTCATCGGGTGCACCTGCCGGGGGCATCGCTCCGTGGCTGAGCCGTGCTCCGGGGACGGTACGGGCGCCCGGACCGCTGCTGCGTCTGGATTGGGTCTTTGCTTGGCCCTTAACGGACAAATCTCCGTAGTGCCAATCTGCTGTTTTTAAAACGACAGTTATGTTGGGGGGCGGGCTACCCGGGACGTTGGGCCTGCGCTTTGAAGGATGCAGCGGCGGCTGGTGCATCGCCTTGGGTCCGAGGCTGCCGTTTTTGTAAAACTACTGTTTATGGGTTCTATTCTAAAGTTCACTCCCCTCTTGTTGACGACTCTGGCCCGCCCTTGGATTTGGATCAGACTACTACTTCTGGTCGTTCAGCGCCTCTGCCTCCGCTGATTGACCTTCAAGCCGTATGGCCCCCTCTCGTCCCTGCGGCGTCTGGCTCTCGTGGTGGCCGTAGGGCGGGGTCTTCGCGGCCCTTGTTCTCTCGCCCACTCTCGTTACCGTTACACATGGACCTGTCTCTGCTGTCAATTTCTGTCCGGTGGACAGGTTCCTTGTTCTCCGCCCTTCCGCTGGCTCCCTTCCGGGCAACTCGGAACGGGTGTTTCAGCGCCTTAAGACGATAGGGGTTCCCTGTCGTTATGATATCCGCCCTCTGAAGGATGGGTCTCTTCTTTTGAAGTCCCGTTCTTCGGGGGTGACTGGGTCCCTTCTACAGTTGCAGGATGTCTTGGGTTGCAGAGTTTCTGTGACTCCCCATCCGCAATTGAATAGCTGTCAAGGCACCATTTTCGCTTCCCGTCTGCTGTCAATCCCGGTTGGCGAGTTGCAGGAGGATCTTGCCCCCCAGGGGGTAACGAAGGTCTTCCGCTTTTCGTCGCGCCGTGATGGTGCTCTTACCCCGTCCGCTCGTCTGCTCCTGACCTTTGACTCCCTTGTGCCTCCGGCCCAGGTGTTCTGGGGCATGGTGATCGCCGGTCGTGTGAGTTTTCGGTGCGACCATATGTGCCTGACCCGGTTCGCTGCTTTGGCTGCAACCGGTTCGGCCATGTTAGCTCTGCGTGCCGCCGTGAGGGTAAGCTATGTGTCCGCTGCGGTGGGCCTGCGCACCCTACCCCGTGCACGAAGCCCCCGCGGTGCTCGAACTGCTCGGGGCCCACCCTTCCTCTTCTCGGGACTGCCCCGTTTTCAAGTTTGAATTTGAGGTGCGGTCCTTAAGACTACCGAATTCCTTAGTGCGCGGGAGGCGCGCGATAGGATCCGTGACCGGGAGCCGCGGCGGGGGTTGTCCTACGCTGCGGCTCTTGGCCCTGTCGGGTCCTCGGGCCCCTCCCGTGCTACCCCGGCGTCTACCGGAGTGGTGCCCCCCCCCCTGGAAGTCCCGGGGGTTGGTGGTCCTCCTGGCGCCGCGGGTCCTTCTTGTTCCTCTGCCTCACTTCCTGACATCCCATCTGATTCCCTGCCTACAAGTGCCCCTTCTCCCCCTCCGGCCATGGGGTCTGATCCTTGCCTACTCGTCTCTCGGGTGGGGAGGGGGATGCCCCGAAGGGCGGAGGAAGCGTCGCCTTGGTCGGAGTCGGAGTCCTTCCGACCCGATCCTGACTGCTGCTCGCCTGCTTCCCCTTCTTCCCCGTCTTCACCGGAGGGGAAGCGGCGCGCTGTTCCTGATCCGCTCGGGACTCCCCCCCCCCCCCTATACGGGGGGCTGGTGAGGCGTCACCTCCCGGTGCCCCGACCAGTGTCCGGGTGTCGGTCGAGGTACACCGCCCCATGACATCCTCGATTACTGACTCTGTTCCCATGATAGACCCGGTCGAGAGGGGCCTGGCCCTCCTTCATGGAGTCTCTCTCCCTCCGGCTCCTGCTGAGAGTGGTCGGGTCTCTCTCCTGGATCTACCTCTCCCACCTGTGGTCGACCTTTCCTCTCCCCCCCGTCAGTGCTTGTCTGGTTTGACGAGCCCTCGAACAGCTGGTTCCCCCCGGTCCCCCTCTGGTGGGGAGTTGGGGGTTTCGGCTGGGCCCGACTCGTCGTCTCTCCCCCCGCCGGGAGAGCCCCCCTCTGACCTCCCTGTTCTACTCTCCACTTCTCGTTCTACTACGGGTGCAGCAGATGCGGAGTCGGTGGCCCCTACCCCCCCAGTTCTGGGTGAGTCGTGGAAACCGATTCCGTCCCTGGTTACGGACCGTTGAGTTTGCTGCTCAGCTTGGTCCGTGGCTATTTCGCTGTTTTCTCTGCCTCTTATAATGCCGCTTCCCCTTACAGTTCCATCTTGCATTGGAACTGTAGGGGGCTTTTAGCTAACTGGGAGAACCTTGCCTCCCTGTGTTTGTCTCCAGGAGAGTATCCTGGCTGCGCGGGGACTCCATCGTCTCTCTGGCTATGTTGGTTTCCCTTGCACCCCGGATGAGCACACACGCCGGCGGGGTGCGGCGATTTACGTGCATCATTCATTACCATCGCGTGGTGTGCCTCTTCGCACTTCCTTGCAGGCTGTGGCTGTGCGGCTCTTTTTAGATCGCCAGTACACTGCCTGCTCGGTTTATATTCCTCCTCATGACCCTCCTTCTCGCGACGCGGTTCGCGAGTTGGTGCTGCAACTACCTCGACCGTTTCTCCTCCTCGGGGACTTTAACAGTCGCGACCCGGCTTGGGGAGATGTTCGGTCGACTAATGTTGCTGGTATTTTACTCTCCTTAATGGAGGAACTTTCCTTTGCGTGCCTCAATTCCGGTGAAACTACTTACTTCCACGAACCCACGGGTTCATTTACCTGTATTGATCTCTCCTTGGTGTCCCTCGATGCCTTACTCGATTTTTCGTGGAAGGTGTTGGGGGACTCTTATGGCAGTGATCATTACCCAGTCTGTCTTGAGCCGGTCGGTCCGCAGCCGGGCGTCTCGTCTCGACCGAGGTGGTGCCTTGCGCGGGCTGACTGGCCATCTTTCAGAGCTCGTTCCGTCATTGTCCGTTCGGTATTGAGCTTTGGCTCTGTGGATGAGAGCTTGGAGTTCTTCGAGCGGGTGGTGATGGGCGTCGATCTTCCGGTAACCCGCGGACTCGTAGCGTCCCGTGGTGGACTCCAGCATGTCACCAGGCAGTGTGCGAGAGGAAGAGGGCACGCCCCGCTTCCACCGCACCCGGCGCGCGGACCACTTGATTGAGATGCGGCGGGCGAAGGCTTTCGCCCGCCGGACTCTCAAGTTGGCCCGTCGGGCCTCTTGGCGTGCTTTTGTGTCCGGCATTTCCTCGTCTACCCCTTCTGCTACTGTGTGGCGGAAGGTACGTAGTATCGAGGGAAGCCAGTCCCTGCTAGTCGCCCTGTCCTTCGGGACGGGGACGGCTTCCTTTCGGATCCTGCTGCTGTGGCTGATCGGCTGGCCGGTGCTTTTGCTGCGGTTTCCCGTTCGCGCTTCAGCTGCGGATCGCCCTTTATCGGAGGTCACGTTCTCGCCGCCCCCTGGGAACGAGCCCTATAACCATCTCTTTACGATGCGGGAACTTCGGGCTGCCTTGGCAACCCGTCGTTCTTCCGCCCCTGGCCCTGATGACATTCCGTATGACTTTTGGAATTTGCACCCGATGGCCCTGCACTTCTTGCTGGATCTTTTCAACCTTGTGTGGGTTGAGGGGTCGTTCCCTTCCCGTTGGAGGGAGGCGATTGTGGTCCCGATACCTAAGCCGGGGAAGGATCCGGCGGAGGTGGCGAGCTATCGGCCTATTGCTTTGACGAGCTGCTTATGCAAGCTCCTTGAGAAGATGGTGGCCGTCCGACTTTCCTTTACACTGGAGTCGCTTGGGTTATACCCCCCGACCCAGTATGGTTTTCGTCGATTTCGGGGTACTCTGGACCCCCTTCTCCTCCTTGGCCATGATGTACGGGAGGCATTTACCCGCCGGAATCTTGTTCTGGCCGTCTTTTTCGATGTCCAAAGGCCTATGACACGACCCGTCGGGGAGTTGTCATGGACCGTTTGAAGTCTCTTGGTTTTGTGGTCTTTTTGCCCACGTTTCTTCGCAACTTCCTCTGCCGTCGCACTTTCCGCGTCCGTAATGGGCGGCCCTATCTGCCCTGTATGTTCAGGAGGAGGGGGTGCCCCAGGGGTGTGTTTTAAGCGTCTCCTGCTTCAATCTGGTTATGTCTGCGCTACCGGGAGCTCTTCCGCCCTCGGTGCGCTGTTCCATCTACGCAGATGATCTGGCTGTCTATGCCGCGGGGACGAGTCCGCCCCTCGTGGAGAGGCAAGTCCAACTCGCGGTCAATCGGGTTGAACGCTGGGCGTCGTCGGTGGGCCTTACGTTGTCTTCCCCGAAGACTTCGTGTGTGGCCTTCCTTCCGTCGAGGAGACGGGGATCCGGCGCCATCCCGGCCTTTAACCTTACACTCGGGGGTCAGCCTCTGGCCCTCGTTCCATCAGTACTCTTCTTGGGTATGGTTTTCGACAGCCGTTTGAGCTGGGTTCCCCACCTTCGCCGGCTGCGCGAGTCCGCGAGACGTACCCTGGATTTGCTGGGGCATCTGTCGCATACTACATGGGGCGCGGATAGGCGGACGCTCCTCCGTTTGTACGTGTCCCTGGTACAGTCCAAATTAGACTATGGGAGTGTGGTGTATGGCTCCGCCTCCCGCACGGCCCTTCGGATACTGGATCCGGTCCTCTCTAGAGGACTGCGCATGTCATCTGGCGCCTTCCGCTCCTCTCCGGTTGATAGTCTGCAGGTTGAGTGCGACATCCCTCCCTTGGAGGATCGGAGGTCGTTCCTCATTGCTAAACACTATCTCCGGATCCTCCGTCTTCCCACCTCTCCTCTGTTCCAGGTGGTTGAGAGGGCGTTCTGCCGGGATGGGGGTTGGTATTTCACCGACACGGTGACCTCCCTCCTCGATGGTATGGGCACTCCCCCTCCATCCGTTATACCGGTCTCTTTCAGGGGTGTTGCACCTTGGGAGAGCACCCCTGTTGCGTGTTGTAGGGCGTTGCGCCCCGTTCGCAGGACCGATTCGGACTCTGCCTTGCTTCGGCCTCTGTTCCTCCAGCATGCGGCGTGTCACTCTGCATGTGTTGCGGTCTTCACGGATGGCTCGAGGTCGTCGGGGGGCGTTGGAGCCGCGGCTGTTCCCCAGTCGTCTGCCCTTGCTCCCCGATGTACCCGTCTCCCTGATGAGGCTTCCGTTTTTACGGCGGAGCTCTATGCCATTCTGAGCGCTCTGGAGGTGGTGCGGGAGCATCCGGATGGGTCGTTCGTCATCCATTCGGATTCCCGCAGTGCCCTGGATGGCCTGGAGTGTTTTGACCCTGTCCACCCGCTGGTCCGACGAATCCAGCTACTGTACCATACTCTTGTCGCTTTCGGTGGCAAGGAGGTGGTATTTTGCTGGGTCCCAGCACATGTTAACGTGGCTGAAATGAGGCTGCCGATCGAGCTGCCCGTTCCGCGTGCCGACTGCAGGTTTCACCCGTGTCCCTCCCTTTTTCTGATTATATCCCTGGCTTCCGTAGGTTTTTGCGCTCCCGGTGGCAGAGTCGCTGGGATGGCGCTACGGATAACAAACTTTGCAAGATTAAACTCAAGTTGGGATGTTGGGCCTCTTCCTTCCATCGGTCGCGCCATAAGGTGGCGGCTCTGGCCCGCCTCCGTATTGGCCACACCCACCTGACCCATGGCTATTTGATGGCCGGGATCGGGTGCCCCGATGTCCCAATTGTGACGTCCTACTTACAGTTGCCCACCTCCTGGTGGAGTGTCCGCTTTACTCTGCGCTGCGCGCAGAGTATTTTCCCTTTTTGGAGAGCGTCGGGCTTTTTGATAGGCTTGGCGCTCTTCTGTCTGAAGGTCCCTACTTTTCGATAACCGGGTTGTTCTCCTTCCTCTTTCGCTCCCGACTTCTTTACCGGCTGTGACTCCGCTATGATCTTTCTGCTTTTCCCCCACCTCCTCCTCCTCCTCCCCCGTCTATTGTTCATTTCCATTAGTTGTTCCATACTCTTCGTTCTGTGTTCGCTCTGCTATCCACCTTTCTTTTGGTGGCCATGAGCGGTCATTCTTTGAAGCAAAAAAATAAAAAATAAAAAATAAAAAAATATATTATATATATATATATATCCCCCTTTGCTTTGTCCGGAGCGATAGGGCGCGTCCCTCAGTGGCCAATGTGGGAATGCATCTTTCTTCGATGTAAGGGCTTTCTCTGCCCTCGTCGACCATTGGACCCGTTTTGGGACCCGGCTGATCTGCTTCTATTTCTTTTTCTCCTTTCACCCACTCTTTCTGGCTTCTTTTTTTTCTCTCTGCATTTGGCTTTGTTTTGGACCTTGACTTGACTCTTTCCTAGGCCCTTGGGTGTGGGAGGTGGTTGTCCTCACCCTTGTCGCTCTTCAGCCAAACCCAAGCCCTGTCCTTGCCATCTTTGACCGCGCGTTGGATAAGAGTGGCCACCTTTTCGGCACGGGGACTGGGTACGGGTGTATCTCCCCCGCTGACATCTATTGGTGGTGGGACCGAGTGTGCCCACATTCGTCTTTACCTTGGAGTCAGTGGTGGCTGATGCGCGCGGGGGATGAAGTTTTCTTTTCGTTTGCTGTGGCTACTTCTCCCCTTCGGCTTACGACTACTGCTTCTCATTTTCGAACGACTACTACTCTCAACACTCGGGTGGTGGGCAACCAGGCCCTCGAGTCCTCTACCACTGGAAGACCGCATCCTGATGGGTTGACCCCCCCCCCCCCCCCCCCCCCCCTGTGGAAGCGGAACGCTTGCACTCTCCTTTTCCGTTGCCAACCCCAGTCCGTCCCTCGAATATGCCCTTGGACATTAGGGTGGAGTGAAAATGGCCCCAAAATTTTTTTTTGTGAATTTTAACTTACTTGAGGTTTTAAAAGTTGCCAATGGACTAATAGAACAATATGCAAAAAAGTTTATTAAAATCAGACAATCTTTTGATCGACCACCAGACGTTATAAGTTTACAATAATATACGATTTTACACAAAAATACCTAAAATACGAGTAAACATCAGACTATATATTTTTAGTTATTTTGGCACACTATTATGCTAACGATAGAGTCTGAGTTATGCATGCATGGTTAATTCAGAATTGATAGTCACGTTTAGACTCAAGTTTCGGCATAAGCTGCCGAGAAGCGACGCGAGCCCGAATAAATCCATGGGGGACGTCTCGCCACACACAGCGGCTGAAGCTTCGGTAACTAGGTTCACGCATCTTTCCACCGCCTGTGTGTGACAAGGGAAGCGAGGGAAGAGGAAACTTGGTGAAATTTGAGCAGAGATCATGTCGTTCAATTCGTTGTCCGTCATATCCATCGTAACAGGAGGCTCCGTCACGGTCAAAGTCTGCCAATCGACCATGTCCTGGTATTCGGTCGCGTCGAGGTTGAGCGGTGGCACTCGAAACCTGCGGATTTTGTTTGCAGACACACGTGATCTTGCCTTCATGATTCTTCTGAGTCCGAGTTCCCTTATATGTGGTCGCTCATCTGTGATCATGGCTAATAGCACGTTCTCGGGGTGTCCGCAGAAGCCGTTTCGCCGAATCACCGGGTCGACGACTTTCTTTAGAGAGGAGCTGAGGTACCGTGTTCTCACCATCATCCCGTGCAGATGTTTGGCTCCATCTTTGCATGATGGCTGCGTCTTGATGGCGAACCATGTTGGGGCGTAGACCCGGATGATGAATGTGACAAGAGTTTTGATGTTGGATGGTGCATCGAGGCCAACATAGAGGCGGAGGATTCTGTTGGCAGTTGTCAACCATCGCGAGTGGTTCAATGGTCCCGGTTTTCGCAATGCTAGATCACAGGGACAGTGTCCTTCACTGACAGCTTGACACATCTGCCACAGGTACTGCTGGTCAGTGCTCAGGTCCTTCACGTCAACATGCGGCAGTGGCTGTAATGGAGATATAGGTTCATACGATGTTATATGGAGTTCCGTGCATGCTGTGAGAGATTTCCCTATCGGTCCTGAGAAGCACTTAGGTCCTGTAGTTGCTCCATCTAAATGCTGAAACAGGTGTCGCAGGGGGAGCTCGTTAGCATGTAATAAGCACACGAGCCATTGCAGCGGTTTTTGTAGTAATTCCTCAAGCTGCCGAATAACTCCGCCATTATGTCCAGTGTTGACAGCGGTTCCGTCGCATCCGACGACTTTCACACTGTCGAGATCCAGACTTCGCGCAGCCAAGCATTCAAAGATTACTTTGGAAATCGCCTTGCTTGATCCACTTGACGGCGTCACGTGGCCAAAGTACGATGAACCTGGTTCACAAATAATGCTGACGTGCTCTTCTGTATCTCTGTCCCGGTGGCCATGTCCTGCGGCGTCTCGTACATTTTTCATCGTTCTATCCTTTCGACCGTCGAAGTACAATCCAGGCAAGTCTGTCATACTGCTGTCTAGTTTTGTCAGTTCTTGACGAGTTCTACTTCTTTCTCGGCGAATTTTACTACGATCAATGACTTTGGAGGTGTCATTTGTAGACACAATTCCAATGTCTTGTAGCACGGATGAGGCAATAACGGCTGCTGCTCGATCTGAGACGCCCGTTCTATCGCACGCTTTAGCCAAACATGGTAATCGTACAGTCATCGTCATTCTTTGACGTTTACTCTCCAGTGTCGATAGATCAGGTTTACAGTGTGACTTAGATAGGGTGTATTCTTCGTCGCTGTTGTCGGTGTCGTCGTCCTTGTCTTCCTCGTTGTAGCTTCCAGAATTGCATTGCTGCTTCGATTGTTCTTGGTGAATGCTGTCTTCTCGATTCACAGACTTTCCTGGATATTTTCTTCTGTAGCTTTGTTGTTTCCACCAAATCGATGCCTCCTATAATCATCTTTCTGGCTCCTCTCTGGTCCTCTAGAAACTTTCTTTCTTTGAGTGGTACTTTGTCCGCTCTTTCGCACTTACAGCTCATGACGAAATCTACACATTTGCATTTGCTAATGTCGAAGAGTTTATCTGCGTCTTCTCTGAACTGTTCAAGTTGTTGCTTGTAGTTGTCGTTGTCCTTCCGAGCCTTGTATGGTTTCAAGATTTTCTTGTATTTCTCGTTGTACGGTCTGAGCGTTTCAATCACTCGTCCGTGCGTCACGGTCGGAAGAGACGCTTTCTCCCAAACAAGTTCAACATCAACGCAAACTTTTTTTGATACTTCGGCGAACGGTGGATATTTGTTATTCTTCGTTGTCAGCTGTTGTCTTGTATGGATGTAAGCCTTCATAACATCAGCGTAGGTGGGAAGAACATTTGTGGGTATCTCGCGTGGCGCGCCAAAAATCACACATGCCGCCTTCTCCCTCGTAATAATTTCAATTCTGAAAAAAAAAAACTTATTAAAAATTGTAAGCAATGTAAGACTATTAAAGAATTTCTGCAAGAAAAAGAAATATCAAATTAATACTGTCACACTCACTTGTCAAACACCTATAAACAGATATCAATATGTAATTAACTTACTTTTAATATCAAGTTTCACGAAAAAATGATGATAACAGCACAAATAACCTTCAATTCTCACTGCCACATGTGCACTGAGCTTGGCGGAGCAGCCGCGCTTTGCATATTACTCACTCTCCCCCACTCCCAATCTCCCATCCCTCTGACTCACGGACTGCATATGTTATCGCACCAAATCACTACCATCACTGAAACTAGCATTAAATCAATGTATGGTTAACTAAACTCTTTCTTATCTCACTTACTCACATCAGCTCTAATAATTTGGCCACCCTCTGTAATTGCCATTAATTTACATTCCACACATGTTGTAATCTTAAATGTCAACCTCAAGTATGCAATAACAGTCTACAGCAAACTAAGCTGTTAATTATTTGCATAAACATGGATGAAAGACCAGCATCTTGGATGACTCTTGATGGGCAAAGCGATCGTTAAAACATGAAATATGCCATATATTAAAATCGCTGGTGGTCAATCAAGCAATGCTTCAATTGTATTATAATTTCACATGCTTGTTTCTAAAGCCCATTGGCAACTTTTCCACACTCAAGTAAATTAAAAATCCAAAAATGATATTTTCACTCCACCTTATTGGACATGCACTCTCTGGAGCAGGGTCTCGCCCCAGCCCACCTCAGCCGCCTTCGGGCAAGTCAAGTTCCACCCAGGACTTGACCCCAAAACCCGGCTTCTTGCTCTCCCCATATGCCCCCCTCACCCGCCGCCGGCCCTCCTCCCCACGGAGAGAGCCCCGCGGCGGACGGAGAAGCCGGCATTCACGGCCGTCCTATCGACCGTCCTATCGACCGTTGGATATCCCAGTCTACTTCGATGCTACAGCCTCCCTCTCCCTTCCAAGTATCCACAAATTCCTGGTGATCCGACCTACCTCTGGGTCTCTTCCGACCAACACTGAACAGACGTTCCAGGCGATCCGAACCCACAGCAACCCCAGCCGCTATGATGTACGCCCACAGAGGGATGGCTCCCTCATAAAATCACGCTCAGCCGCAGAGACAAAAGCCCTACTCTCCCACACCCTCGCCTGAACCAGAGTCAGGGCACTATTTACGCCACCCGCCTATTGTCGATCGCAGCAAACGAGCTCCTGGGGGACCTTGCACCCCACGGAGTCACTAAGATTTATCGCTTCACATCCCGACAGGGAGGCACCCCTCCCCCACCCCGCGTCTGCTCCTTACTTTCAGTACCTTAGTCCCCCGGCCGCATTGTATGGGGTATGGGAGACCGCGCGTCATGCGAGTTTTCTGTCCGCCCATACATCCCAGACCCGACCCGTTGCTTTAAATGCAACAAGTTTGGACACGTTAGTTGTTTGTCGGCAGCTGCATCAACTGTGTGTCCATTGTGGACAAATCGCTCACCCTGACAGGTGCCCCAACACACCCAAATGCTCCAATTGTGAAGGCGCACACCCCTCTTCATTCCGCGAATGCCTTTTCTTCAAGTCTGAGGAGGAGGTCCGAGGCCTGCAGTAACGGACTTCCTTAGCCCCCTTGAGGCACGAGACAGGGTGCGGAGTCGGGAGGTGAGGCCGGGGGTGTCTTAAGCCGCTGCTCTCGGCTCTGTCATCTCGGCACGCCGCCCTGGCCTGCCGCTGAAACCCCCTTCGACCACTGCTCCGTATACTTCCCAAAGGGAATCCTCGCAGGACCCGACAGTCTCATGTCCCCCACCATCCCTTCTCTTCACGCACCACACCTGAAACAAATCCCCCAAGAGTCTGGGACCAGGACACCCAGGCCCCATCCACCTCAAACCCTGCCCTCCCAGTACTCTCTGCACACGCCCGAACCTACCGCCCGGAGCAAGCTGACGAGGCGGAGACGCCGGAGCGAGTCGCCAGACCCTCCGGCCTTTCAACGTGTCTCTCCCTCTTCCCCTAGAACTAAGAAGACGGCTCGGACCCTCACACCACCCACGTCATCTACAAGGTCCTTCTGGTACCACCTATCGCCACCCAGGGTCCGCCGTGAGACCCCGGACAGGCCCGCTCGGCTGACTCGACCCCCGCAACCTCCGCGGAGATCGACTGGCCGACCGATTCTGTCCCTGGTGAATGGTAGATAGCCACCCATGCTGCTGACCCATCCTTCACCTTCGCGAACCCCAGATCTCCCTTCACACTCCAACCTCCGAGCACCTACACCTTTACCCATCCCCTTTCATCAACTAATGGATCCCCCGAAAACCACAATAGTACACTGGAACTGTAGAGGAATATTCGCGAACTATGAAGGCCTTAACTCCTTGATTGCCACTTCCCGTCCGGTGTGTGTCTGTCTCCAGGAGCTAATCCTGGGGACCAGGCCCATGCCCTGCCCTACTGGATATTCCTACATCGCCACTCCGTCTCCTACCTGCATTCGAAGGGGGGCTGCCATTCTCATTCACCACGCAGTCCCCTTCCACAATCTCTCTATCCGGTCCCCGTTACAGGTGATTGCCGCGGCTTTCCGTGGATAGACAGTATACCGTCTGCTCAATCTACCTCCCTCCCCACGCTCAAGTGGGGACCTGGTGGAGGTTGTACAACTCCCCAGGCCCTTTCTACTACTGGGCGATTTCAATAGTCGCCACACACCACCTATATGGCCCCAACCCTGATTACTGTCATGACCGAGCTCTCCTTCGAGGGCCTCAATGATGGCTCTCCTACATTCTATCATGCCACCACCTGCACTCCATCCTGTATAGACTTGTCCCTCGTTTCGACTGATGCCCTCCAAGAGGACTATGGAAGTGACCATTTCCCCATTCAACTCACGCTCAATCGGCCCGACCAGACCGTTCGGGTACCGGAAAGATGGATTACTACCAACGGGTATTGGGCCCGCTTCCGCGACAATACATATACAACCCTTACAACTGCTCACTTCCCATCCGCCGACGAGTGCATCGCATATTTCGACTCCGTCGTTGTAGCGGCTGCAAGCACCAGCATCCCACGATCCTCCGCCTACCCCCCGCGCCCGACGGGTGCCTTGGTGGACCCTGGAGGGCGCGGAGGCCGTGCGCGCCAAGAAGAGGGCTACTCGGCGCTTCTACCGTACGCGACTCCCCATCCCTCGCACGGAAATGCAACGGGCCAGTAGGGCATATACTATGGGTTCAGGGTTGAAATTTTGGAAAAACAAAGTGGCTAATATGTATTCCTATGTAAAAATTAATTTTAAGATGGGTTTATTATTTGCAACTTTTCCGAAAAATCTCATTTTCATGGTCAAAATCGCGATTTTCTGATTTGAAGGCTGCCTAACGCAGCCTCAGGGCACCCAAACCAAAGCGCGCAGCTGTTCTGCATATGATTTAGTCTAAAAGCTGCTTTTCTGAAAAAATGTTTAGATTTCACGTCAAACTTAAGAATTTTAAGTTTTTCTTCAAAGAATAGGCGCGGCTCACCAGCTCTACTCTGATCGATTAGCGGGAGACTTGCCACCTCCACGTGTAGGTTTACACGCCTGTTCTTCCTGGATCCCTAAAAAGCGTGGCCTCATAAGATCTTATATTATGATCTTATGAGGACTTTCAGCTCTTATGAGCATTAACGATGGCTTCAGCCTCTTCATCAGCCACTCGAACCTGAAAAGCTCTTAAGTATGTCCTGCTTCGATCTGAACACTGGGAGCATTTCTCGATGGTCTATCCTGGCTCTCACCCACCCATCTCTCCTCTGGTGACCGTACACAGCTTGGGAAGCAGTTGAGACTTCCTGTACAGCTCTCTCGCAGGACAGTATGAACAGAGAAAGCGTCCACTTTGAGTGGAGTTTTCCTGAGATCCTCGAGCTCAGTCAAGGTCATCTTGCAGGTGAAAATAGGCTCGTAAATATTCTCTGATTCCCAGTTGATGAGATCCTCAGGTGAAGTGGCTTGCAGATTGACTTTGGAATTTTTATGGGCCTCACTGTCGTATCACCAAAGTCTCTTCCTTCTCTGATCTTCTCTATCTGGCTCACAGCAAAAGCTCTCTGATGCTCATCCTCACTGCACAGGAATGAAGCCAGGATGTTCTCAGGATGTGCGTGGTAAGCTCCTCTTATCACTGCAGCAGAGATGATGTTCCTGACCTCGGTAGTCTGGTTCCTCAGCAGCCTCAGGCTTGAAAAAACGTGTGCAGGACCAAATTTGAGGTGGTGCTTCACTTTGATATCGTAGTACATTTTGAAGTAGAAGTTAAGGCAGAACTTCACGAGGACCTCGAGCCTCCTCATCACCTCCCCCTTCAGTCCGTGCTCCCTAATCCACAACAGCAAGATGGGCTGTGCAGTAGTGAGCCACCTGGATTGGTTCAGAGGTCCGCACTTGAGACCAGCCAACTGTGGACTGAGACTTCCAGACTTGATGGCTTTGATCAGAAGATAGCAGTTGTGTTGCTCTGTGGAGAGGTATTTAACTATCTCTACTGGCAGCTCTATGATATCTTCAGTTCCTTCCACTGGTTTGAAGTTGAAGTTGACCTCAAGTTCATTCACTTTCTCAAGAAGTTTTCCAATAGGCCCACTGAAGCCTGACCGGGGAGTTACAGGGCCGTCCAGCTTGATGATTAAGTGCCTCAGCGGGAGCTCGTTCACATGGAGCTGACAGATCATCCAGTGGCACTTGCGACCCAGCATCTTCTCCAATAGGGCTATGGCGCCTCCAGACCACCCCGTGTTGGTGTTGGTAGAGTCTCCTCCAATCATTACAAGGCTCTCGTCAGCTCCGTGATCCAGAAGCCACTCATGCAGGCCCTGAGCGATCTTATGAGCAGGCTTTTCTCCTTCCTCGGGAGTGAAATGGAAGAGGTACTTTCCTTGAGGCTCCCACGTGATAGTGTAATGCTCCTCGATCACTTTGCCAGGATGAAATTTCCCTGTCACTTCGTCATATTTCAACACCTTGTGTTCCTATCCTGCTTGCCATCAAAGAATATCCCAGAGATCTTCTCCTCTGATCTCTGCGTGAGAGCTTCAACTGATGAGGCCATTACTTCCTCCTTGGCCCTCCAGACTTTCATGCCATCTATGGCCAAGTAAGCCTTGTCTTTGGAAAGATGACCGGCCTTGATGAGGTCGTTCAGGAAGCCAGTGGCAACTGCAGCTGCCGGAACATTTGCCACTCTGTACCTCAAAGCTGCTGAAGCTGTCCCTTGGATCTTCATGTAGTTTCGTGTAGCAGAAGTTGGAGTTTCGGCAGGTACTTCAGCGGGAACGTCCATGGGAGCTTCAGTAGCTTCAGCATTGCCAGAGGCTTCTTTTGCAGCTTCTTCAAAGTTTGGCTCTTCGTCGTCCTCAAAGTCTTTCATGAGAAGCTCCTCATTAGTAGCCTCCTCTTTCTTCTTTCTCTTCACAGTAGAAGCTTCTTCAGCCTCCTTCCTCTTCGCTGCTTTGATCTGTCTCCTGCTGTCTTGGAAGTCTACAGAAGAGATCTGGATTCCTGAAGCTTCGGAAGTCTTCACTCTCTGGTAATACAGCCACTGAAGGTCCAGTTTAGGAATCTTCACCTCCAAAGGACAGTTACAGTTCGCATGGGCCTTGAGGGAGCATCCTGAGCATCCACTCCCCTCTGAGCCACACAAAAAGATCTGATGCTTGCAAACGCAGACTTCACAGAGTTTATCCAGATCAGCCATCCTCTTCTCCTGGGTAGCAGACATAACTCTCCCGTTCACAACGTCTGTCATCTTCCATTTCAACAAGATCTTATATGAGCGATTTTTCCGTGATTGTCACAGGCGGGGAGAACTTACATTCGACTTCCTCCACTGAGTCATCACGAGTGAAGCCAGCTCGTCAGTCATCTCTCGGATAGGGTATTTAGACCTTTGGATGTCATGAATGAGGAACTTTTCCTCCTGCAGACGAATCCCTCTGAAGAACGGCTCTCCAAGTCGGCACCGCTGGGAATGAACTCCTTCCCCGGGCCCACAACATCCGAGAGCTTTGAACCTAACATTTTCCTGGTTTTGGGGGCAGATTCGGCCATCACGTCTAGTCGGTGCTTATTCTCGCTCTTGTCCAATCTGTAACAAATTCATATCAGTATGTTTAGTGTTCTTTCGCCATAAATATAGACAAGGAATATAATTTTTGGTTATAATCAGCGTTGCCAACAGGCATTTTTAATTACCAAATTAACCTAAATTTGGTAATGAATATTTATTTTGGTAATAGAAAACTGAATTTGGCATTGCAAATTTAATTTAAAATTCGTAATAATGGTGTAACATAAGCTTTTAACCCTTTGTCATTCACTACCATTTAATTTTAGTGTAGGTTCATTTTTTTTACTTGAAATATGCATAAGAGGTCTATATAAGCATTTTTAGCAATCTTTTTTTTTGTAAGAACATTTCTAAATGAAATAATTTGTGTGTCCATTAATCAACAAAGGTCTAATAAGGTAATTAGTGGGTGGTAGTCTCTCTCTCTCTCTCTCTCTCTCCAACAGCAGGTAGTCCCCCTCCAACAGTAGTTAGTCCCCCTCCCCCAGTAGTTAGTCCCCCTCCAACAGTAGTTAGTCCCCCTCCCCTTGAACTTGTTTTCGCTTGAAACTCGGAGGCTGCGCGGTCAACTGATCGAGGTTTTCAAGCTCTTACGCGGGTTCAACGATGTCGATTTTAGAAGTATGTTTAGTTTAAATGATAACCCAACTCGCAACAACGGTTGGAAGTTGGATTTGAAACGGTTTAGGACTAGTGTGTGTGGGAATTACTTTACGTATAAGATCTGTGACACATGGAACAGGTTACCTTCGGAAGTTGTGAACAGTTCCTCTGTGGATCAGTTCAAGAAAAGGGTAGACGAAATCTTGCACACTATTTGAGTGTGTAAAGACATTTAGGACCTCAGTCTGCGGAAATTTCTTTTCCTATAAAATAGTTAATATCTGGAACCAACTTCCCTCAGAGGTTGTTTCCAGTCAAAGTGTAAATGTGTTTAAAAATAGGCTAGACAAAGTACTGAATACTCGCATAGTTTAAGACTAAAACATAAGAAAACTCTGTAGGAGTTCGCTTGCACGGTGTCTCTGTGAGCAAGCTAAATATAGAGCTATTTATATATTCTCCACTTTCCTGTAAAATTTCCTTGGCTACTTTTCCAGGGTCAAGGTATTTTCTTCAACCTTTTTCTGTACCTGCCTCTGGCAGGGAGGGAGCGGAGGGTGGGGAGAGAGCCTTCTACTTTTCTATCCAGTTTTCTACTACTGCTAGGATAGTTGAAAGAAAAATAAACTTTTACAAAATTTTCCCTGGCACCCGTTGCCATTGGTACCTCCTCGGTATGGGCCGCAAGGCCTTTTGAGGTACTTCTTTTCCTTGTAACTCCTTGTAACTCTCTCTCTCTCTCTCTCTCTCTCTCTCTCTCTCTCTCTCTCTCTCTCTCTCTCTCTCTCTCTGATTTACTGAACATTAATTTGTATAATCTCTTTAAACTAAGACCCCCCAAACCAGCAATTGATCCTGCTCCCCAAACAGTTAAACCTACTCCCCCAGCAGTTAGTCCCCCTCCCCCAGCAGTTAGTCCCCCTCCCCCAGCAGTTAGTCCCCCTCCCCCAGTAGTTAGTCCCCCTCCAACAGCAGGTAGTGACTCTCCTTCCACGTTGGAGGGGGCTCAAGCTCCTGCGGAGATTGTCCCCTCGTTAGTGAGGGGCTATTCAACTCCCGACAGCCCTGGCTGTTCGGGAAACGGGTCGTGCTAGGGGGCGGTCAGAATAGGGGAGGCTCCCTCCGTGCAATGCTTTTTAATGCTACGTCGATCAGGAACAAGTTTGGCGAGCTACGGGCACTCTTAGCATCAGAATACCAGGATATCGTTGCTATCACCGAGTCCTGGATTCATACTGATCGTAGGGACTACGTTGGGGAGTTCGAAATTCCCGGGTATAGAATGTTTCACAAAGACCGCACCCGTGGGGAGGGGGGTGGGGTACTAATATACGTCAGAGACACGTTGAGTCCGGTTGACTGCCAGTTCCGGTCGGAAGGGGAGGTGCTTGGCGTCGATCTGAACGTGGGAGGGACGAACTATAGGTTAATCTTGGTGTACAGACCTCCGCATCTCCTCCTCGTGGAGGATACAGCCCTGTACACCGAACTCAGTAGCCTGCTAGGGGATAGGGTGTGTGTAGTTTTAGGAGACTTCAACTGTCGCGGCATAAAGTGGGAAAACAGGACTGCCGATGCTGAAGGGAGGAGGCTAGTTGACTTTGCTGATGAGAACTTCCTCACTCAGTGGGTCAACGAGCCTACACGAGGCGAAAGTGTTCTAGACTTAGTATTCACGACCGAAGACAACCTCGTCACTGGCCACTGGAGGAAGATCAGGGGCCAGGAGAAGTACTTTGCTTCTGCAAACCGGGATGGGAGGAAGGTAAGGTGCTTACCTGGGCGGGGAACGGCGCACTTAAGGAAGGAGGTAGAGAAGGTGCGCGTGGCTAGTCGGAGGACTGCGATCGTTGTCCACGCTGGTGGCAACGACCTGTTCCTCAAAGGTGGTAGGGTAGGTCTTTCAGAGGGGATCATCACCGAGATCATGTCTCTTGCGCATGATCTAAAACTGAAGACAGACAGGGGAATGTTAATGGGAATTTTACCGCGAATGAATGCCAGTGACCACGCACTCAGTAAGGTCATTGGCATCAACGAGAGGGTGCAAGACTTGTGCGTCCCGCTGGGCGTGAGGTTTATTGACCCCTTCGACGCATTTTCAGGTAGGTGGGACCTTTACCAGAGGGATGGTGTCCACCTCAATAACAAGGGTAAATGTGTGCTAGGCGTGCTGCTCGACCGGCACCTATACAGAATGGTGAGGCCGAGTCCGGGGATAGATGATGAAGCCCCACCGGGGAGAGACGATGATGAGCCGGTGGCGGACGTACCTTTAACTGAAGGGTGCGTCCAGGTACAGGTGGGTGACCCTCCTACGTTGGAGGGGGCTCAGGCTCCTGCGGAAGTTGTCCCCTCGTTAGTGAGGGGCTCTTCAATTCCCGACAGCCCTGGCTGTTCGGGAAACGGGTCGTGCTAGGGGGCGGTCAGAATAGGGATGGCGCCCTCGGTGCAATGCTTTTTAATGCTAGGTCGATTAGGAACAAGTTTTGCGAGCTACGGGCGCTCTTAGCATCAGAATACCAGGATATCGTTGCTATCACCGAGTCGTGGATTCATACTGATCGTAGGGACTACGTTGGGGAGTTCGAAATTCCCGGGTATAGAATGTTTCGCAAAGACCGCACCCGTGGGGAGGGGGGTGGGGTACTAATATACGTCAGAGACGCGTTGAGTCCGGTTGACTGCCAGTTCCGGTCGGAACGGGAGCTGCTTGGCGTCGATCTGAATGTGGGAGGGACGAGCTATAGGTTAATCTTGGTGTACAGACCTCCGCATCTCCTCCTCGAGGAGGATACAGCCCTGTACACCGAACTCAGTAGCCTGCTAGGGGATAGGGTGTGTGTAGTTTTAGGAGACTTCAACTGTCGCGGCATAAAGTGGGAAAACAGGACTGCTGATGCTGAAGGGAGGAGGCTAGTTGACTTTGCTGATGAGAACTTCCTCAGTCAGTGGGTCAACGAGCCTACACGAGGCGAAAGCGTTTAGACTTAGTATTCACGACCGAAGACAACCTCGTCACTGGCCTCACTGTTGACGAATCGTTGGGCGGGAGTGATCACAGTCTTATTAGGTTCCGTGTGTGCGTCCCTCGGGTGTAGCGTAGTAACTCGAGAGGCAGTAAGCTCGATCTCCGGCGGGCGAACTTTGTTAACCTCAGGGATAGCTTAGGAGAGATGGGGTTAGAGGTCGGCGGCGATGTTGAGGGAGTGTGGAGTGCATTCCGGGACGAGTTTATGGTGCTGCAGTCTGCTGCCATACCCTCAAAACCGGTCACCCCTGCTTCAACGCAGCCTAAGTGGTTCAATCGTGACATCGCTTCGGCTATCCGAAATAGGAAAGTAGCGCATAGGAGGGCGAAGGCCAATCGTTCCCACGAGAACACTGAAGTGTATGTCCGCCTGTGTAGGGAAGTGAAGGCGAAGGTTAGGCTAGCGGAACGTAACGAAGAACTAAGGGTGGCAAGCCTCTGCAAGGGGAACCCTAAGGAATTCTTCAGTTATGTTAATAGTAGAAAGCCCATTAGAAGCATGATCAGTTCAAGAAAAGGGTAGACGAAATCTTGCACACTATTTGAGTGTGTAAAGTCATTTAGGACCTCAGTCTGCGGAAATTTCTTTTCTATAAAATAGTTAATATCTGGAACCAACTTCCCTCAGAGGTTGTTTCCAGTCAAAGTGTAAATGTGTTTAAAAATAGGCTAGACAAAGTACTGAATACTCTCATAGTTCAAGACTAAAACATAAGAAAACTCTGCAGGAGATCGCTTGTACGGTGTCTCTGTGAGCAAGCTAAATATAGAGCTATTTATATATTCTCCACTTTCCTGTAAAATTTCCTTGGCTACTTTTCCAGGGTCAAGGTATTTTCTTCAACCTTTTTCCGTACCTGCCTCTGGCAGGGAGGGAGCGGAGGGTGGGGAGAGAGCCTTCTACTTTTCTATCCAGTTTTCTACTACTGCTAGGATAGTTGAAAGAAAAATAAACTTTTACAAAATTTTCCCTGGCACCCGTTGCCATTGGTACCTCCTCGGTATGGGCCGCAAGGCCTTTTGAGGTACTTCTTTTCCTTGTAACTCTCTCTCTCTCTCTCTCTCTCTCTCTCTCTCTCTCTCTCTCTCTCTGGGATACATTTTAACCAGAAAGGGAAAAGGAAGTATGGTGATTTACTGAACATTAATTTGTATAATCTTTTTAAACTAGGACCCCCCAAACCAGCAATTGATCCTGCTCCCCAAACAGTTAAACCTCCTCCAACAGCAGTTAGTCCCCTCCAACAGCAGTTAGTCCCCCTCCAACAGCAGTTAGTCCCCCTCCAACAGCAGTTAGTCCCCCTCCAACAGCAGTTAGTCCCCCTCCAACAGCAGTTAGTTCAACTGCGTCGGGAAACGACTCAGGCCAGTTAGGAAAAATCACAACTTAAAATCACTCAAAACTGTGCTCTTCAATGCTAGGTCAATTAGAAACAAACTAATGGAATTTATAGCGCTAGTCAAAACTGAGAACTTTGATATCATCGGAATAACGGAATACAGGATTCATTCTGAATCAAGGGATTTTGTAGGAGAATTTGAAATGGTAGGTTACAAAATGTTTCACAAAGATAGGAACGGAAGGGAAGGCGGCGGTGTACTTTTGTATGCTCGGGACTCCCTGCACCCGGTAAACAGTAATATCGTATCTACTCATGAAATGTTGGGAATTGATCTAAACCTAAATAATAATAAAGTAGTGCAGCTACTTCTAGTATATAGACCACCTCACTACCCCGTTGATAAGGATATAAATTTGTATAACAAATTAAGCAGAATAGTGAATAATAAGATCAGTGTGATTTTTGGTGATTTTAATTGTGGTAATGTAAATTGGGAAAACAAAACAGCTGATGCTGAGGGCTCAAGACTGTTGGAATTTGCCGATGATAACTTATTAAGTCAATGGGTTGACGGGCCTACTAGGGGTAATAATAAACTAGACCTCATATTCACGAACGAAGATGACCTCGTCTCTAACTTGACTATTGGTGAAAATTTAAGTAACAGCGATCATAATTTGATTAGGTTTGACCTCAGGGTTCCAGTTAATACACGCGAAAAGACTCGTGAAAGACTGAATTTCTCGAGAGCAAATTTTGAAAGCTTCCGAAGTAGTTTTAGACACACTTGAAGTTCTAATAAGTGAGGATGTCGATGTCACCTGGAGCTCATATAGGGATCAATTTAGAATATTACAGAACACTTTTATACCCACTAAAATGGTTTCCTTGTCAACAAAGTCACCGAAATGGTTTAACAACGAAATTAGGAGGGCTATTACGGGAAGAAATAGAGCCTACAAACTACTTAAGTCGCATTTCAACCACACTAATTCAGAAAACTATATAAACCTATGTAGGAGGGTTAAGTCCTTAATTAGATCAGCCAAACGTGATGAAGAAGCTAGAGTTGCCTCACTCTGTAAAGTTAACCCTAAAGAATTTTCTGCCCATGTTAATAGCAGAAAGCCAATTAAAAATTCTGTAGGCCCCTTAAAAGATAGAAATGGCGTACTGAAATTCGGTGATAAAGATATAGCTAATATGTTAAACGAGTTCTTCGTTACAGTCTTCACGGAGGAAGACACAATAGAAGTGCCAAGTCCTCGGATTACATATGACGGTGACCAGCCCGTAGAAACCATAAGTTTTACGAGAAATGAGGTACAGCAATTAATTGATAAGATGAACAAATACAAGTCACCTGGCCCCGACTTATTTCTTCCAAGGGTATTAATAGAGGTTAGCCACAATGTTGTTGTTGACTTAGTAACCATATTCAAACAATCAATTGAGTTAGGGAAAGTTCCAACCGACTGGAAGTTAGCAAATGTAACACCTATCTTTAAAAAGGGTGATAGGGAAAATCCTTGTAATTATCGCCCGATCAGTTTAACATCAGTTGTCGGCAAACTGTTGGAATCCATCATTACAAAACGTATTGTGTATCACCTTGAATCTAACAATCTAATTTTTTATTCTCAACATGGATTTAGACGACATAGATCCTGTCTGACAAACCTGTTAGAGTTTTTCCATAATATGCATACACTGTACGATGCAAGTAGGGCAATAGATATAGTGTATCTCGACCTTCAAAAAGTCTTTGACAAAGTCCCTCACGCTAGATCGATAGCTAAAGTCAAAGGACTAGGAATCACCGGGCTCGTTTCCAACTGGATTGAGGATTGGTTAAAAGATATAAAGCAGAGAGTGGTAATAAGTGGAGTGGCTTCGGAGTGGGCGCCCGTCACCAGTGGTGTCCCACAGGGTTCCGTTCTGGGTCCTTTACTTTTTATCATCTATATTAACGATATAGACGTCGGGCTTCTAAGTGCAATCTCCAAATTTGCAAACGATACGAAATTAGGAAGTAGTGTAGGTACTGAGGAGGGCGTAAGAACGCTTCAGAATGATCTTGACAGGTTGGGCGAATGGTCTGCTACTTGGCAGATGCCATTCAACTTGGACAAATGTAAGGTAATGCACATAGGTTATAAAAACCCAAAGACTGATTACTCTCTCTTGGGAAGGAACTTGACTGAGACCGATCTAGAGAAAGACTTAGGAGTCTATATCAGCAACGATCTGAAACCGTCGAAGCACTGTGCAGAAGTCGAAAAGGGGGCCTTAAAATTATTAGGTTATATTAAAAGACAGTTCCAGTTTCGGAACAAGGAGACTGTAATGTCTCTCTATAATTCTCTAGTCAGACCTCAACTGGAATACTGTGCGCAGTTTTGGTCTCCATCCCTCAGGAAGGACATAGAAAGGTTAGAAAGAGTACAAGCAAAGGCTACAAAATTGATCCCTTCAATGAGAATGCAAAGCTACCAACGGAGATTGGAGCGCCTAAATCTGTTTAGCTTAGAGACGAGGAGGTTGCGAGGTCAGCTTATTCAAGTCTTCAAGATGCTCAAAGGAATAGACAGGGTAGATTACAGACACTTATTCTCACTTAATGCCAATCCGACAAGAAATAATGGGTTTAAACTGGAACTAAAGACATTTAGGACCTCTGTCTGCGGAAATTTCTTTTCCTATAAAATAGTTAATATCTGGAACCACCTTCCCTCAGAGGTTGTTTCCAGTCAAAGTGTAAATGTGTTTAAAAATAGGCTAGACAAAGTACTGAATACTCTCATAGTTTAAGATTAAAACATAAGAAAACTCTGCAGGAGTTCGCTTGCACGGTGTCTCTGTGAGCAAGCTAAATATAGAGCTATTTATATATTCTGCACTTTCTTGTAGAATTTCTTTGGATACTTTTCCAGGGTCAAGGTATTTTCTTCAACCTTTTTCCGTACCTGCCTCTGGCAGGGAGTTACAAGGAGTTACAAGGAAAAGAAGTACCTCAAAAGGCCTTGCGGCCCATACCGAGGAGGTACCAATGGCAACGGGTGCCAGGGAAAATTTTGTAAAAGTTTATTTTTCTTTCAACTATCCTAGCAGTAGTAGAAAACTGGATAGAAAAGTAGAAGGCTCTCTCCCCACCCTCCGCTCCCTCCCTGCCAGAGGCAGGTACGGAAAAAGGTTGAAGAAAATACCTTGACCCTGGAAAAGTAGCCAAGGAAATTTTACAGGAAAGTGGAGAATATATAAATAGCTCTATATTTAGCTTGCTCACAGAGACACCGAGCAAGCGAACTCCTGCAGAGTTTTCTGAGGTTTTAATCTTAAACTATGAGTGTGTTCAGTACTTTGTCTAGCCTATTTGTAAACAGATGGGGAGGGTGGGGAGAGAGCCTTCTACTTTTCTATCCAGTTTTCTACTACTGCTAGGATAGTTGAAAGAAAAATAAACTTTTAATAACAGGAACCTCCCAGAGTGGACCGAAAGGTCTTTCAGGCTTCCTCTTGTCTCTCTCTCTCTCTCTCTCTCTCTCTCTCTCTCTCTCTCTCTCTCTCTCTCTCTCTCTCTCTCTCTTGGTATGGGCCGCAAGGCCTTTTGAGGTGCTTCTTTTCCTTGTAACTCTCTCTCTCTCTCTCTCTTGGTATGGGCCGCAAGGCCTTTTGAGGTGCTTCTTTTCCTTGTAACTCTCTCTCTCTCTCTCTCTCTCTCTCTCTCTCTCTCTCTCTCTCTCTCTCTCTCTCTCTCTCTCGGAGAGTGGTCCGAAAAATGGCAAATGCCGTTGAACTTGGGTAAATGCAAAGTGATGCACATTGGCTACGCCAATCCCAAGTCGAACTACTCGATGTTGGGTAGTAATATCGAGGTGACTGATTTAGAAAAGGACTTGGGTGTGATAATTAGCAGCGACCTTAAGTTTACGAAACAGTGTGTAGAGGTGGAAAAGAAAGCCCAGAAACTATTGGGTTATATCAGGAGGCAATTTCAGTTTCGGAACAAGGAGATTGTGCTCTCACTGTACAATTCCCTTGTTCGGCCGCACCTGGAGTATGCTGTGCAGTTCTGGTCGCCCACCCTCAGGAAAGATATTGTGAGGCTGGAGCGAGTGCAGGCGAGTGCCACAAAGTTAATCCCTTCCGTTAGGCATATGGGCTACAATCGACGGTTACGCGCCCTGAACTTGTTTTCGCTTGAAACTCGGAGGCTGCGCGGTCAACTGATCGAGGTTTTCAAGCTCTTACGCGGGTTCAACGATGTCGATTTTACAAGTATGTTTAGTTTAAATGATAACCCAACTCGCAACAATGGTTGGAAGTTGGATTTGAAACGGTTTAGGACTAGTGTGTGTGGGAATTACTTTACGTATAAGATCTGTGACACATGGAACAGGTTACCTTCGGAAGTTGTGAACAGTTCCTCTGTGGATCAGTTCAAGAAAAGGGTAGACGAAATCTTGCACACTATTTGAGTGTGTAAAGACATTTAGGACCTCAGTCTGCGGAAATTTCTTTTCCTATAAAATAGTTAATATCTGGAACCAACTTCCCTCAGAGGTTGTTTCCAGTCAAAGTGTAAATCTGTTTAAAAATAGGCTAGACAAAGTACTGAACACACTCATAGTTTAAGATTAAAACCTCAGAAAACTCTGCAGGAGTTCGCTTGCTCAGTCTCTCTGTGAGCAAGCTAAATATAGAGCTATTTATATATTCTCCACTTTCCTGTAAAATTTCCTTGGCTACTTTTCCAGGGTCAAGGTATTTTCTTCAACCTTTTTCCGTACCTGCCTCTGGCAGGGAGGGAGCGGAGGGTGGGGAGAGAGCCTTCTACTTTTCTATCCAGTTTTCTACTACTGCTAGGATAGTTGAAAGAAAAATAAACTTACAAAATTTTCCCTGGCACCCGTTGCCATTGGTACCTCCTCGGTATGGGCCGCAAGGCCTTTTGAGGTACTTCTTTTCCTTGTAACTCCTCCTTGTAACTCTCTCAGTGAGGCACGAAGGTGCTGGCCTGGATAGTGTTCGATGTACCGCGACAGTCGTTGCCGATAGAATAGACAAACTGAGCGCGTTTAAGGCTCCTGGGCCAGACCAGTTTCTCCCCAGAGTGTTGCGAGAAGTGCGCGACCAGGTGGCTCCCCACCTGGCTACAGTCTTCAACAAATCGTTGGAGACGGGCCAGTGCCTAGTGACTGGAGGGAAGCCAATGTGACCCCTATCTTTAAGAAAGGGGATCACGAAAGTCCAGGGAACTATCGTCCCATTAGTCTCACTTCAGTTGTAGGTAAATTACACTGGCCAACAAAATGAAACGTTTTTCTCATCACAAACATGATCACACGTTTCTTAATGCAGTTTTCGCGCTGATTCCGAATCTGGTTTTATTTTGTTTCTAGCACGTATAGTTATATAGATACACTGGTTTTGATATTTTTAAGTTTTTGATATTGTTATAAGAAAATTTATGGATGTATAGATCACACTTAGGAATGCTAAACAACAAATACATCATATACCTTATTCAATGTACTTATAAATAAAGAATATATACATTATTTTATTAAAAGCTCTGTGAGTGTGATTTCCTTTTGTAAATTTGGCCTGGATTGTCACGATACAGCATCCAACAATGGTCCGCCATCATGCTTTCATTCCAATATCCTTGGTAGCGCTTCTCCATCATCTGAATATCTTGATGGAAGCGCTCTCCTTGCTCGTCACTCACTGCACCAAGGTTTTCAGGAAAGAAATCTAAGTGGGAATGCAGGAAGTGAATTTTTAACGACATTCGACAATCCATTTCTTTGAAGGCATCAAGGAGGTTCTTGACTCCATCCTTATACGCAGGTGACTTGTTGCTTCCAAGAAAGTTTTCACATATCCATTTGAACGCCAGCCAAGCCTTCAATTCCAGCGGACTTAGGACTTTTTCAAATTCAGTGTCATTCAAAACCTCCCTTATTTGTGGCCCAACAAAAATTCCTTCCTTCAATTTTGCTGCAGTAACCTTCGGAAATTTCCTTGAAAGGTATTGGAACCCTTCAGAATTGACTTTACCCATTGCTTTAACAAAATTCTTCATTAAACCAAGTGTAATGTGAAGAGGTGGCAGATAGATCTTTTGGGGATCCACTAAAGGGACAGACTGGACATTGCTTATCCCTGGGACATATGTATATCTAAGTGGCCAGTCACTTTTGGTGTAATGTTCTATAGTGGCGCGACTGTCCCACAGGCAAAGGAAACAACAAAATTTTGTGAATCCTGACTGCATACCCATAAGCATTCCTATAACTTTTAGATCTCCACAAACATTCCATTGATGACTGTCGTATTTGATTGCCTTAAGTAGTATATCCATATTGTCATATGTCTCTTTTAGATGGATGGGAATGGGCAATGGGGATGGATGGCATTATATTACCATTATGCAAAAGAACTGCTTTCAGGCTTCTCTGCGACGAATCAATAAAGAGGGGCCACTCAGATGCCACATACGTCTGAGATATGGCTGTAAATAGTCCATTGATGTCATGGCAATAAGAGAGAGGACCATCTACTGAAAAGAATGCTGTTAATTCAAAATTCCGCTTTCGGTAGTAACTAATACGAACATTGTTCTCAAGTAAATTGTTCTCCTTTAGTCTTGAGGCGAGAAGCTCTGATTTCTCTTTAGACAGCGATAAGTCTCTAACAAGATCATTCAACTGTCCTTGGGTTAACTTTTTAGGCTCTAAATGTCTACCTTCAAAAGTGTACTCTGGTTCTGTAGATGGTCCGGAAACGCCAGTTGCACCTTCATCACTTTCCATGTCATCTATGATAGAATCTAGCCTATCACTTGGGGAATTGGAATGGGCAATGTTTCATCATGTTTTACTGGTCTACGTGCTGAATCCAAGTTTGGATATACAATCTGGTGTTTGTTCTTGGCAGAAAACCCCATTAAGTTCACACTACAAAAATAACAGTCTTCATGATGATCTCTCGGCTCCCTCCATATCATGGGTATGGCAAATGGCATTGAAGCTTTCTTTTTGTTAAGCCAATCACGTAATCCATTTGAACAGCCAGAACAGATTTGATGTGGCGCCCATGGTTTATCTTGGTCACCTAGATGGCAACCAAAGTATAGCTTGTATATTTTCTTAATGTCGGTTGTAATACTTCGTCGCTGTGTTTTAGTTGTCAACTGGCCGCATACGAAACAGAACTTGTCGGGGTCATTCTTACATTGTCGAGGCATGTTGACTGACCTGAGCAAACTATAAATTCAAAAAAAATGTACACCAACTTGACAAGTTCTTGGACTGGACTGATCTTTTGACACACAAAGCACGGCGTTGTTGCCTGAATCACAATGCTGCTAGACGTAAAAGCTCACACCTGAAATACATAAGATGTATAATTAAGATAATTGAAATAAATAAGATTAATAAACTAAAAAACAATAAAATAAACACAATCAAATGTTGAAATATTAGTATTTTGCCTATTTAAAATGGTTAAATCTGTGTAGTTATATATATGCCTTCATCTTGAAAACTATACGTGCTAGAAAAAATCTGAAAGCAGTTTTGGAATCAGCGTGAAAAATGCAATCCAGCCACCACACATTTTACTCTGATGAAAAATCTTTGTTGACCAGTGTTTTTGAGGGATAATAGCAGATAGGATCGTTGACCATTTGGATTCCTACAAGCTGCTTGGGGACTCCCAACATGGGTTTAGACGGCATAGGTCGTGTCTCACCAACTTGCTCGAGTTTTTCCATGTCATGTTGAGTGAGTACGATAAGAGTAGGGCGATTGATATACTTTATCTCGACTTTCAGAAAGCCTTTGATAAGGTAAGGTACCTCACAGCCGGCTAATAGCGAAAGTGCGGTCGCTGGGTATCGGTGGGGACGTAGGTAGGTGGATTGAAAACTGGCTGAAGAATAGGCGGCGGAGGGTTGTAATTAAAGGGGCCAGTTCGGGTTGGGCCTCGGTCACTAGTGGGGTCCTCAGGGTTCCGTTTTGGGGCCACTGTTGTTTATCATTTACATAAATGATATCGACGATGGCATCGTCAGTCGGATCGCCAAATTCGCTGATAACACCAAGCTTGGAGCCACTGTTGGGACGCCCGAAGCGATCGAGGAACTGCGTGCGGACCTAGGTAGGATAGAGTGGTCCGAAAAATGGCAAATGCCGTTTAACTTGGGTAAATTCAAAGTGATGCACATTGGCTATGCCAATCCCAAGTCGGACTACTCGATGTTGGGGAGTAATATCGAGGTGACTGATTTGGAAAAGGACTTGGGTGTGCTAATTAGCAGCGACCTTAAGTTTACGAAATAGTGCGTAGAGGTGGAAAAGGAAGCCCAGAAGCTGTTGGGTTATATCAGGAGGCAATTTCAGTTTCGGAACAAGGAGATTGTGCTCGCTCTCTACAATTCCCTGGTTCGGCCGCACCTGGAGTATGCTGTGCAGTTCTGGTCGCCCACCCTCAGGAAAGATATTGAGAGGCTGGAGCGAGTGCAGGCGAGGGCCACAAAGTTAATCCCTTCCGTTAGGCATATGGGCTACAATCGACGGTTACGCGCCCTGAACTTGTTTTCGTTTGAAACTCGGAGGCTGCGCGGTCAACTGATCGAGGTTTTCAAGCTCTTACGCGGGTTGAACGATGTCGATTTTAGAAGTATGTTTAGTTTAAATGATAACCCAACTCGCAACAATGGTTGGAAGTTGGATTTGAAACGGTTTAGGACTAGTGTATGTGGGAATTACTTTACGTATAAGATCTGTGACACGTGGAACAGGTTACCTTCAGAAGTTGTGAACAGTTTCTCTGGATCATTTCAAGAAAAGGTTAGACCAAATCTTGCACATTATTTGAGTGTGTACAAAATTTTCCGTGGCACCAGTTGCCATTGGTACCTCTTCGGTATGGGCCGCATGGCCTTATATATATATATATATAGGGTGAACCAAATGTAGGTGGACAGTAAATGATAACGTTTATTTTGAGAATACATATTTAATTTTTTTGTATACTATAATACAAAATAAAATTTAAATAAATTTAGTTATAATATTTAATATAATATAACACAAACACCATAGTTATAATGAACACCATAGTTATAATATAATATAACACAAACCGTATTCAACCTACTGTCCACCTACTTTTGGTTCACCGTGGTATATATATATATATATATATATATACAGGGTGGGCCGTAAGTTTCCATACATAGGAAAAATAAACATTTTTTTATGGACAACCATTTTTATTTATATAATATGCTCTACATGGTTGCCATTGTTTTGAAAACACATTTCAATACGTGTTCCCCACTGTTGATGAACACGCATTAGCACAGTTGACGTTATGCTTGTAATGGCGTTGGTGATACGTTCCTTTAGATGATTTATGTCTCGTATCTTTTCCTGATACACCATGGCCTTCAAGTGCCCCCAAAGATAGAAATCAAGGGGGGTGAGATCTGGGGATCTGGGAGGCCACTCCACAGGACCACGCCGACCAATCCAAGCATCCGGAAACTGCTGATCCAAATACCGACGCACGTGAAGACCATAATGAGGTGGAGCTCCATCTTGCTGGAAGTAAACTGGGAAGTTACCTTCCTCGTTTAGCAGGGATGGGAAAATCTCTTCTTGCAACATGTTAAGATACCTTTCGGCATTAAGATTTCCACTGACAAAAATTGGTCCAATAATTCTGTCACCCATATCCCGGCCCACACCATCACTTTACCGGCACCTTGCATCTTCGTCGGACTCAGCCAGTTAGGGTTAGCATTACTCCAATAACGTATGTTTTGCCGATTAACCTCTCCATTGACGTAAAAATTTGCTTCATCAGTAAACAAGATCTTACGTCAAACGCATATTCTTAGGGTATCTGAAACATAAAAACAAACGTTTAATTTTCCTATGTATGGAAACTTACGGCCCACCTGTATATATATATATAATATATAAAGACGAAGTTGTTTGTTTGGCTGTCCGTTTGTTTGTTCTCTATTGAAATGAATATGGCTGCACCAAATAGTGTTGTAAGGTAGTGAATCAGATATAACTTTTCACGGGGAATCTAATGGTGTGCACGGTAGGTAGGTAGTAGGTAGGTAGGTAGGTAAATAGGTAGGTACGTGTGTGTGTGTGTGTGTGTGTGTGTGTGTGTGTGTCTGATCCAGCCATAGCTCCAAAATGAAAGCAGTTACAAACATAAAACTTCACACACATATTGATTAGGTCCCGAGGTTGTGCACCTGGGTGTTGAATGCCCGGTTAGGTCAATTGTACGCCCTTGACGATTGGTTAGGTTAAGTTAGGTTAGGTTAAGCTTTAACGAAAATATCACGACTCAACCTAACCTAACCAAAACCTAACCTAAATTGAATGGGTATGGTTATGGTTTAGGTTAGGTTGGTTGAGTCGTGATATTTTCGTTAAAGCTTAACCTAACCTAACTTAACCTAACCAATCGTCAAGGGCGTACAGTTGACCTAACCCGTGATATTTTCGTTAAAGCTTAACCTAACCTAACTTAACCTAACCTAACCAATCGTCAAGGGCGTACAGTTGACCTAACCGGGCATTCAACACCCAGGTGCACAACCTCGGGACCTAATCAATATGTGCGTGAAGTTTTATGTTTGTAACTGCTTTCATTTTGGAGCTATGGCTGGATCAGACACACACACGCACGCACGCACACACGCACGCACGCACGCACGCGCACACGCGTACTTTACCTTATTTTGACACACTCTTACATCCCGGGCAACGCCGGGTAACTCTGCTAGTATATATATATAACAGTACATAAAAACAATCGTAATGAAAAATTCATTTCATGTATCCAATTGGACACACGTGTTATCATAGACAGAAATTTACCCTATAAAATCTTTGTGTCCATTTCGAAACGAACTTTCAATAGTCTTTTCTTCAGTTATTAAAAATATTACTTAAACAAAGTGAACAGGGAGCTCCTTAATACTTCTAGAATGAGATTATAGTCAAAACAAATATAATAATGGTGATTAAACTTAGGAAAATTACAAAAAAACACTTACCGAAAAAATGGCGTCCACTCACTTCTACTTCACAACTATAACTGGCGTAATTGCTCAGAGCCATCTATTGAGAGAATGTTGAACTTCGCCTTCTGCGTCCAAATGGTTACAAAGATTCAAATGGAGATTTTTTTCTTATGTATGTATGTATTAAACCTGTGTAAGAGTTAAGCAAAGTTAATGTGTCTAAATGGCAACAAATTACGACAAAGAGTTAAAAATATGAGGTTGTGTTCAATTGAATATTTGGTATTTCAACATAGAACAGAAAACTGCAATTTTGAACATGAAAACGCGATATTTGGGAAAAGTTGCAGAAAAGAAACCCCTCTTAGAATTAAATTTTACATAAAAATACATATTAGCCAGAGTGAAATTCGGACTCGGAAAAGTATATGCCCTAACGGGCCAGGGCCATCGCCGCCGCACAATGAAGACAGCGCGCCGAGCCTCTTGGCGTGCCTTTGTGTCGGGCGTCACCGCCACCACACCTTCGGCTACCATCTGGAAGAAGGTACGGGGTGTCGAGAGGCGACATGTCCCCTCCCGACCCCCGGTCCTCCGAACTAACGACGGACTCCTATACGAGCCCAAGTCGGTGGCAAACCACCTCGCTTCTACCTTCGCCGCCGTTTCTTCCTCTGCAGTCGGTTCGTACCTGCCCCTAACAATAGCCCCTTCCACCGTCCATAGACAGCACCTACAACCGGTTGTCACCATGCGTGAACTACAGGCGGCACTGGCCTCTCGACGATCCCCTTGTCCCGGTCCGGACGGTATTCTGTACGGCATGATCCAGCACATCCACACTACCTTACAAGTTTTCCTGCTAGACCTACAGTATACAACCGCATATGGCTAGAGGGCGCCTTCCCCTCCAGGTGGAAGGAGGCCCACGTCATCCCTATCCCTAAACCCGGCAAAGATTCCTGGACCCCACAAACTACAGACCAATCGCCCTGACGTGTTGTGCCTGCAAAATCCTTGAAAAAATGGTCGCTACGCGATTATCGTTCGTCCTTGAAAATAGCAATTCCTTCCTGGCTACCCAGTCCGGCTTCAGACAATTCCGCTCTACCACTAATCCTGCTCTTCAGCCGAGACATACAGGATGCCTTCGACAATGGACAGTTAGTACTATCAATTTTTTTTCAATATTCAGGAGGCCTATGACACCACCCGTCGGGCAATGATCCTTAGTCAGCTCCGACATCTAGGCCTCGTCGGAGCCATGCCGACCTTCAACAGGGGCTTCCTTTCCTCCCGAACCTTAAAAGTCCGGGTGGGCTCAGTCATCTCTGACACCTTCGTGCAGGAGGACGGGGTCCAACAGGGAAGCATCCTCAGTGTTCTATGCTTCTCCGTCGTCGTGAACAGTCTCAAAATGCCTTCCACCCACCATCCACTCTTCCATCTAAACGGATGACCTTGCGATCTACTTCGCAGGGCGAGAACCGTCCGTCGTTCAACGGCAAATGCAGCTCGCCATCTACCGGGTGGAAAGGTGGGCGACGTCGGTGGGTTTCCGCCTCTCCACCCCAAGTCCAAGTGTATGCTCTTCAGTAGAAGAAGACCCGCGACCCGCAACCCTTCCTCTTCCCTCTGTCACATTATACGGCAATCCTCTTGAGGTGGTACCCTCCACGCGTTTTCTGGGCATGACCGTAGACCGACGGCTCAACTGGGTTCCCCATCTCAAGCACCTGAAGCAATCCCTCCGACGTCCCCTCGCCCTCCTAGATCACCTCTTCCACACCACATGGGGTGCAGATCGACGCTCTCTTCTTCGCCTTTACACTTCCATGGTACAGTCGAAGCTGGACTATGGCAGTGCAGTTTATGGTTCAGCCTCCAACGCCCGCCTCCGTATCTTGGACCCGGTCCTTAATAGAGGCCTCCGCCTCGCCACCAGTGCTTTCCGCTACTCCCCAGCCTCCAGCCTCCAAGTGGACTGCAGTTATCCCTCTCGCCCTCCGACGGGGTCTACTCCTCATGAGGACATACCCCCGTGCACAGAGGCTACCTTATTCGCTTCTGGGCATGGCGGTTTCTGAACTACTACCCCAGCGACGTAGCTGGCACTTCACTGAAGTGGTTCGCTCTTTCCTTGATCTTTTCAACATGCCCGCCCCCTCAGTTATCCCCATTTCATACAGTATCTACCCCCACCTGGCTCCTCACCCCTATCAAGTTCTGCAGGGACCTGTATGTCCTACCGAAGAATACCACGAGCGCCACGGTGTACAGGTCACTCTTCCGTGAACATGCAACCCAACACCCGGACGCAGTCGCCATTTATACAGCATGATGGTTCCCGCTCGGAGGCTGGTGCGGCCTCCTCAGCGGTGATTCTGTCAGCCGCTTTCCCGAGGCATCAGCCTGCCCCGCGAGGCCTCTGTTTTCTCGGCGGAACTTTTCGCGATTACGGAGGCCCTCGACATTGTGCGCACCCATTCTGCCAGCTCCTTCGTCATTTATTCAGATTCCCAAAGCGCACTTCTCTCCCTAGAGAGATTTAATCCCCCTCACCCGCTCGTCTGTACCATCCAGCAAACCTTCCACTTCTTAACAGCCTTCCGACACAAGACAATTGCCTTCTGTTGGGTTCCGGCACATGTAGGCATCCAGGGTAACGAGGAGGCGGACCGCACGGCAAAGACGGCCTGCTTACTGCCCGCCTCCTCCCGGCCCCTCCCTTTCTCCGACTTCTTCCCGACTCTCCGCTCCCACTTCCGCTCCATCTGGCAACGAGAGTGGGACCAGGCCACACAAAACAAACTTCACAAGATGAAGCCACAATTAGGACACTGGGCCTCCTCATTCCACCGGTCCCGCCGTAAAGAAGTGATTCTAGCTCGTCTCCGCCTAGGACACACACGCATTACTCATGGTCACCTTATGGCTAAATCGCCAGCCCCGCTCTGCCCTACCTGCCATACCCCTATCACTGTGGTACATCTCCTGGTCGAATGCCCAAACCTGTCCGCTCTTCGTCGCAGGTGTTTCCCTCTCTTGACCAAATCTCCCATACCCGAGCCTCTACAATTCATACTCGCCGAAGGCCCCCATTTTTCAACGGAAGCGATTTTCCTTTTCCTCACTTATTCCCATCTGCTTCATCGGGTCTAAGACCATACTTCTCCTACCCCATTATCCAGCAACTGAACCTTACTCACCCCTTTAGTCTACCATCCCCAACTCAGTAACACCATCCACCCACTGCCTCACTGAGATATGTACCACTTTCACTAGGTACGAATTGGCGGTAAATTAAAGAAAGAAAAAAAATTACACACACACACACACACACGGTGTTTCAGGAGGAAAGGTCACTACTTCGGGAGGTGATAGTATCAGTCATTGTGAGAAAAAAAAGTTCATATGAACATGTCTAATTCTGAGTGATTACGGAGGTAGAGCTGTTTGAATCTACAAATACAAAAGCATTGTTAATGGTAGTCAAGAAAGAGAAACCAATTACTGTTTCTAACATTTAATGTTTAAACATTGGCATTTTGAATGGTATCAGATACAGAAATGACAAATTTGTTACAGTTTACAATACGTTTTCGAAATCCCACCGTCAACCTCAATGCACTTTGCAACTCGTGTACGAAGATCGCGTGTTGTTCGTCTGAGTTGATCTTGACGTTCCTTTATGCGGGCAGCAGCATCCAAAATGCGCGCGAGCAATTCGTCTCGTGTATCCACCTTTCTTTTGTAAACGACTTTACATTCACCCCCACAAACAATAATCTAACGGAGAGAGGTCTGGAGACCTTGGTGGCCATTGAATGGGACCACCGCGGGGGGAGGAAGAGCTGCGCGCGCATCAGATTCAAACAGCTCTATCTCCGAACCATTGAAAATTAGACACATGTCATATGAACTATATATATATATATATATATATATATATATATATATATATATATATATATATATATATATATATATATATATATATATATAATATATATATACATATAAGGTAAGAACGACGCTTGTATAGGAGAATATTCCGCGCAAGATGAGAGAGAGAACGAAACAAATGAAAAAATGAGGTTATCATATCTGACGGCAATCGGAAGATCCCGGGTTCGATTCCCGGGTGGTTACCTCATTTTTCATTTGTTTCGTTCTCTCTCATCTTGCGCGGAATATTCTCCTATACAAGCGTCGTCTTTACGTTAATTATACTGCGTGTGCAGTTAGAATAATATAATATATATTATAATATATATATAATATATATATATATATATAATATATATATATATAATATACTGTACAGGGTGGGCGGAAAGTAGCTCCCTATTTTGGATTGGTAAAAAAATACGTATATTATCCATTTATTTCAGAAGAAATAATATGAAAAGGTAGGTTTTCTCTGAAATTCAATGTGGGCTCCAACTCTTTCCACCAGCTTCTGGAGCCGCCCAGGAATGGCGTCCACTGACTTAGCAGGAACTCCGGCGGGATGGAGGACATGACTTCCCGAATTCGGTCCTCCATTTCTTCCAATGTCCTCGGTTTGGTGCGGTAGACTTCTTCCTTTACCACCCCCAAAGAAAGAAGTCGCACGGTGTCAAGTCGGGGCTCCTGGCTGGCCATTGATGTGGACCACGACGACCCATCCAAACGCCCAGGGAAGTGGGCATCCAGCCACTCACGGACAACAAGAGCGAAGTGCGGAGGGGCGCCATCTTGCATAAATATCAGATCGTCGATGTTCTCCCATGTGCTGACAACCGGCCAGACCTCGTTTCGCAACATAGCAAGGTACCGCTCAGCATTCATGGTGTTGCGCAGAAGGAACGAGCCCACAACCTGATCTGAGGTCATACCACACCACACCGTTACACTGAACCGATTCTGCCATTTTTCAGCGGTAACCGTGCGACTTCTTTCTTTGGGGGTGGGTAAAGGAAGAAGTCTACCGCACCAAACCGAGGACATTGGAAGAACTGGAGGACCGAATTCGGGACGTCATGTCCTCCATCCCGCCGGAGTTCCTGCTAAAGTCAGGGACGCCATTCCTGGGCGGCTCCAGAAGCTGGTGGAAAGAGTTGGAGCCCACATTGAATTTCAGAGAAAACCTACCATGTATGCCTACCTTTTCATATTATTTCTTCTGAAATAAATGGATAATATACGTATTTTTTTACCAATCCAAAATAGGGAGCTACTTTCCGCCCACCCTGTATATACACATATATACTATATACACACAAGGTGTCCGAGAATTATCTGTACAATTTTGGCTGTTATTAAAAGTCAACCATGAAGTAGAAATTCCAGTGTTGTCCCATTTTACAGAGAATCTCATAAGTTTTTTCTGATACCACGTTTTGACAAGTTTTTTAGAAATGTACGCGGGTGACAGACATTGATGATTTAAAAGCAAGAATCACAGCTGCTATTGAGCGAATTGATGTGGATATGCTGCAGCGTACATGGCAACATTTGGAGTATCGATTGGATGTTTTGCGAATCACTAATGGTGCACAATACTGCACATATCGAATGTTTGTAACAACGTTACTTTAATAAAAGAACCTTTGTAAATACAGATTCTAAATAATCTTGTTTAAGAATTTTACGTGTGTTATCAAGAATTTTATTAAAAGATGAAATTGTACAGATAATGTTCGGACACACTGGAATTTCTAAAAAACTTGTCAAAACTTGGTATCAGGAAAACCTTAATGAGTTCTCTGTAAAATGGGACAAACACTGGAATTCTACACTTCATGGTTGACTTTTAATAACAGCAAAAATTGTACAGATAATTCTCGGACACCCCTGTGTGTGTATATATATATATATATATAATATATATATCCCCGCAAGGGGGTTCTAAGCTCGTGCTTTGAGTGCTCTTTGTGTCTCGTTTGTACGTGCTT